>OX941083.1:77145081-77745081 GCA_954870635.1 Arctium minus | reverse complement strand
TCTTTATGTCAAGTTTACAACCTGCAAAATCACTATCAGAATAACCAGTTAGATCGAACCCTGAGTCTTTGTGATACCAAAGACCGAGGTTAGGAGTTCCTTTCAGATATCTGAAAATTCGCTTAACAGTGATCAGATGGGATTCCTTGGGTTCAGATTGATAGCGTGCACATAAACAAGTAGAGTACATGATGTAGGTCGGCTCGCTGTAAGATACAACAGTGAGCCTATCATTCCTCTATAGGTAGTGACATTAACAGATTTTCCAGATGGATCTTTGTTAAGTGTCAGGGGAGGTGCCATAGGAGTTTTCATCGCTGAAGTTTGTGTAAGATCAGACTTCTTCAGCATGTATTTAACATACTTACCTTGTCTGATAAAAGTACCTTTGTCAGATTGTTTAATCTGAAGACCAAGAAAATATGTCAGCTCACCCATCATACTCATTTTGTATTCTTTCTTCATTCTTTCAGCGAAGCGAGTACACAGAGATGGGTTAGTAGAACCAAATATGATGTCATCGACATATATTTGTACAAGAATAATATGACCTTTTATCTTTCTGGAAAACAGTGTATTATCAATTTTGCCACGTTCAAATTTTTCAGAGATAAGAAAAGATGAGAGAGTGTCATACCAAGCACGAGGGGCTTGTTTTAGACCATAGAGAGCCTTATCCAATTTATAAACATAATTTGGATACTTAGGGTCATAGAACCCTGGTGGTTGTTCTACATAGACTTCTTCATTCAACTTTCCATTTAGAAACGCTGATTTTACATCCATTTGATAAACGATGAAGTCTTTATAGACTGCATAAGCTAATAATAGTCGAATTGCTTCGAGCCTAGCCACAGGGGCAAAGGTTTCATCATAGTCTATGCCTTCCTCTTGTCTGTATACCTGAGCAACAAGTCGAGCTTTGTTGCGGGTTACAGTTCCATGTTCATCTAACTTGTTTCTAAACACCCATTTGGTGCCTATAACAGTTTTATCAGATGGTCTAGGAACGAGATTCCAAACTTTGTTACGAGTAAACTCAGTCAGCTCTTCTTGCATAGCGCTGACCCAGTTTGGATCTCTGAGGGTATCATCAGTCTTCTTTGGTTCTATTAAAGAGAGAAAGTTAACAAAGAGACATATATTACCTGAACTTCGTCGTGTCTGAATACCTGCATCGGGATCACCAAGAATTTGATCTATTGGGTGATCTCTGGTCCATCGCTGAGCAGGAGCATGATCGCTTAACTCAGATGTTGGATCAACAATTGGGATGTTTACTGATGAGGAAGATTGAGGTTCATCAGCAATTAACTGTTGAGTAGTGGATAGACTATTGTTATCAAAGAGGTTTTCAGACGAAGGTAGATCTGATGGTAGTAGTGTGTTTAGAGGTTCAGCTGAAACCCATGAGTTGGATTCAGCGTTAGGATGTATGATGTTTGGATCATCATCAGCAGTAGGTGGATCTGTGTACTGATGGTTTGAAAAGAAAGGTTCTGTTTCTTTGTAATGAGAAAACATCCAAGCATTTAGCTCTTCATTGTCAGCGATTGGTTTAGAGTTTGCTGAGCGAGTTTCATCAAACGTGACATGAATTGTTTCTTCCACAGATTGTCTTCGCTTGTTGAAAACTCTGTAGGCTTTGGAGATGGAGGAATATCCTAGAAATATTCCATCATCAGCTTTTGGGTCGAACTTTCCAAGCTGATCTTTGTTGTTTAAGATAAAGCACTGACAACCAAAGATATAAAGAAAGCTGATAGAGGGCTTTCTTCCATGAAAAAGTTCATAAGCTGTCTTTCCAAATCGCTTTACTATCAGCGATCTGTTTTGAGTAAAACAAGCAGTATTTACAGCTTCAGCCCAAAATTGAGTAGGGAGGTGAGAATCGCTGAGCATTGATCAAGCAGCTTCAATGATCGTTCTGTTTCTTCTTTCAGCGACTCCGTTTTGCTGAGGTGTTCTTACTGAGGAGAAATTATGAGAAATTCCCTTGTTCTCAAAGAAATTGTTCAGAGAACTGTTTTTAAATTCAGTTCCATGATCACTTCTTATAGAGCGAACAGTAAGATTATTCAACACTTCCATCTTTTTAACAAAAGATATTAGTTCTTCTGGAGTATCACTCTTGCAGCGAAGAAAGATAACCCAGGTATAGCGAGAGAATTCATCTACAATGACAAGTGTATATTTCTTTCCAGCTATTGATTGGTTATTGACAGGGCCAAACAGATCCATATGTAAGAGATGAAGAGGACTTGTCACTGAGGAAACTTGTTTAGATTTGAAACTAGCTTTTGTTTGTTTTCCTTTTTCACATGCTGAGCAGTGCAACACCCTAAAAATCAGAGTAAATTTAAGTCCTGGAAAACTTGGCAACATGACATTCGTATTGATATAAACCTCCCATAAAGGGGATGAGTCCTCAAGACTTTACAAAACCTGTACATAAATGGGATTCATCGACAAACTAATCTAGACACTTCTACCAAGATTACATCCGTTGACAATCCATAATTCATAAAAAGAATGGGACTTAACAAATGCCCAGATTCAATACTAGTCATCTCAAAATGCCTCGAGACCAAACCCATCTCTCAAAACCCCGAGAGCCCACTGCTAAGGGAAACCTGTTATAAAAATCATTTGAGAAAAAGTGTTAGGCTTAAAGCCTAGTGAGAACATACAGTTCATAAATCTCAAGAGATATTATCGATTGCAACAAAGTAAATCCTTTCAAAGGTTTGGTTGTGCAAAATACAATTCTTGATAATAAATGGACAACCGGTCCAAAACACATCTTCCGATGACGGGGATTACCTGATTTACCAAGGATTACAGTGGAACACAAAGTAAGCCACAAATCCGAGTTATGAGCTAAATACATGGAACCATGGCCACGAACTCTTCAGTCCGTACTACGATGTGAGGGAGGGCCCCCAAGGAACCATGTCATACTCGTTCATTAGACTACATTTGACCCATGGCTAGGATCCGGTCTCACATAACCGTACCTAAGTTGCCCCCGAGGATCAAATGTATCTAACTACAACGGAAGGGGCATTTCCTTCCCAGCCATAAGCCAACTCGATACCTAGGGATCCACTAGTATAGTCATGACTTGTCACAATATTTCATGTGACCAACCAAGCTAGATAAATAGCTTCAACACATTTATATTTCAAAATGCCATTTTCCAAACCAACTGCTGGTAAGAAAGGTAATCATAAAACCAATTTATATCATTCTTTTAAATAAGCCTCATACTGGGCAAGTAAAACATTATTTTACTTCAACAAGATGAAATCCCTCATTTTAGTCAAAAACGTTTCGGAAACCCTAACATATCTCAAAACCCCAAGTTACATCAAATTGTAATAAACGGACAATCCGAAAACATAGAGATATGTAGGAGTTAAAAACACAATCTTTGACATATATAACAGTTTAGAAAAGTTAGTAGGAACTCACCTCTGTTTCCTTCTTCTTAACGAGCGCTACCTATGAAAACACCGAAAGAATCGGTAAGTCAAAACACAGATAACTCTTCCGCTACCTGACTTAGAACTCAAAATAACAGAAGCTAACAACTAACAGAACCTAATCCGGTCGAAGGCAAATACCGGTCGAAAGACAACACCGGTCGAAGGACTACCGATCGAACACAACCTACCGGTCAAATTCTCTCCCGGTCGAACACAACCTACCGGTCGAATGCTCTTCCGGTCGAACACAACCCACCGGTCGAATGCTCTTCCGGTCGAACACAACTCACCGGTCGAATGCTCTTCCGGTCGAACACAACCCTCTGGTCGAATGCTCTTCCGGTCGAACACAACCCATCGGTCGAATGCTCTTCCGGTCGAACACAACCCACCGGTCGAATGCTCTTCCGGTCGAACACAACCCTCTGGTCGAATGCTCTTCCGGTCGAACACCTATCGGTCCTAACAAGTCCGGTCGTCTTGTTCATCAAGAACAGTCGACGCAGAACCCAGATCCAAAACGAGAAATACTCAGATCTCAAAATGGAACGGTTTAAAACATTCACAACGAGATTCTACACGGCTAAAAGCATTCAGATCAAAGCATTAAGCTAGATTCGTACCTTGATTTGCCCGAAACGATCAACCTCTTAACACTGCTTTCTCCTGCTCTTCTCTTTCTCTCTGGCTTCTCAAACACGATTCAGATCAAAATGAGATATTAGAAAATATCTCAGATTTGATTTCTATTTATATAGCCCAAGTTACAAATTACCCCCTTGAACTTTGGGTAAAGGTCAACTTTTTACCCAACCCCAAAATTCAGGGTGTTACAATCCTCCCCAACTTGGGAATGATTTCGTCCCCGAAATCCAACTATACAAAGAGATGAGGATATCTACGCTTCATATCCTCTTCAGATTCCCAAGTCACATTTGCCCCTCGGTGATGCTTCCACTGCACCTTGACCAAAGTGACTTCTTTGTGACACAACTTCTTAGACTTTCTCTCCAAGATGGCGGGGGTTCTTCCACACAATGGTTACCTTCGTCTACCCTTAACTCTGAAAGGGGAATGGCGCTGTCTTCTACCGCCAAACATTTCCGGAGGTAGCAAACATGAAACGTGTTGTGTATTCTGCTCAACTCCGGTGGCAGTTCCAACTGGTATGCTTGCAAACCAACCCGCTTAAGTACTTTGAAAGGTCCGAGGAAACGGGGACTCAGCTTCCCACGTTTTCCGAACCGTATAATGCCCTTCCACGGCGACACCTTAAGCATAACGCGGTCGCCTACATGGAATTCCATCGGTCACCTCTTCTTATCGGCATAGCTTTTCTGACGATCCTGAGCCGCTTTCATTCTTTCACGAATGCACTTGACCTTATTGGCAGTCTCTTGCACGATTTCAGGCCCGACGAACTGCTTTTCTCTCGCTTCAAGCCAACACACTGGAGTCCGACACTTTCGCCCATACAATGCTTCGAAAGGTGCCATCCCAATACTCGAATGGTAGCTATTGTTGTAAGCAAACTCCACCAAAGGCAGGTGAGAGTCCCAACTACCCCCGAAATCGATGACACAAGACCTCAACATGTCTTCCAAGGTTTGGATCATTAGCTCGCTCTGCCCGTCGGTCTGTGGATGGTAAGCCGTACTTAACTTTCCTCGAGTACCAAGCTCTTTCTGAAACCCATCCCAAAAGTTCGAAGTGAATCGACTGTCGTGATCCGACACGACCGACAATGGTATCCCATGCCTCGAGACCACCTCATCGATATAAAGCTTCGCCAACTTATCCATCGGTAAAGTCTCGCGCATAGGCAAGAAGTGAGCGCTCTTTGTCAATCGATCCACTATCACCCAGATGGTATCGTGACCTCGAAGAGTTTTAGGCAACTTCGTCACGAAGTCCATGGTGATATGCTCCCACTTCCACTCGGTAATCACTAAAGACTGAAGACTCCCATACGGTCGCTGGTGTTCGGCCTTAACTTGCGAACACGTCACACAACGCTCAACGTAACGCGCCACATCAAGCTTCATTACCGGCCACCAGTAGTGCAACTTCAAGTCCCTGTACATCTTTGTACTTCCCGGATGAATGGAATACTTGGACTTGTGTGCATCTTCTAGCAACAGATCACGGTTACCCCTAATCTTGGGTACCCACACACGACCACTGAACAGTTTTACTCCACGGCTATCTTCCGTTAAGAGTAAACGCTGCTTCGTCATGACCTCATCTTTGAGATTTTCTTCTAACAGTGCTTCCACCTGCGACGTCTTGATCTTCTCAACAAGACTATATACTAGCTCGATTCTCGAATGGGTAGCCCGAATACTTCCGCTATAGTCCTTCCGACTTAACACATCGGCCACCACGTTCGCCTTACCGGGATGGTAAAGCAACTCACAGTCGTAATCTTTAAGCAACTCGAGCCACCGCCTGTGCCTCATATTCAACTCTTTCTAATCAAAGACATATTTCAGGCTCTTGTGATCCGTGTATAGAGTGCATTTCGTGCCGTAGAGGTAATGTCGCCAAAGCTTCAAGGCGAACACCACCGCCGCTAACTCCAGATCATGGGTTGGATAATTCTGCTCGTGTATTTTGAGCTGCCTCGAGGCATAAGCGATGACCTTGCCTCGTTGCATCAACACACAACCCAGTCCCATCTTTGAAGTGTCGCTGTAAACCACGAAATCTTCTGACCCTTCAGGTAACGTCAAGATCGGAGCTTCACACAACCTCTTTTGAAGGATCTGGAACGCCTTCTCTTGGGTTTCGGTCCATTCGAACTTCACATTCTTCCGAGTCAGAACTGTCAAGGAAGAAGCGATCTTTGAAAAGTCTTGGATAAATCTTCTGTAGTATCCCGCCAGACCCAAGAAACTTCGGATCTTGGACGGACTCTTAGGAGGCTCCCAATTCATCATAGCTTCAATCTTAGAGGGGTCTACTTTCACTCCGTCCCGAGTGACTACGTGACCCAGAAAATGTACTTCTTTAAGCCAAAAGTCGCACTTGGAAAACTTGGCGTACAACCTTTCTTTTCTCAACACTTCCAGAACTTCACGTAGATGTTGATCGTGCTCTGTCTCACTCTTGGAGTACACGAGTATGTCATCAATTAATACTATGACCGACTTGTCGAGGAATGGTTGGCACACTCTATTCATCAAGTCCATAAACACTGCTGGTGCGTTTGTCAGGACAAAAGGCATTACAAGAAACTCGTAATAGCCGTAACGCGTTCTGAAAGCTGTCTTCGGAACATCTTCTTCTCTTACCTTCACTTGGTGATAACCCGATCGTAAGTCGATTTTAGAAAAACATCCCGCTCCTTGAAGTTGATCGAACAAGTCGTCTATTCTCGGAAGCGGATATCTATTCTTTACTGTAGCTTTGTTCAACTCACGATAGTCAATGCACATTCTCATTGTGCCATCCTTCTTTTTGACAAATAAGACCGGAGCTCCCCAAGGTGACGAACTCGGTCTTATAAAGCCTTTCTCCAATAGCTCTTGGAGTTGTGCCACCATCTCTTGCATCTCCGATGGCGCTAAACGGTAAGGTGCTTTAGTGATTGGGGCTGCTCCAGGCACAAGATCAATCCGAAACTTTACCTGCCGATCGGGTGGCAACCCGGGCAAGTCGTCCGGAAAGACATCTGGAAACTCACGCACGATCTTCACATCTTCCAGCTTTGATTTCTTTAACTTGGCATCGATCGCATAGGCTAGGAAAGACGAACATCCTTTTACTAAGCACTTGCGTGCCTTTGCCATTGTGATTATTGCCACTTCACCTTTTCTCCTTTCACCATAGATGACGACTTCGCCAGAGGGGTTGGGAAGTCGAATCAACTTCTTGTAACACACGATCTCGGCCTGATTGTTTGACAACCAATCCATACCGACCACAACATCAAAACCCCCGATTAACATCGGCAGTAGATCGATCGGGAATTCTCTCCCTTCGATACTAAGAGCACACTTGACTACCATCGGCTATTTCTACCACTAATGCATCCTCAAGACTAGTAGCGGACATAGAAATTTTCTGACGGAACAATTCAGATACTAAAGAGAAACTAGCACCCGTATCGAATAAAATACGAGCAGGTACAAAGTTTATAAGAAAAGTACCCGATACCACATCAGCGGATGCCCTGGCCTCTTCGGCCGTTATCTGAAAAGCTCAACCCGGAACCCTCGGAGGGTTCTCCTTCTTTGCCGCCGCACTACCCGACTTGAGCTTCGGGCAATCTCTCTTCACATGCCCTAGTGCCTTACACTCGTAGCAAACCATCCCCACGACAGAACAGTCACGGGCGGTGTGGTCATTCTTACCACACTTGAAGCAGAATATAGAAGTGGAGTTACAGTTACCGTGGTGTTTGGTTCGACACTTCGGGCACCACCTTGCTTCTTGATGACTGTTGAAATTGCGGTTTCCGACAAAAGGTCGGGCCCGCTTGAAAGGTACTGAACTGCTCTCCCACTTCCTCTTATCAGACACCACCACTGCTTTCTCAGATTTGCTTCTCGCGAACATTTCTTCCATGAATTGAGCTTCCTCGACCATCTCTCGGAGGTTAGAAGCTTTGAAGTTGTGGACCATAGATTGCATGTCCTCAGGTAAGCCATTAAGATATGCTTTCATCTTGTCTTTCTCTGTTGGGGCAGCGTGCCCCACTAGACCAAGCTTCTCCATGAACTGATGGGTATACTCCCTCACCGTCAGGCTTCCCTTTACCAGAGACCGGAATTCTTTCTCAATTCGGTCCATCGTTCTTTCGTTGCAGAATTCTTCTAACAACTTCTTCTTGAACTCGGCCCAAGACAACTGAGCCAACACTGCAAGAGATAGGGTGGATTGGATGACATTCCACCAAATGAGCGCAGTATCCCTCAGCAGTTGGGTACCGAACCGCACTCTTTGTTCATCTCCGTACTCGGAAGAGCCAAAAGCTTGCTCAACCGCGCGAATCCACTTTACACACACGGCCGGATCATCAGAACCAAAGAACTCTGGCGGTTCGCAGCCCAGAAAGGACTTGTAGGAACAACTTTTCCTATTTCCCGGAGTACCAACAAACCTGCGCTCTTCAGCCCTGACCCCCGTACCATCGCCTCCAGAACCCGCTACGACGTTCTACACAACCGTCTCACTTCTCCGATTATTCACGTCGCGATCCTCCATTACTTTCAGCAGAAACTTTTGCTTCTTTGCCATCTCTTCCCTTATTGCCAACATCACGCTGGCCAACAACTCAGACTGGGGATTAGCATCCCCGATGACTGGGTGGGACGAAGCCAGGTCTACTCGTGGAATGACCTCTGGCCCCCCACCTAGCCTTGGCTGAACAGGTGGTCGTACAACAACCTCAACTCTTTCCGGCTGACCCGCTGTAGAGGCTGTCGCTTCTAGACCATCAACACGCGTACGCGGTATTCCGCACGTACCTACCATACTGAACTGCTACACCGAGCAGAGAAAGAGATAAGAAAGAGGTAGGAAAACTCGAAAGGAAAACGTACTACCACATTACCAATTGTCATATTAACAGCAATTCAAGCACTCTTACGTACAATATCCTCAAAATAACATTAGCTAAGTGAAATTATGAACATATAACACATAACGGTTCTTGTCACCACCACTACAACGCCTCATAAACGTACTTTCCGTCGACTCTAAGACTAACCCAACTTAGAAGTTCTACCCAAATCTCGCGGATCAATTCTTAGTATACTCAGTCTAAGTCTAGACATCTTACATTCATGCCTAGTTCGCTTAAACTAGGGCTCTGATACCAACTTGCAACACCCTAAAAATCAAAGTAAGTTTAAGTCCTGGAAAACTTGGCAACATGACATTCGTATTGATATAAACCTCCCATAAAGGGGATGAGTCCTCAAGACTTTACAAAACCTGTACATAAATGGGATTCATCGACAAACTAATCTAGACACTTCTACCAAGATTACATCCGTTGACAATCCATAATTCATCAAAAGAATGGGACTTAACAAATGCCCAGATTCAATACTAGTCATCTCAAAATGCCTCGAGACCAAACCCATCTCTCAAAACCCCGGCAACCCACTGCTAAGGGAAACCTGTTATACAAATCATTTGAGAAAAAGTGTTAGGCTTAAAGCCTAGTGAGAACATACAGTTCTTAAATCTCAAGAGATATTATCGATTGCAACAAAGTAAATCCTTTCAAAGGTTTGGTTGTGCAAAATACAATTCTTGATAATAAATGGACAACCGGTCCAAAACACATCTTCCGATGACGGGGATTACCCGATTTACCAAGGATTACAGTGGAACACAAAGTAAGACACAAATCCGAGTTATGAGCTAAATACATGGAACCATGGCCACGAACTCTTCAGTCCGTACTACGATGTGAGGGAGGGCCCCCAAGGAACCATGTCATACTCGTTCATTAGACTACATTTGACCCATGGCTAGGATCCGGTCTCACATAACCGTACCTAAGTTGCCCCCGAGGATCAAATGTATCTAACTACAACGGAAGGGGCATATCCTTCCCAGCCATAAGCCGACTCGATACCTAGGGATCCACTAGTATAGTCATGACTTGTCACAATATTTCATGTGACCAACCAAGCTAGATAAATAGCTTCAACACTTTTATATTTCAAAATGCCATTTTCCAAACCAACTGCTGGTAAGAAAGGTAATCATAAAACCAGTTTATATCATTCTTTTAAATAAGTCTCATACTGGGCAAGTAAAACATTATTTTACTTCAACAAGATGAAATCCTTCATTTTAGTCAAAAGCGTTTCAGGAACCCTAACATATCTCAAAACCCCAAGTTACATCAAATTGTAATAAACGGACAATCCGAAAACATAGAGATATGTAGGAGTTAAAAACACAATCTTTGACATATATAACAGTTTAGAAAAGTTAGTAGGAACTCACCACTGTTTCCTTCTTCTTAACGAGCGCTACCTATGACAACACCGAAAGAATCGGTAAGTCGAAACACAGATAACTCTTCCGCTACCTGACTTAGAACTCAAAATAACAGAAGCTAACAACTAACAGAACCTAATCCGGTCGAATGCAAATACCGGTCGAAAGACAACACCGGTTGAAAGACTCCCGGTCGAAAGGCAAATACCGGTCGAAGGACTACCGATCGAACACAACCTACCGGTCAAATTCTCTCCCGGTCGAACACAACCTACCGGTCGAATGCTCTTCCGGTCGAACACAACCCACCGGTCGAATGCTCTTCCGGTCGAACACAACCCTCTGGTCGAATGCTCTTCCGGTCGAACACCTATCGGTCCTAACAAGTCCGGTCGTCTTGTTCATCAAGAACAGTCGACGCAGAACCCAGATCCAAAACGAGAAATACTCAGATCTCAAAATGGAACGGTTTAAAACATTCACAACGAGATTCTACACGGCTAAAAGCATTCAGATCAAAGCATTAAGCTAGATTCGTACCTTGATTTGCCCGAAACGATCAACCTCTTAACACTGCTTTCTCCTGCTCTTCTCTTTCTCTCTGGCTTCTCAAACACGATTCAGATCAAAATGAGATATTAGAAAATATCTCAGATTTGATTTCTATTTATATAGCCCAAGTTACAAATTACCCCTTGAACTTTGGGTAAAGGTCAACTTTTTACCCAACCCCAAAATTCAGGGTGTTACAAGCAGAGAGATTCTTTAGCATATGAGTGCTGAGGAAGACCAGAAACCAGTTCCTTAGATGAGAGAAAATTCAGGGTTTTGAAATATAGATGAGAGAGCCTTTTGTGCCATAGCCAGTTGACATCAGAAGAGGCTTTAGAGAGAAAACATAAGTTTTCAGTGGTAGTAGAGTCCATATCTATTACATAGACAGTTTCTCTGCGATAACCACTAAGAGCAAGTTTTCCTTTCTCATTCACCACTGAACATGCTTTCTTAGAAAAGCGAACTTCGTAGTCTTTGTCACATAGCTGACTGATGCTCAGAAGATTGTGCTTCAGTCCATCTACATAAGCGACTCTTCGAAAGGTAGTTGTTCCATTGCTGAGAACACCAAACCCTCGGGTATATCCTTTTCCATTTCCACCAAAGGTCACAGAGGGAACTTTCTCTTCCTTGTATTCAGTGAGCAGGTCTTTTTGTCCAGTCATATGACGAGAACATCCACTATCGAGATACCAGATGCCCTTTGATCCCTGCACACATAAGGAAGATTAAGCGTTGTTTGGTACCCACTTTTTAATGGGTCCTTTTGGGTTAGTGGAGATGGAAGGTCTAGTAATCTTCACTGCAGATGAAGATTCAGCTTTAGTGGTAATCTTCACTTTGGTTAATTTCTTAACCTTAGTGGTATTCTTTACCTTGGTCGATTTTTCAGCTTTAGTGACCTTTTCAGCCTTGGAGACATTCATCTTCACTTTAGCTGATTTATCAGCTTTAGTGGCAGTTGGACATTTGCTTGCAATATGGTCAGTAAAACCACAGTGATAACATTTTCTATATTTGAAAATGGTTTTAGGACCAGAAGTAGAAGGTTTTGCATGTTTAAGATGAGCAGGTCCAGCTCCAAGAATGCCTTCATCATGAGATCTGGGAGGAATTTTTATTTCTTCAGATCTCGTGGGTTTAAGGTCAATTTTTAGCTTTGGAGGACAGAGATCGAAGATTTCTATCACAGAGCTAGAGGATTGATTCACTGAAGGTTTAGAAGGAACTTTCAGCTTTGCTTTCTTGGTAGCCTTCTGAGGACAAAGAATGGATTTTCCTTTATCCCCAGACTTAGAGCCTTTGGATTTTTCCTCAGGGATAGAATTTGAAGAAGAAGGATAAAATTGATTATAAGAAGTGTCAGAGATAGGAGTGACAAACGTTCCAAACTTAAGCATGGAACTTTCTTCTTTAGGCTCATCCTGTGGTGTCCAAAAGCCAAGACCAGTTTTATCACTTTCAGGAGTTTGAGCATTTATTATCTCAGAGATCTTTGTTGATGATTTGCACCATTTTTCAACATGAGCCTTTTCTGCTTTTAGAGCAGCGATGGCTTGTTCGCGTTCAATGCTGATGATTTCATTTATAATGACTTGATCTTTTAACTTCTCTTCTAAAAGAGTTAGTTCTCTAATCCTTTCATGACATTTCTATAGCTCTTGAGTTAAATGAACATTTTTGTTCTCAGCTTGAGTTTTGTCGTTTAGAGCATTATAAAGATCAATCGTCAGTACATCAACAACGCGACTTCTCTCAGCTTCAGGCAGAGAAGGATTAGTAGAGATAGATACCTGAGATGATATGTAGCTCATAGAAAGTTCAAATGGTTCTTCCACTTCTTCTTTAATCTCAGCCATGAGGCAGAGATTAGCGACTTCTTCTTCATCAGAACTTGATTCTTCTGATTCAGCCCAATCACGTTCTTCAGCGATGAGACCTTTACCTTTTCGCTTGTAGCTTTTCAGCTTTTGATATTTGTTCTTCAGCTTTAGGTATTTGTCATCACTGGATCTTCTTGAGGTAGAAGGCTTGAAGACATTTTTAGACCTGCACTCACTAGCAAAGTGTCCAATCTTTTTACAGTTATAGCAAGTGGCAGTAGCCTTATCAACAGGAGTTGATTTTGGGTTGTCAGTGAGAGAGAGAAGCTTATTTCTTCGAAAATTGCTCTTTCTTGCAAATCTCTTAAAAGAGTTTGTCAAGAGTGCTAAGGACTCATCGAACTCTGAAAGATCAGGGTCTGATAGATCCTCATATTCAGAATCTAACTCAGTGATGGTGAGAGTAGATCACTGAGATGGAATTATCTCTGAAGAGACTAAAGTAACAGGAGTGCTTTTGGAGTCTTTAGAATATTTTACAAGATTCTTCTTTAAGAGATTCGATTGCTCATAGTTGAGCAATATTCCATACAGAGTGCTGAGAGAAAGAGACTTTAAGTCTTTTGTCAGCTTAAGACATATTGAATAACCGTCCCGGCTTTCAGGAAGACATTCTAAGAATTTTGTTAGGACCTCAAAGTTAGAATAGGTCCTACCAACGGTTCTTAGATAAATGATTAAGCAGTTAAACCGCTGATGAACGTCAGAGAGAGATTCATTTTTACCAGCGATGAAACTTTCATACTGTTTTACCAAGTTAATCTTTTGAGTCTCTTGGATTTCAGTGGTGCCTTCGTATTGAACACAAATGGTTTCCCACATTTCTTTAGAAGTTTTAAGATGCATGATGGAATGGAAAACTTTATCAGGCAGAGCCATTGAGATAATGGTCTTTGCTCTTGCATTTATGCATACCTTCTTTTTGTCTTCATCACTCCACTGTCTTATTTCCTTAACGACATAGCGTTCAGGGACAGCTTCAGTGGTGGCAGTATCGGGAACTGCAACTATAATTCTAACAGGTTCATAGGGTCCATTTTCTATATACTCAGGTATAGTAGGATCAGCACCTTCAAGAAATAGCTTCATTCGATTTTTCCATAGAGAAAAGTTATCTCTACTAAATCGAGGAGGTTTAGAGAGTGAACCATTATCATAGTAGTTAGTATTTGTGTTAAGTGCCATTTAGAATAGCAAGGAAGAGAATAAAGCAAGATCTTGTTTATCAGATTAAACAGCCTGCTTTGATACCACTTGTTGGTCCCGGAGGTGCTTAACAAGTTTGTAGAAGGGGGGGGGGGTTGAATACAAACACATAAATTTAAAGTTTAATAAATTGTTTATTGAAAAATCAAACACAATTTACAAGTTTGTTACGGAATAAGATTAAGACAAACTCAATCTAAACAAACTTAAGAAACACTAAGATGGTTGCACAAGAATTTCAGAGAATGGGGGATTAGGGAATATAGAAAACAAAGGTTTCTATTTGGAGTTCAAGGATTGAGCACACCCTCAGATGTAGGGGTGAACTTCCTATTTATACCCTATGCATTAAATGCATGGCAGGGCACTTTACACGTGGCGTTCACTGATTGGCTTTGGAAGTCTGACTTTTGGAGACATGCTTTCGGCCGGATCATGAACAGTGTAGTTGACAGAGTTGTTGTACGAATTGTGGCAGAGGCATGTCCGTTCTGACACATCGTACTGAGTTGTGCAAGGTAAGACAAAGGAAACTTTAGGTATAAGCTTTGTGATCATTTGATCGCTGTATATCTCTTTCTTCAGAGATATCAATAGTTCAGCGATCGCTAAAGCTTTCCTTATGTTCCTTCGCGTATAAGTAGAGTTGTCTTTGCTTCACTGATATCCGCATCAGGTCATTAGTAGACTTCTCTTTGTTCAGCAGCTTCGTCTTCGATTCAGCTATGAACATTAGTTGACGCGAGACTTATCTTCAGGGATTACATTACTATTTACATCAGAACTATCAGCGATAACTGAACAGGCTCAGTTTGATCACTGATAGTGAAACACTAATACATATTAAATGTTTATAAGAAAGTGTTAGAGCATAAATATGTTGGATACAAGATCAAGAAGACTGAAGGTCAAAGGTTTAATAAGTCAAAGCTGAAGAAAGTCAACTCTCAAGTGAAAGTCAAAGTCTTTGTAATAAAAGTCAAAGTCAACATTTGTATTAGTTTTGTTTCCTTGTTGTTTTAGTTGTAGGTATAAATAGTTTCCTTTCCTTTGTAATTAGTAGTCTAGAAGTGATCTAATTGAGAGAATCTGAGAATACATATCTAGAGAGAATTTGTAGAAAGAGAGAGAGAGAGTTCTAGAGAGAGAAAGTTTGTAATTGAATTCTGATTTGAAATCAAAACAGGTAATTGGATTGAATTGTTTGTTTTGATTAATTGTTTGTAATTAGAAACTAGAAACAGGGAATAACAATTGGTATCAGAGCAGATCCAAATCGAAATCAAATCAAGAAATCAAGAAAAGTTTGTTGTTACTGTTCATCGTCACTGTTCATCGAAGTTCAAATCGAATTTCGAGTTTTAATTGCAAATTAGGTGTTGAAATCGATCAGAGTTTGTTCATATAGTATAATCGATCATGTTTGTATGATTTGATTTGTCAATTGCACTGTAATTTTCTTGTAATTTTGGATTTTGTTGAAGTTTTTGTTCACGAGTTCTAAACACTGTAATCGAGTCGATTTGTGTTTTAGATCGAAATTAGTTGATTGAATTGTGTTCTCGATGAATATGTGAGTAAATTCTCAAAGTTTGGTGCAAAAATTCAAAGTTTAGATCGAATTTCGGTGAAAAAGTGAAGAATACGCACGGATTTCTGAAGAACGCGCTAGATTTGCAAAACGCGCAAGTTCTTCGTTAGAACGCGCAAGCTGAAGAACATCAGTGTTGGTCAAACGCGCAAGGCATTGTTAGCGAGTTCTAGAAACTCGCTGATCGAAGTCTGCGAGTTTTGAAAATTTGAGAAATTTTTCTAAGAATCAGAACACGCACGTAGTGGTTAGCGAGTTCTACAAACGCGCTAATAGAAGGGTGCGAGTTTGAGCCGGAATAGTGATCTACGAGTTTGTTTGATCTGCGAGTTTGGTCGATCTGCGAGTTTGGTCAATCTGCGAGTTTGGTCGAAAACGCGCTAGTAGTGGCTAGCGAGTTTCTCAAACACGCGCGTCTCAGTCTGCGTGTTTCTCTGTGAATAGTGACATGCGTGTTTAGGCGTTAGCGAGTTTCTTCGAGAACATCATCTAGCGAGTTTCAGCGATCTGCGAGTTTCTCAAAACACGCAAGTCTTTGCGTGCGAGTTTCTCAAACACGCAAGCTTTAGTTTGTGTGTTTCTTTCTAAATAGTGACTTGCGAGTTTTACAGTGCTTTGCGAGGGGGACATAATTCTGATTGTGATCAAAATTCCTGAATTCCTGAATTTCTATTTCAAGATTTCTTGTATTTTTGTGATTTCATATTTTGGACTAACGATTAGTTCTAGTTTCTTATTGCAAATATTTTTTAAAACAGGTTTTATCAAGATGACCTCTAAAGATGCACTTTCCATTGGCACTGATGTCAAGCCTCCTGTACTGTTTAAAGGAGAGTATGAACAATGGAAGGACAGATTCCTTGATTTCGTGGACAGGCACACAAATGGAAAGAATATTCTTTTGTCAATTACAGAAGGTCCTATGGCACCAATCATAGTTCAAGTACCTGCTGCTGATGATTCATCTGATAGTGGACATGGTGATGAAGAAAGAGAACAAAAGACAAAACCAGTTAAAACAGATTTATCTCAGTACTCTGAAGAACAGAAAAGTCAATATAAAGCAGACAAGCAAGCAATATCTCTTCTACTTCAAAGCATTCCTAATGAGATTTACATCAAGATTGATAGCTACAAGAATGATGCTAAGAAGATGTGGGATCAATTGCAAAAGATGATGATGGGATACATGGTCGGGAATCAGATGAAAGTGGCTAACTGTATCAATAGCTACGAGGAATTCAAAGCCAAAGAGAATAAGAGTTTGGAAGATACTCATGAACGGTTTACTTTGCTTCTGAATGAACTGACGAAGAACAAAGTGACAAAGAAGCAGCTGGAAAACAATGTCAAATTCCTGAGTATCCTACGACCTGAATGGAGAAAAATACACGTAGGATGAAGCAGATGAAAGATTTGAATGACATACCTCTTCACGAAGTCTATGAGACTTTATGACAGAATGAAGAAGAGGTTGAGGAGAAAAGAGCTGAAAAGAAGAAGGCTGAAAAGGTTCCTGATCCGATTGCTTTGGTTGTTGGAGAGAAGAAGAAAGAAAAGAAAGAAAAGGCAGAGAAGAAGAAAAAGAAGAAAGTGCTTACGAGTTCTGAGTCAGAATCTGAATCAGATGGTGATGATGGAGAAAGTCTAAAACAAGCCATGATGTTACTAACCCGTGCCTTTCAAAAGAAATTCTACAAGAAGCCGGGATCAAATTCTCAAAGGTATTCTTCATCAAGTTCAAAGAATCATGAGCACCGAGAGAGGGTGGAAGGAAAGAGATATGAAGAAAACAGATATGTTGAGAAGAAACCTGATGAAAGGAAGAAGTTTGTGATTGATTACACTGTTGCCGAAAAGCCAGCAAGTGATCCAGTCAAATGCTACAACTGTGGCAAGATTGGACATTTTGCAAAAGATTGTAGAAAGCCAAAAGTTCGTAATTCTCAGTACTATCAGAACAAACTGCTACTGGCCAAACAGCAAGAAGCGGGCATAGCTTTAATGGCCGAGGACGAATTTTGGCTGGATCATTCAGAAGGTGAAGAGGAAGAGAAGGAAGAAACTGCCCATCTCTGTCTTATGGGAAAAGAGGTCAAGTATGATGAATCAGATGACAAGACAGCTGATGAGGTATCAAACTTAATTCAAAAAGATTTCATTACCAAAATGGAAGTTATGATGGTTGAGCTTCAAGACTTACAAAATAAATTGAAAAAGGAAAAAGAAAGAGTTGCTAAAAGAAACAATAAGATATTTGAACTCAATAAGTAGGTTATTAGGAACAAAGATCTGATTGATTCTTTATGCAAGTCTGCTTATGATTCTAAATCTCAAGTAGATTGTTTTGAAAAGAAGATTTCTGATTTTGAAGTTAAAATTTCTAAGTATGAGTTTGAGAAAAGAGAATTTGCACTAACTGTTCATAAATTGCAGGTTAAGAACAAGCTTTTGAATAAGAAGGTAAATGGTCTGGAAGCCAAACTCTATGCAAGAGGCCAAACAGATCAAACCATTTTTCTTAATGCACCTAACGAAGAGGCTGATGTTAAGGAAAAATGGGGACTTGGTTTTCAAAACCCCCATTACTTAAAGAAAGCCATGAGAAAACAACCGGCACTTTCTAATTTTGATTTTCTTGCTTGTGCTGGTAAACATACTCATTTAAAACCCAAATTTGTTACCAAATTATCAGAAGAAGATGAGGCCAAAGAAATTGAAAATAGAAAGAATGTAAAGAAAATGCAACTACCATTTAACTATGCAAAGTTAAATGATAGTTATCTTTCAGAAACACCAAAAGTTCTTTCAAATGATTATTTTGCTAGTTATTCTGTTTCTGAGATGAAGGCAAAACCTGCAATTGCAAAGATTTATGTTCCTCCACTCATTCTTGAAAGCAAAATAATTGAGCTTGAAAATGTTTTATCTGATGAAAAACTTTTGGTAGATATTGAACAAAGTATGTTTTCTACAGTTTTAAAGAACACTATTTTTCAAACTAAATCTACAAAGTGTTCTAAAGTTTCTAAGGCACATCAAACTTCGTCTGATAATTTTGATGACTTATTTGAGTCTGCAAATGACTTTCTTAACTCTGATGGTGGGTGCATAGACGAAATTGATATGTTTGACTTCAATGCTACACTTCCTGATCATTCTACTTGTCTTATAAATGAAAAAGTGTTACCAAGTGGTGTTAATATTGATGAATCATCAACTAAGGTTGGTGAATCAGTTTCTGTAACTGCTGATTTCTATGCTCAAGGTAAGAAACATAAGAAACAGCGATTACAGAAACAGAAATACACTGGTACACGAAAGAAAACCCAGTCTCAGAAATCTGCTTTTCCTAATAAATCTAAATCTTTTGTTTCAGATATAAGAAAGAAAAGGTCGAAAGCTCGAACTGAATGGCGACTAAAAAGGAAGGATGATGAGAAAGATGGATCAGTTTCTGATAATTCTTGTACTAGATCAGTTAGTAGTGATAATGATGTAATTGATCAACTTGCTTCACATAAACAAAACCTTGTAACTTCTTACAAGCGGTATTCAATAAAGCAATTGATTCAATTATCTCCTATTTCTACTACATCTTATCATTATCGGAGAAATGATTTTGCTTACTCTCATAATTCTTCTGATTGATTCGGATCTTATCATGTTTATTCTTCTAGATCAAATATTTTTAAAGGTTTTCAAAAGAACAGAGGGTCCATTTTCAAATGGATACCAAAATCTTGTACTAATCTGTTAGGACCCGTTTTTAAATGGGTACCTAAATCTATTGTTTCCTGATTTCTCTTGCAGACCCGGCATATGTGGTACTTGGACAGTGGATGTTTCAAGCATATGACAGGGCAAAAAGCTTTATTGTCTAATTATACAGAGAAATTCAGTGGAAATTTCAGATTTGGAAACGATCAGCTTTCACCAATCTTAGGATATGGTGACATCATTCAAGACAACATAACGATCAGTAAGGTGAGTTATGTCGAAGGCTTAGGGCACAACCTGTTTAGCATTGGTTAATTCTGCCAATAAGGGTTAGAGGACAATTTCAAATCTAAGAGTTGCTCAGTTCGTACTGAAGACGAAACAGAACTCTTAGGTGGACATCGCAAGACAAACCTCTATACCATCAATTTGTCCAAAGTTCAGATTGACAATCAAGTTTGCTTAATGACAAAAGCTTCAATGCAACAAAGTTGGCTCTGGCACAGACGTTTATCACACCTGAACTTTCGTTATATCAACAAGCTGGTTAGAGGGAAATTGGTAAAAGGACTTCCTGAGTTGAAATACGAGAAAGAACACTTACGTGCTGCATGTGAGAAGGGTAAGATGAAGAGAGCTCCGCATAAACCGAAGCCTGAACCAAGCACTAGTTCTCTGTTAGAATTGTTACATATGGATTTGTGTGGTCCAATGAGAACTCAGAGTTTGGGTGGAAAGAAATACGTGTTGGTTATTGTAGACGATTACTAAAGATACACGTGGGTCAAATTTCTTCGATCAAAAGATGAGACGCCGGAAGTTCTCATTAATATCTTAAAGATACAAGTCAAGTTTCTTCGAACTGACAACGACACAGAGTTCAAAAACAAGATAGTTGAAGAATATCTCGAATCGGTCGGGATATCACATCAGTACTCTGCTGCTCGTACGCCTGAACAAAATGGAGTAGTCGAAAGGCGAAATAGGACGCTAGTCGGGGCCGCTCGTACTATGCTCAGCTAATCCGATCTACTTTTATTCTTGTGGGCAGAAGCTGTGTCAACTGCATGCCATACTCAAAATCGGTCCATCATACACCGCCGTTTTCAAAAGACTCCATATGAGCTGATCAACAACAGAACACCAACAATCAAGTATTTTCACATATTTGGGTGTAAATATTTTGTGCTTAACGACAGAGAGATTCTTAATAAATTCAGTGCTAAGGCGGACGAAGGCATCTTCATTGGCTATTCTTCAACATCTGCAGCATATCGTGTTTATCTGAAGAAGTCAAAGACATCCATCGAGAGCGTTAATGTAACATTTGATGAAGATATGGCTTCTGAACAACTCAGTTCAGAACCCGTTATCACTGGAGTATTAGCTTCTGGGCAGATCAGTCCAGAACCTGTTTCTACAGCCAATAATTTGAATAACGCTTCTACTTCTATTTCACATTTATCTGATTTAGATTTGTTATTTGAATTCTTTTATGATGAGTTTCTAGGATCTAATGTATCTAAATCTGCTGTGACTGACAGGTCTGAAGACACAAGTTGCAATCATCCAGTCATTTCAGAAGTTATAACTGAACTTGTATCCCCCGTTCAGTCAGAAACTCATATTCCATTGAATACTCCTACAGTTGAAGATATACAAGTAAATGCTGAGCCAGAAGTAACTATATCAGTTGGGTGTGATATAATGTCTACTCAACAGCCAGAGTCTGTTGTTCCAACTGATGCTTCTGCACCTGAAACTTCAACTGCAAACCTCCCTCCTATTATTCAATCTGAAGAGTCTGATAGTGGATTTCAAGATGATGATCATGTTCAATCAGTATCTACTCCACTCCCTCATGAGCATCGCTGGACCAAAGATCATCCTTTACATCAAGTAATTGGAGATCTTAACAAGCCTATACAAACCAGGTCAACGACTTTGAATCAATGTATGCATGACTCATACCTCAGCCCCACACGAGTATCAGAGGCTTTAGCTGATTCGGATTGGGTATCTGCCATGCAAGAAGAATTAAATCAGTTTGAAGCCCCGAAGGACTGGAGATTAGTTCCAAAACCGGAAGGAAAATCCGTAATTGGAACTAAATAGGTATTCAAGAATAAAAAGGATGAAGATGGTATCGTCATTAGGAACAAAGCTAGACTTGTTGCCAAAGGTTACCGGCAAGAGGAAGGAATAGACTACGATGAGACGTATGCTCCAGTAGTGCGTATAGAAGCAATCCGCATGTTTCTAGCCTACGCAGCTCATAAGAATTTCACATCAGATGGATGTGAAAACAGCCTTTCTGAATGGCATTCTTAAGGAGGAAGTATACGTGTCTCAACCAGAAGGGTTCGTCAATCCAGATAATCCAGATCATGTCTACATCTTGGACAAAGCCCTGTATGGTTTAAAACAAGCCCCTCGAGCATGGTATGATGTTTTATCTAAATTCTTGGTCAAGTCCGGTTTTCCAAAGGTAAGGTTAATACCACTTTGTTCATCAAAAAGGAAAAAGCCGATATCATCCTTATTCAAATATATGTTGATGATATAATATTTGGCTCTACTAATCCTAAATATTGCAAAAACTTTTCTAACCTCATGGTGTCACGTTTTCAAATGAGTATGATGGGAGAGATGAATTTCTTTCTCGGATTACAAGTAAAACAGTTTTCAACGGGGATTTTCATTAACCAATCTAAGTACATTTTGGATATTCTTCGGAAGTTCAATATGGAAAATTGTAAACCATTTGGAACCCCGATGGCACCAGGTACTAAAATTAACACTGATCCTTCGGGTAAAAGTGTTGATGTTAGAACTTATAGAGGTATGATATGATCGTTAATGTATCTTACTTCAAGTAGGCCAGATATTATGTTTTCAACATGCTTATGTTCTAGATATCAGGCTGCTCCTAAAGAATCCCATTTGGCTGCTATCAAAAGGATTTTTAGATATATGAAAGGGACTGCAGATCTTGGTCTGTGGTATCCTAAGGATACTGGTTTTCAACTGACTGCTTATTCAGATGCAGATCATGCAGGTTGCATGTTGAACAGAAAGAGTACTTCTGGTCACGTTCAATTTCTTGGAGACAAGCTCGTTAGCTGGGCATCAAAGAAACAATTATGCGTTTCCACATTGACTGCTGAAGCAGAGTATGTAGCTGCTGCCAGTTGCTGCTCTCATGTTCTGTGGATGCGAACACAGCTGCGAGACTATGGATTCAAGTTTGATAAAATTCCAATATATTGTGACTCGAAGAGTGCAATCGCGATATCTGCTAATCCTGTCCAACATACGAAAACCAAACACATTGATGTAAGGTATCATTTTATAAAAGATAATGTAGAAAAATGAACAATTGAACTTTATTTTGTAAAAACAGATTATCAACTTGCTGATTTATTTACCAAACCCTTAGATGAAAAGCGATTTAATTTTCTTGTCTCTAAGCTTGGTATGTTAAATCTTAAGACATAATCGGTTGTTACCTAATAAAGTTATGTATTGTTATTTTTCATCATTTTCTTTATCATTATGTTTGAAGGATATCTGCACTTTAATTGTTTGCTCATGATCTCAGGGGGAGTAAGAGAAGATTAAAGGTGATCTACATTATTTTGAGGGGGAGCATAACTAATTTCTGCATTTTATTTCACTAACAAAATTTTTGTAATGCATGATTTTAGGGGGAGCATATAAGCCAAGTCAAAAGGAGTAAGACTATGATTTCTGATTATTTCAAATCAGAACTCGTACTTTAATCGTTTTACTGCTTTATGTCTTTTATTTTTCGAATAAATTTGTGAATAAATTTGTTTTGATTAGACTTTGAGACTTTTACAGGATGAGAGAAGCTGACATGATCATATCTTAATGACTACAACTGACTTTATGAGAATTAAGATTGCGCGAAAAGGTAAATTTCTTATCTTAATTTCAAATATATCTGAAAGAAGGACAACTTTCAGATATAGAAAACATGTTCTGAAATGTTCAAACCACTTCCTGATTCTTCAACAGATTTTATAATTTGGAAGTGTGATTTTAAATGTTTTCATTTTATTCTTGTGCTTAATTGATAAACAAACCGTGTGTTTCCAAAGATAAATACTTGCGTATTGTCTTTTCCATATACTTTCAAGTATTCACACATACTGGTTTGACTTTTTGTTCACATTGTTCTTACCATGTCTCATATTGAAACATAATTTCGATGGTAAGACACCTCGCTTGTACTTCAAAGAATTTTGAGCGATATTTCATTTTGAAACGTCATTTCAAGAATGTCTATATTTTGTTTCGTATGGACAATATCCGTTGTTTTTAATCATAAGCTTTGATTGTTATATCATTCATTTCTGACCATTTTCATACAATGTCAGATTTTCAAACAAGCCTTTTTGCATTCATGTTCATTCATTCAATATACTTGTTTGAAAATACTTCAATGTTTAAAATGCTCATATCTTCATGATTATATTTTGAGCATACATTCACCTGACATTTGTATTATTGAGCTTTAACTGATAAAGTTAAACCATTTTGAGCAACGCATGCTTTATAGGAAAAATATGGGTTCTTTGTGCTAGGAATTAACTAAACTTCTATGAAATCACGTTAACCAGTAATTTCTACCCAAGAAGTTAATCCGTAGTGATTGAGTGTGAGGAGTCTATAAATAAATGAGTGTGGGTGTGATGAGGTAAAATGTAAATGAGAGTTTGGTTAGAAGTGAGCATAATGATTAAAAGAAAGAGGGTGTGAGAACAGAGTAAAAGAATATTAAACTCTGCACCAACTACTTTCTGAGCCGGGCAGCCACATTACTAGCGTTTCACAACTCTTTGGTGAACGTTATTGAAACAGGCAACTAACCCATGCCAACTCTTGCTTAAACCCCACAAACTAGCGTTTCACTCATTTTCTTCTCAAAAATAAAATGTTTCATATTTTTCTGGGGACGCAGCACATATGCTATCTGGTTTTCATTTGGAAAATTTGGATATTGAAAAAGAAGGAAGTCTGCCCCACCTTCGCACTTCAATCATGCACATTGAGTCTGTGTTTATCTACTGTTGTCTCAGTGGTTTATACAAATTTGAGCCTTTATAAAAGCAATTTTCGTGCTTAATTCTTTCTACACATGCACGAACACACAAAGAATTCGTTTCTTTGTCATAACGTTCATAGAAATTGCCTTTGTGGTGTTTCGATGATTGGATGGAAGCCCTGGGGGAGTGAACATCAAAAAGCTCCTTTATATTGTGTATTCGTTACACACAGTGACTTCGTGTTACTGACAGGCATTCTAACTGATTCATTTGTTGATTCAGGAGTTACATGTTCTTATTTTGTCTGGATTTGCAAAGATCTAGATGAATACTTGGTTATGGATCACAGAATCAGAGGCTCAGTTTGATAGATCAGAATGGTCAAAGACATTTCGAAAGTTTTGATGATATAGATGCTCAAATCATCAAAAAGGGGGAGATGGTATCAAGAAATGATAAAGTTTTGAGAGATGATTTTCAGAAATGTCCAAATTAGAAAAGTTTAAAGTAAAGATTTGAAGATTTGAAGAAGATCAAAGAATTTATGAGGATGTACCGATTTGAGGAAATTTTCTTTGAAGATTATTTGCTAAAGCAATTCGAGCTGATTCTGAAGATAATTTCTTTCCAAAGTCTGAAAGTATTATTGTGAAAGTTTTGGGGAGATTGTTAATCGTTTGAAGAAAGTTTTGGAAAGAAGACAGTCAAAGGAAAAGGGGAGATTGTATTGACAGAGCTTACAAATGAAGATTGGATTGCTAAATCTTTCAATAGTGATCTTGAATTCAAAGGGGGAGATTGATAGAGCATAAATATGTTGGATACAAGATCAAGAAGACTGAAGGTCAAAGGTTTAAGAAGTCAAAGCTGAAGAAAGTCAACTCTCAAGTGAAAGTCAAAGTCTTTGTAATAAAAGTCAAAGTCAACATTTGTATTAGTTTTGTTTCCTTGTTGTTTTAGTTGTAGGTATAAATAGTTTCCTTTCCTTTGTAATTAGTACTCTAGAAGTGTTCTAATTGAGAGAATATGAGAATACGTATCTAGAGAGAATTTGTAGAAAGAGAGAGAGAGTTCTAGAGAGAGAAAGTTTGTAATTGAATTCTGATTTGAAATCAAAACAGGTAATTGGATTGAATTGTTTGTTTTGATTAATTGTTTGTGATTAGAAACTAGAAACAGGGAATAACAGAAGACTATCAGCGATAACTGAACAGACTCAGTCTGATCGCTGATGGTGAAACACTAATACATATTAAACGTAATTTTCACTAAGTACAGAAAAGGGTCGTTATCAAATCACTGAGAGAGTTTGGATCAACAGAAGAAATTATAATACATAGCTCTCTCAATTAGAACAACACCAAAGAATCTCATGATGGTGATTGGAAAGATGAAGATAAGAATGCCCCAAATAAACTGTGTCAAGAAGTTGGGGTTTGAAAGTTTATTAGAAATGAAGATTGACTCAATCCCAGCAAAATTGGCACATTACATTGTGGAAAATTTTGATCCAGTAAACATGGTTATAAGAACAAGAAAATGGCCTATTCAGGTGACAGAAGAGTCAGTGAGTCACATTTTAGGACTAAAAAATGAAGGAGTAGATATTGATGAAGTTAACATGGACACTGAGTGGGATGGAATAATAAAGGTTTGGAGACAACAGTTTGGGAAACCTCTGGTTTGACCGAAGGATATAGTGGACAAGATAAAAGACTCAAACAGTGCAGACTGGAATTGCAAGTTAAATTTCATAGTTTTGGTTGTGAATATAATGGCAGTATCAATGAAGATGGGACCTGCAATCTTGCAATTCTTTCACATCTTGGTAAAGATTTTGATTTAGCAAACCTCAATTGGTGCAAATACATTATTAATCGTGCAAAAGAAAGCAAGATTGGCTGGAACAATGAATCAGATGCAAGCTTCTACACTGGTCCGATAACATTTTTGATGGTATGTAGTCAACTTTAATCTCTTTTTATTCAAGATTAATATGATAGTTAGGATTGTGTTAACCATGAATGCATTAAATATTCAGTGTGAATAAGTTTGATATGCATGTTAATCGATGGATTATGAATGTTTTAAAAATGAATGAATTTATTATTCAGTGTGAATAACTTAGATAGTTTGATATGAATGAAGTTTGATATGCATTCAATATTCAGTGTGAATATATAAAATATGGAATGTTTTAGAATTCAGTATGAATAAATTTTAATATGCATTCAATATTCAATGTGAATAAATAGAATATGGAATGTTTTAGTATTCAGTATGAATGAAGTTTGATATGCATTGAATATTCAGTGTGAATAAAGCTACATATTCAGGGTGAATATATAGAATATAGAATGTTTTACAATTCAGTATGAATAAAGTTTGATATGCATTCAATATTCAGTATGAATATAGTTTGATATTCACTCTGAGTATCACAATTTTTTTTTAATTTATATATCTGAATTATACAAAATGTAGCTTCTTTATCTTGACTCAACCACATGCAATGGACTGGAGCATGAGAGGATAAGGCCTGCATTGAGAGGATGGAATACAGAAACAATGATGAAGAGAGAGAAAATGGAAATAATCAATAGAGGTTTTGGAAGAGGGGAAATGGCTGAGAAGTATGTTGAAAAAGCAGATCCTTCAACAGAGGGGAAGACAGTTAAGGTAAACATATATTTATATTTGCATTATAGTACTTGGTTTGATAACTGAAATCTCTATAAAAAATAATAGGATTACTTGAAGATGCTTGATGAAGGTCTAGAAGAACTTTATGCAAACAAGACAGAATTGGAATACAACCTTAAGAAAGCAATCATGATGTATCCAGAAGATAGTTCGTTGACAGAGTGGAATTCAACCTATGAAAATTCTTTTTTCATTAAAACAGAATCAATTGTTGAGAAGTATATTGTGTAACACCCTAAAATTTAGAGAAGTAAAAATTCGAAAATTTTGCATTATGACGGCTATAATTTGATAAACCTGGGTATATAAAACTTGTTATAAACAATCCCAAAGTATCATCCCGAGAAAACGGGGAAATAAAATCATGACCTTTACAATTGATCAAATGAAGAATATACTTAACAACCTAATAATCTAACTTAAATAAGAAAGATTAGTATCGGGTGTTGCTATTCTTCCAAAAGTGTATCCGCTATCAAAACACCGATCTATACATCTCCCAAAAAGACCGCTCTTGACCCCAAGGTTATCCACTCAATCCCGACGAATCCCACCGGGAACCTGACCTGTTATACATGTCATTTTAAGAAAAAGTGTTAGGCTAAAGCCTAGTGAGATCAAACATTTGCAGTTGAAATAATCGGACGTAAGAGTAAGTAAAGAAATCCCTTTGTGACAATGATAATAATTATAATGTTTTTGAATGTAGCAAGTACCTCTTGGGTTAACGGGGGAGACCCGCTTAATAACACAAACGACGGAACACAAAAGTAAGCCATTTGATAAGTCAGTAAAGCCAATACACAATTAAAGTACACGCAAGGGATGTCAGGCTCATTGGCTTTAAACTTACACCCACGGAAACTCAAGTTCAACCCCGAAGGGTCCTTACGTCGAGATCCTCATCCAATATCGTAATACTTGAGCACGTAGGACTTACAACCCAATCTGATGCCTAAATTTGCCTCGACGTGGGAAACTAATTGTCCCAACGCCGGAACAATAATATCACAAATTACAGGGTCATGACTTCCAAATGCAACAATTAAGCCACATAATGCTCATAAGGCCCAACGAGTATTCCAACAATTGATAATATGCATAAATGACGTGAGAGGTGATTTCCACCAAAACAATTTCCATTGTTTATCAAAAGATCACTAGTCAAAATATAAATGACCCTTTTTATGTCTCAAATCCCAAAACATGTTGTAGACCAATGTGCAAACTTATCAGCAGTTAACCACAAGTTCAAAGTACTCAAAATCCATAAATTTTACATTGTAGATACCATCCGTTTAAATATATTTTCCAAGTGTAAGTAAGCTAAATAGAATCATTATTGAGTTTCATAATTCTCCATTTCCCAACATTATCATAAACCCTAAAATCTCCAAAAATTAGGTTTAGTATAAAGTTCCATAAATCAAATATATACAAGGATATGTTTAGGTATTCAAAATCCACATTTGACATGTATAAAGTTTTGTAAAGAGTGTATGAACTCACCTTAGTAGTTTTCCCAAAAGAAAACTAAACCCTAGAAATGGAGAAGATGAAGACTTGAGCCTAGTTAACTTCAACACTTCCACTCCAACTTCACAATACCTAGATTAGATCCATAAATGCTTAAAAATAGAGGTAGATGGAAACATTAATGATGGAGGGAGACTAGGAGGTTGCACTTACCCAATCTCAGGAGAAAAATCGCCTTAGCACACCACCAAAACAGATAAAATGACTAAAAATTGCGACTTCCTCTTTTTATACCCCAGACACCCGGTCGCGATAGAGAGACGGCGAGAGTGACATTTGTCACTCTCGCGGGCATAGTCGCGCGAAGACTCCCCACCCGCGGTACAAACGGGATGATAGTGCCCACCGATTGTGACCATGGCACTCTCGCCTGGCACAATCGCGCGAACTGTACCGAGAGTTCGTGTCCCCCGACGATTGTGCCTTCGCGATTGTGACACCCTGTCACTCTCGCGGGCACTGTTGCGAGAACCAGTAATTTCCCAAAAATGATGCATTTCAATCCACGATGCTTAAAACAATAAAACTCGATATTTAACTATTAAATCTCAAGACACAGAATTCGGGGTGTTACAATCCTCCCCAACTTGGGAATGATTTCGTCCCTGAAATCCTACTAACTAAATGAATGAGGGTATTTACGCCTCATGTCTTCTTCTGCCTCCCAAGTCACATTGGTGCCACGATGGTGTTTCCATTGAACCTTTACCATCGCTACCTCTTTATATCGGAGCTTCTTGATTACTCTTTCCAAAATAGCCTCGGGCTCTTCGACACAACGATTATCATCTACTCGAATCTCGGACAAAGGTATAACGCTTTCTTCTTCCGCTAAGCACTTCCGTAGATAACACACGTGGTAAGTCTAATTTATAAGCTTGGAGCCCGATGCGCTCGAGAATAGTAAACGGTCCAAGGAAACGGGGACTTAGCTTCCCACGCTTCCCAAAACGGATCAAGCCCTTCAAAGGGGACACCATTAACATTCCACGATCCCCCACTTGAAACTCTACCGGTCATCTCCTTTTGTCGGCGTAACTTTTCTGACGATCTTGTGCCGCTTTCAACCGCTCCCGGATTGCTTTGACTTTGTAGGCCGTCTCTTGCACGATTTCTGGGCCGGAAAATTGTTTCTCCCCCGCCTCTAGCCAACACACGGGGGTTCTACACTTCCGCCCATACAAAGCTTCGAATGGAGCCATCCCGAGACTGGAATGGTAACTATTGTTGTATGCAAACTCCACCAAAGGTAGATGGGTATCCCAACTACCGCCAAAGTCGATCACACATGACCTAAGCATGTCCTCTAGAGTTTGAATCGTTCTTTCGCTTTGTCCGTCCGTTTGTGGATGGTACTCCGTGCTCAAATTCACCCGCGTGCCCAACTCTTGATGTAATGCTTCCCAAAATCTTGACGTAAACCGGCTATCACGATCAGAAACTATCGACAAGGGTATACCGTGTCTAGAGACCACTTCATCTATGTAAAGATTCGCCAACTTATCCATTGTCAAAGTTTCCTGCATCGCTAGAAAGTGAGCACTCTTCGTCAATCGGTCGACAATAACCCAAATAGCATCGTTCCCTCTCAAGGTCTTCGGTAGTTTGGTCACGAAGTCCATGGTAATCTTGTACCATTTCCACTTTGGTATTTCAAGCGATTGAAGGCTACCATAGGGTCGTTGATGCTCGGCTTTCACTTGCGAACAAGTTACACATCACTCTACATAATGTGCCACATCCAACTTCATAATCGGCCACCAATAATGCAGTTTCAAATCCCGATACATCTTGGTGCTTCCCGGGTGGATAGAATACTTGTACTTATGCGCGTCCTCTAAAAGTAGTTCTCGGCAACCGCCAATCTTTGGCACCCAAACTCGCCCATTGAAGCATTTTATCCCTCGGCTATCTTCGGTCAACAGTTACCGTTGCTTGGTCATCACTTCATCCTTGAGGTTTTCTTCCTTCAATGCATCGGTCTGCGATCCTTTAATCCTTTCCAAGAGACTCGACACTAACTCGACACTAACTCGATCCTTGTAAGTTTGGCTTGAAATCTCCCGCTATAGTCTTTTCGACTCAAGGCGTCGGCCACCACGTTTGCTTTACCCGGGTGGTAGAGTAGTTCACAGTCATAGTCCTTGAGGAGTTCCAACCATCTCCTTTGCCTCATATTGAGTTCCTTCTGATCAAAGACGTACTTCAAAATCTTGTGATCCATGTACAAGGTACACTTTGTGCCGTAGAGATAATGTCGCCATAACTTTAGTGCAAACACTACCGCCGCCAACTCCAAGTCGTGAGTGGGGTAGTTCTTCTTGTGCACCTTCAATTGTCTAGATGCATAAGCGATCACTTTTCCTTTTTGCATGAGCACACATCCAAGTCCCATTTTGGACGCATCACTATATACTACAAAAATCCTCCGATCCCTCCGACAAGGATAAGATCGGGGTCTCGCAAAACTTCCTTTGCAAAGTCCTAAATGCTTTCTCTTGCTCTTCAATCCACACAAACTTTACATTCTTCTTGGTCAACATTGTCAACGAAGAAGCAATCTTGGTGAAGTCCTGTATGAACCTTCGATAATACCCCGCCAAGCCTAGGAAGCTTCGGATCTCGGATGGACTTTTGGGAGGTTCCCAATTCATCATAGCTTCAATCTTGGCCGGATCCACCTTCACTCCGTCTTTCGTAACTACGTGCCCCAAGAATTGCACTTCCTTAAACCAGAACTCTCACTTGGAAAACTTTGCATAAAGTTTCTCCTTCCTCAAGATCTCCAAGACATCCCGAAGGTGACGGGCATGATCGGCTTCATCCCTTGAGTAAATAAGAATGTCGTCAATGAACACGATGACCGACTTGTCTAGAAAGGGTCGGCACACGCGGTTCATTAAGTCCATAAATACCGCTGGAGCGTTCGTCAAACCGAAGGTCATCACTAAGAATTCGTAGTGACCATAACGCGTCCTAAAGGCGGTTTTCGGAATGTCCTCATCTTTGACTTTCACTTGATGATAACCCGACCGTAGATCGATCTTCGAAAAGCAACCTGCTCCTTGAAGTTGGTCGAATAAATCATATATTCTAGGGAGTGGGTATTTGTTCTTCACGGTCACCTTATTCAACTCCCTATAATCGATACACATCCGCATGGTGTCGTCTTTCTTCTTCACAAATAAGACCGGTGCTCCACAAGGCGTGGAACTTGGTCTTACAAATCCCTTCTCCAAAAGGTCTTGCAGTTGACCCATTATTTCCTTCATCTCGGACGGGGCCAAGTAGTATGGAGCTCTGGCTATTGGAGCCGCTCCCGGTGTTAGATCAATCTTGAACTCCACTTGACGGTCGGGTGGTAAACCAGGCAAGTCGTTCGGGAAAACATCGGGGAACTCCCTTACCACCTCGACATCTTCTAGCTTCTTCTTCTCGAGTTTGGCATCTATAACATACGCCAAAAAGGATGGGCATCCCTTCGACAAGCACTTTCGTGCCTTAGCCATGCTAATGATTGCATCTTCACCCTTCTGCCTCTCACCAAACATGGTCACCACATTACCATCCGAAATCGGAATTCGGATCAACTTCTTAGCACACAGGATCTCAACGTGGTTAGCAGATAAGGATGTCCCCATCATTTTAGGCAGACCATTTTTAGCAACCGGTAGAACCTTGATAAACGTGCAAAAGGGTGAGTTAACTATGAGAGTGAACGACCAACAAGTAACTTTCAACGTTTTCAAATCCCTTAAGTTTAACGGTGAAATTGAGGATTTCTCTTGCCTAAATGCCTTGGATGATGAATTTAAGTTGAGGTTGATTAGTTGTTTAGCGGAAGATATTTTGGAAGATGATTTGGTTGAGGTGGTAGATGCATTTGAGCAATTGGACTTTAATGATAGGACGACCCAAGTTCCTTCTATAATAAAGGCACCCGAACTCGAATTAAAGCTACTTCCTACTCACCTTAAGTATGCTTATCTCATGGAAGAAGAGAAATTTCCCGTCATTATTTCTTCCAACTTAAATAGTGAGCAAGAGGTAAAATTTATAGAGTTGTTAAAAGATCACAAGAAGGCCATATGATGGACGATAGCTGACATCAAGGGAATTAGTCCATCCCTTTGCCAACATAAGATAATTTTGGAAGATAATAGTATTGGCAAAGTGCAACCTCAAAGAAGACTTAACCCAATCATGAAAGAAGTCGTCAAGAAAGAAATTTTAAAATGGCTAGATGCGGGTATCATTTACCCCATCTCAAGTAGTGGTTGGGTAAGTCCGGTGCAATGCGTACCGAAAAAGGGTGGTACCACCATTATCACCAATGAGAAGAACGATCTTATCCCGACCCGAACTGTTACAGGGTGGAGAATTTGTATGGACTATAGACAACTCAATCTAGCCACCAAAAAGGACCATTTTCCTTTGCCCTTTGTTGATCAAATGCTAGATAGGTTGGCCGGAAAGGAGTTTTATTGCTTTTTGGATGGATATTCGGGGTATAACCAAATTCACATCGCACCCGAAGATCAAGAGAAGACCACCTTTACTTGTCCCTTCGGAACTTTTGCTTTTCGCCGAATGCCATTTGGTCTATGCAATGCACCCGCTACTTTTCAGCGTTGTATGATGTCAATTTTTTCGGACATGATTGAAAATTCCATGGAAGTTTTTATGGACGATTTTTCAGTTATTGGCACATCATTTGAGAACTGTCTTGAAAATCTAAAAAAGAGCTCGGAAAGATGTTAAACATACGATTTAATTTTAAACTGGGAAAAATGTCATTTTATGGTACAAGAAGGAAATGTGTTGGGTCATATCGTTTCCAGGAAAGGTTTAGAAGTGGATAAATCTAAACTTGAAGTAATCATGCAATTACCTGAACCTAGTTCTGTTAAAGGTATTCGGAGTTTTTTAGGACGTGCGGGGTTTTATAGGTGGTTTATAAAAGATTTTTCAAAAATAAAAAAACCCCTTTGCAGCTTATTGCATGTCGATCAAACTTTCGACTTTACTTCCTAATGTAGAAAAGCTTTTGAAACAATCAAAGCCGCCCTTGTTTCGGCACCCATAGTTATAGCACCAGATTGGACATTACCTTTTGAGGTAATGTGCGATGCTAGTGATTGGGCCGTGGGTGCTGTTTTAGGACAAAGACGGGGAAAAATTTTCCACCCCATTTACTACTCAAGTAAAACTCTCATTGAAGCTCAAATAAACTACACCACAACTGAGAAGGAGTTACTTGCTGTAGTATTTGCATTTGACCGTTTTCGATCCTATTTGAATGGCACAAAGGTCATCGTTCACACTGATCACTCCGCTATTAAGTATCTCTTTAATAAATCCGATGTAAAGCCACAGCTTATTCGGTGGGTCCTTTTACAAGAATTCGACATAGAGATAATTGATAGAAAATGAGTTGACAATCAGGTTGCCGATCATCTTTCCAGGATTGAAAATGGCGTTTCAAGTTGTGGAAATCATGAGATAAAAGAAGTTTTTCCGGATGAGCACATCTTGGCCATCCAACATCATTTTGACAAAAATGTCCCATGGTACGTTGATATTGCGAACTATCTTGCTAGCGGAATCAAGCCGTACCATATGCGAGGACAACAATTCAAAAAGTTCATTCATGACTGTAAACACTAATTTTGGGACGACCCATTTTTATATAAATTAGGTGCAAACCAAGTTTTGCGAAAATGCGTCCCAAATTTAGAAATGAAAAAGATTTTGAATGATTGTCATGCCTCACCCAACGGTGGCCATTTCGGTGGACAACGTACAGCAGCAAAAATCCTGCAAAGCGGATTCTTTTGGCCCACATTACTGAAGGATTCTTTTGAGTTTGTCAAAGGTTGTGACCAATGCCAACGGATAGGGAATTTGTCCCAACGCAATGAAATGCCCCTGAATAATATTTTGGAAGTCGAACTTTTCGATGTATGGGGCATTGATTTCATGGGACCATTTCCAATGTCTTTTAATAATAAGTACATTTTGGTTGCGGTTGACTACGTCTCCAAATGGGTAGAAGCAATAGCGTGTCCTCGAAATGATGCTAAAACAGTGATTAACTTTCTCCATAAAAATATTTTTGTACGATTTGGTACACCCCGAGCTTTAATTAGTGATGAAGGGACACATTTCGTGAACAAAATATTAAGCACTATTCTTGGCAAATATAATATCCAACATAAGGTTTCCACGACATACCATCCACAAACTAATGGTTTGGACGAACTTTTAAATCGGGAAATAAAATCAATTTTGGAAAAAGTAGTTAAACCCGATAGAAAGGATTGGTCACTTAAGTTGGACGACGTGCTTTGGGCTTACAGAACAACTTTTAAAACCCCATTGGACATGTCACCATACAAATTGGTTTTTGGAAAGGCATGTCATTTACCTTTGGAGCTTGAATACAAGGCTTTTTGGGCAATAAAAGAATTAAACTTAAATGAGGATGCTGCAGGTAAGAAGAGAAAGCTTCAATTGAGTGAATTAGAGGACCTGAGACATCAAGCCTACGAGAATGCAAAAATTTACAAAGAAAAAACTAAACTTTGGCATGATCGTAGGATAAATCAAAGAACTTTTGAAAAAGATTAGCAGGTGCTCCTCTTTAATTCATGATTGAAGCTTTTCCCGGGAAAATTAAAATCCCGTTGGTCAGGGCCATTCACTATTGTCGAGGTCGGTCGGTTTGGTACGGTTGGCCTTTTGAATCCACAAGATGGAAGCACATTTAAAGTCAACGCACATCGGGTCAAGCACTACATCCTAGATGCAGTACCCAAACCTACCAATCAAGATGTTTAGTGAAGAGAAGTTCGATTTGTAAATAAATTGTACAGTTTAATTTCTGTTGTTTTTGAAAATTTCGCAGTGTCCACTGTAGATTCGGAGTGCCCACTGGGAGTGTTGGGACGGAAAACGTACTTAGTAAGATTTTGGATATCTTATTTTTTTAGTTCTAATCATGGCATGTGAGTACCTGGTAGACACTTGGCGAAAGGGGGTGGTGTAAAATCTTCCCATGTAAGATTTTGTTGTACCTTTTAAGGATAAAATTTGGGTTTAGTTTTTTTCAATTTTTAAAATTAAAACTACTAGTAGTTTTTGTTTTAATCGGCGGTTTTTAAAGAAAAAGGGGGACAATCTTCCTTTTCAAGTGTAACCTTTCCTCTTCCCCAAAAATCTAAAACCCTCTTTTCCATACAAGAAACCGAAAAAAAAACCTTTTTCCAAACTCTTTATCTTCTTCATGGCTAGGTTGAAGAAGCTTACACCCAACCCCAACATTGTACCATCTTGCCGGAGTTTACAATTACAGGCCACCGATACGCCTGTCGAACCACTACCATCGCCGCTGCCCGATACGCCTGTCGAACCACTGCCAGTCGTTCCGACGCCTGCATTTTTCATCGGATCATCAACGGTCGGTGTTCATAACTTCGCCGGAGCCTCCATGGTGAGCACCGATGAATCTCAGGCTCAATCCTCTTCCCCATCTTTTTTTCTCCATAGCTATCTTGAGAGCCATGAGGTTCTAACAAAAGTTACCTACCTTCCTACCCCCACTGTATCTGTTACCACATCACCGCCACCCTTCGTTGTCGCTGCTACGCCGACGACCACTCCCAGCGGTGTAAGCCCAAAACCCATTTTCCTAAACATAAAAATCCCCACAGCTGTAACCACCATTTCTGCCAATCCCACCCCTGTCAAAAAAGAACTACCCAACATGTTGGGTCTGAAATGTGCTAAGGATGGTTACTACTGCTAGACATGACTATTACTACTGCCTGAGGAAGTTAGTACTGCCAGATCACAATTACTACTGCTTGAAGGAGTTAATGCTGCTGAGACAAAATTAATATTGCTTGCTGAGATTAATACTGCTAGTTCAGAATTAATACTGCTCATGAAGATAGTGCTGCTTATGAGATGAAGACTCCGTATGAGAATGAAGACAACTGTATAGATTGAAGCTAAAGTAAAGGAGATAATTATGGAATGAAGATCAATTTTATTTTGGTAATTATCTTGTAATCAGTCTTGTATATATAGTATAGAAGTCTTTGATAGAAATAATAATCATTCACAAGTTTTTGTTTTAGAGAGAATTAACCTCAAGACTAGTTTAGATCCTTTCTATAGAGAAGTATAGAACGTCTATTGATCCTGTTCAACAGATTGAGGTTTTGTGTGTAATCATCAAGTTTAATCAATATAACTTGTGATTTAAGTGTATATACTGTTTCATTGATTGTTAGTGTTAAAGTGTTTTTCTGCAACTTCTTTAGCATTGATTCTGAGTGTGTGTGAATTAAATTCTTGTTTGAATTTCGATCCTGACAAGTGGTATCAGAGCAGGTTAAACTCAGAAAAACAACAATCATCATGGACGGTTCAAGTGATAGCGTTCTGGTATCAAAGGTTCCAATGCTCAGATCTAATGAGTTTGACATGTGGAAGATTCGGATCAAGCAATACATTCTTCTCACAGATTACTCTATGTGGGACATCATTGAGAATGGCCCATCTAATGAAGGAAAGATTGGAGAAGATGGAAAAAGAATCCCACCAAAGACGGATGGAGAGAGGAAGATAAGGTAGACAGAGATGAAAGCCTTGAGCACACTGCTCTTGGCTATTCCTAATGAGTATCAACACCAATTCTGCAACTGCACTAATGCCCAGATGCTTTGGAATGCTTTAGAGAAGAGATTCTCTGGTACCAAAAGTACCAAGAGAAATCTGAAGGCAATATTGAAGCAATTGTATGAAAACTTCATGTCAACTAAGAATGAGTCCATGACTCAAACTTTTGACAGGTTTAACAAGCTGATTGGTGAACTAACTACTGTTGGAGTGCAGATTGATCAAGATGATGTAAACAGAAAGTTCTTAAGGTCCCTTGGAGATGAATGGACCATGTATACTGTCTCCTTCAGACAGAATGACTAGCTGGAAGACAAAGAACTAGACGATCTTTATAATGACTTAAGGGTGTTTGAGGCTGAAGTGGAAGCCAAGAAAAGACCATCTGGATACACTCATAATGCTGCTCTTTTATCATCTTCTTCTTCTACTGATTCTCCTGCTAATACAGAACCAGTTAGTACTGCTTATGTATCTAAGCAGGATGTATCTAATGACTCTGTATTATAAGCTTTTCTTGCTAGTTATGCTAATTCTGGTTTAATTAATGATGATCTTGAACAAATTAATCCAGATGACCTTGAGGAGATGGATATAAAGTGGCAGATGGCCATGCTAACTATGAGGGTCAAGAGATTCATAAAGAGTACTGGAAGGAACAACTTTTCTCAGAGGAGAGAAGATGGTGTTGGGTTTGACAAGTCAAAGGTGGAGTGCTACAAGTGTCACAAGATGGGACACTTTGCAAAAGAATGCAGAGGAGGAATTCCTCAACAATATGGCAGCAACCACCAGCAAGCACATTCCTCAAGCGTCCAAAACAACAGAAACTTCACTCAAGCTCTTGTTTCTCAAGAAGGAATGGGATTTGATTGGAGTGATCAAGTAGAAGAAGCTGTTCAGAATCAAGCCTTGATGACAGAAGTCTCAGAATCTTCAAGCACAGATATTCCAACAGAGGTAAAAACTAAACTGTGCACTAAAGAGTGTCTTCAGACTGTACAAAAGTACAGGGATCACAACCAAAGCATGTGTGACGACCTTAAAAGGTTAGAGAGAGATATTAGAGAGTATAAAGTGATTGTTGAGAAGTTTGAAGATCAAATCATGGATTATAAGTCCAATGAACTTCAGCATTACTATGACACAAATTACTGGAAGTGGGAGAAAAATCAATTAGAGATTCAAGTAGAAAAGTCTAAAGAGGAATGTGAGAAGATAAAAAGTGAATATGAGAAAGCTAAGCTTGACATTGAGAAGTTCTCTTATGCTTCCAAAGCAATGGACTCTTTGCTTAAAGCTCAAGTTCATGATAAGATCAAGAGTGGTATAGGATACAATGCAACACCTCCACCTTACAACAATAATTACATCCCTCGCTCTTCAGATCTCTTAGAGAACCAAAATAAGGAGGACTTACCTATAGGAGCAACAGAAGTAGATCCTATAGATAGTGTGGAGGTTGAAGAAGAGAATGAGGAAGAGAATTCTGAGAGTAAGAATGCAGAAGAGATTCTTGTAGAAAATCATATCCTTACAAATGAAAGGGGGGTAGACCATTCATCAAGAGTGAAAAGGTGGATAGCTCAAATAAAGAAAAGGGAAAGGTACAGGGAGTCCACTATATGCAGACCACAGTTGTGAATCCCTGTACATGTAAACAACATCAGCCCCAAAAACATGATAAAACAAGGGGTAATCAAAGAAACCGGAATAATCAGTGGGCACAAAAACAAGGGGTTGATCTGAGTAAAATCAATAGACCAAAACCTTGTTTTATTTGTGGAAAGCTTAATCATATTGCCAAATACTGTTATTTCAATCCTATGAACCAAAGGATAAATTTTCAAAGACATATACAAAATCCTGTTGGTTATAGGAATCAAAGAAGGAATCATATGGCTGAAAATGTAAAAAGAGCTCCTTTAAAAACTCATGTTTAAAACAAGTTTGCAAAATCAAAGAAAAATACTCCAAACAAGTCATGGAGTAACTTAATAAAGAAGAAAGCAAACAACTTTGTCCAGGTATGGGTTCCAAAAATAAAGAAAGCTGTTAGTACTGCTACTTCAAATAGTACTGCTGACAGAAATAATGTTGCTACCAATGTTAGTGTTGCTAACAGAGTTAGTACTGCTAATCCAATTAGTACTGCTAATTCAGTTAGTACTTCTTCTAGTGTTAGTAATGCAAGACCTATTATCCTGAGAAAGTACTCAAGCCATAAGATTCCCCAGTCTGAAAAGCTCATCAAAACTGATTATGAATATGTTGATGAGAATGGGACACCCAAGACCACTTTGGCTTGGGTTCCTATTAAAAACTAATTGTTCCACTTTATGTGCAGGGCAACCAACAGCTAAAAGAGAAGAGCATTTGGAATGTTGATAGTGGTTACTCTAGGCACATGACAGGCAACAAGTCCTGCCTACAAAACTTCAAAAGAATTGATGGAGGACATGTTGCATTTGGTGATAATCCATCTGGAGGAAAGATTAGTGGAAAAGGTATTGTGTCAAAGGGTAAGATGACCTTTGAGGATGTCTAATATGTTGAACAATTGAGATACAACCTGTTAAGTGTATCACAGGTTTGTGACAAGAAACATAGTATATTGTTTACTGATACTGAATGTATTATCCTTGCTAAAGGGTTCAAGGTAGTTGATGAAAGTATGATACTGCTGAGAACACCAAGAAAGGACAATGTTTATTGCTTGGATTTAGAGAATGTATCTAATGATTCATCATTTAATTGTCTACTTTCAAAAGCTTCTGTTGATGAATCATCTCTTTGGCACAGAAGGATGTGTCACATGAACTTTAAAACAATGAATAAACTTGTGAAAAACAACCTTGTAAGAGGTTTGCCACAAAAGGTATTTTCATGTGATGATTATTGTGTTGCTTGTCTTAAAGGCAAACAATACAAATCTTCTCATAAGTCCAAAGAGGTAAATACAATCTCTACACCTCTTACTTTACTGCATATGGATCTGTTTAGCCCTACAAATGTGATGAGTATTGGTAAGAAATCCTACTGCTTGGTTATTGTTGATGATTTCTCTAGATTCACTTGGGTCTATTTTCTGAGGACTAAGGATGAGACAAGTGGACTGATCAAATCCTTTGTTCTTAGAATTGAAAACCAAACAAATCTAAGAGTTAAAGTCATTAGGTCTGATAATGGAACTGAATTTAAGAATAATGACCTAAACAACTTCTGTGAGGAAAAAGGTATTGAGAGACTATACAGTGCTCCTAGGACCCCTCAACAATGGAGTTGTTGAGAGAAGAAATAGGACACTGATTGAAGCTGCAAGATCCCTGTTGGCAGATTCAAAACTGCCAGTTACATTTTGGGCAGAAGCAGTTAATACTGCTTGTTATGTTCAAAACAGGGTTCAAATAGTTAAATCTCAAGGCAAGACACCATATGAACTTTTTAACAAGAAGAAACCTTTTATTGGATTTTTCAAACCATTTGGGTGTCCTTGCACAATTCTTAATACCAAAACTCACTTAGGCAAGTTTGATAGCAAAGCAGATAATGGATTTCTGGTTGGTTACTCATCCCAAAGTAAGGCTTACAAAGTATTTAATACCTCTTCTAGAATTATTGAGGAAAGTGACAATGTCAAATGCAATGAGAGCACACCAAATAAACTTGGTACATGCCCTGATTGGCTTTTTGACATTGAGTCACTAACTAATTCTTTGGGTTTCAGTTATGAGAATAATGCAGGAACAGGGACAGAATCAGTACAAAACAAAAGACAAGAGTTGTGTTGTTCCCAATCTCTACAGCAGATCCAATTGAACTCTGTGTTCAAGAGAAGAAAGATGCTTCAGATTCAAAGGATACTGAAACTGCTCAGAATGAAGAGGAGAGAGGTGAAAAAGAGGATCAACTTTTGACTTCAGAACATCTACAACCTGAGATGCCTGCATTGGCAGAAGATGATACTGTTGATGAGAACTCCTCAGTGTTTGGTGGCGGCTCTCCTGAAAAGAATGACTCTAATCTTGATGCAGAGATTTTTGAAGAGGCTATTCATCAAACAAAAGTGCATAAAGATTATCCTCCTCAGTTGGTGATTGGTGACATCAATTCTCCAATCATCACAAGGAATCAGAGTAAGTTGGGAGGATTAAAAGACATACAATCAAGCTTACTATCTTGCTTTCTATCTCAGGTTGAGCCCAAAAAGGCGCATGATGCAATGAAAGATCCAAGCTGGATAGAAGCAATGAAAGAGGAGCTGCTGCAGTTTGTACTGCAAAATGTATGGGACTTGGTAGAAACTGCCTAAAGGACACAGAGCTATAGGGACAAAATGGATCTTCAGAAACAAGAAGAATGAGAGAGGGATAGTGATCAAGAACAAGGCTAGATTGGTAGCACAAGGGTACACTCAAGAAGAAGGAATTGATTATGAAGAGGTTTTTGCACCAGTGGCTAGGATTGAGGCAATTAGGCTGTTTTTAGCCTATGCTTCTTTCATGAAGTTCAAAGTCTACCAAATGGATGTGAAAAGTGCTTTTCTATATGGCAAAATTGAAGAAGAAGTATATGTCTGTCAGCCCCCAGGGTTTGAAAATCCCAAGTACCCTGACAGAGTATACAAATTGAAGAAAGCACTGTATGGACTACATCAAGCACCAAGAGCTTGGTATGACACATTGTCTATCTATCTCTTGGAAAATGGTTTTGAGAGAGGAATCATTGACAAGACTCTGTTCATTCAAAGGAAGAAGAAGGATATCCTGTTAGTGCAAATCTATGTGGATGACATCATCTTTGGATCCACAAAAGATCAATTGTGCAGAGATTTTGAAGAATTAATGCATAAGAGATTCAAGATGAGTTATATGGGTGAACTTACTTTCTTCCTTGGGCTACAGGTTAAGCAGAAACAAGATGGAATCTTCATAAGCCAAACCAAGTATGTGCAGGACATTTTAACCAAGTGTGGGTTCTCAGATTCCAAGCCTGCAAGCACACCCATGGAGACACACAAACAAATAACTGCAGATCTTGAGGGGGAGGATGTGGATGTTCATTATTACAGATGCATGATTGGCTCTCTCATGTATCTCACAGCTTCTAGACCAGATATCATGTTCCCTGTTTGTGTGTGTGCAAAATTTCAAGTTAGGCCAAAGCAATCACATTTTCAAGCAGTCAAGAGGATATTCAGATATCTCAAAGGTCAACCCAGATTAGGACTTTGGTATCCTCATGACTCACCATTTGACCTACTAGCATATTCAGATAGTGATTTGGGTGGAGCTAACTTGGACATAAAGTCTACAACTGGAGGATGTCAATTTTTGGGTGCAAGACTAGTATCATGGCAGTGTAAGAAGCAAACCACAGTGTCCACTTCAACAACAGAAGCAGAATACATAGCTGCTGCAAGCTGCTGCTCACAAGTGCTATGGATTCAAAATCAAATGATGGACTATGGTGTGACATTTCTTCACACTCCTATTTTCATAGACAACAGCAGTGCTATTAGCATTGTTAATAATCCTGTCAAACATTCAAAAACAAAGCATATAGAAATAAGGTACCATTTTATCAGAGACTGTAATGAGAAGAAGCTAATTCAGGTTCAGAAAATACACACAAGTAACCAGTTTGCTGATCTATTAACAAAAGCTTTTGATGTGGGTAGATTCATAGACAACAGCAGTGCTATTAGCATTGTTAATAATCCTGTCAAGCATTCAAAAACAAAGCATATAGAAATAAGGTACCATTTTATCAGAGACTGTAATGAGAAGAAGCTAATTCAGGTTCAGAAAATACACACAAGTAACCAGTTTGCTGATCTATTCACAAAAGCTTTTGATGTGGGTAGATTCACATTCTTGGTCACAAGTGTGGGCATGATGAACAATGAATAAGTATATTCTCATTCTCTCTATGTACCTATATAGATTCCTCCTTATTTACTATCATTAAATTGTGCTATTAACCCTTGTGTGCTTAAGTGTTTCAGGATGAAAGGCCAAACAAAAGTGAAGTATAGTTAATACTGCTAGCATGTATTACTACTGCTAGTCTGTATTACCATTGCTAGTCTGTGTTACTACTGCTGGTTAGTTTTCCTACTGCCAGTTTGTGTTAATACTGCTAGTCTGTGTTAATACTGCTAGTCTGTAGTTACTACTGCGGGGTCAGTTACTACTACGAAGGTGAATTAGTACTGCTCTTAACTGTTTCACTGATTGTATAAATACCCCCTTAGTCCGCCAAAAATCAAAACGACTCTTTGAATTTCTTGCACTTAGTTATCTTCTTTCTCTCTCGTTCTCGCTAACGTTCTTGCTCTTCAAGCTCTTAACCCTAGTTCGCAGACAAATCCCTCTCAAATGGCAGGTCTTGTATTTGTTTTTTTTTGGAGAGGGTATCCCAGACCACATTGGGCCCAGACTAATCCCTGGCAATATGGGCCGAAGCCCGACTGCTAAAGCATGCAGCCCGGGGTCGAAGCCCCCGTACCTCCAGGATGCGTCCCCCAGGGTTCGAACATGAGACCGCTACTAGCTAGTCCACATGCCTTACCACTAGGCTAACACCCTTTTGGTAGGTCTTGTATTTGTTGATGACCACAATGAGTTGGCAATTTTGAATAAGCCCAACCAAGCCGAAGGATTTCATCAGATTGTGAACTTCCTAAAATCCACACATATCGCCCACGCTTTAACGGTCAATCCCACAATCTATGTGGAGCATCAAAGACAGTTCTGGGCAAATTCCACTATCCATAATGAAGAGGGTACTCAGGTTATCAAGTCAAGGGTTTGTGATAAACCCCTGACCATCTCAGAGGAGACCATTCGCATTCATCTACTTTTAGATGATGCCTCAAGTATAACATCTCTACCCAAGGAAGATCTTTTTGAAAATATAAGCAGAATGGGATATGAAGATCCCACTGAGATTTATAAGTTCTTTAAGAACAAATTCTCACCTCAGTGGAGATTCTTTGTTCATACTCTCCAGCATTGCATTTCAAAGAAAACAACTGGCTGGAGTGAGTTCAGCAGTACCATTGCTTATGGTTTGGTCTGCTTAGCAACCTCCAGAAAGTTCAATTTTTCGCAAATGATCTTAAATGATTTTTTGTCAAACCTGGATACCAAGTCAAAATCCTTTTATATGTATCCCAGGTTTGTACAAGCTATATTGAATAAGGAATTGACAGAATTACCTCATTTTAATGAGGTATATGTACCTAAGGTCCCGAAAGGGAAGGTGTTTTCTAATATGAGGAGAACCTGTAAGGGTGTTGGGTCTGAAATATGTCAATCATGGTTACTACTTCTAGTTGTAGTTAATACTTCTGAAGTTAATGTTCAACATGGTTACTACTTCTAGTTCAACATGGTTACTACTTCTAGTTCAACATGGTTACTACTTCTGAGGTTAATGCTGCTAGTTGTAGTTAATGCTACTGGAACAAAGTTAATGCTGCTAGAAGAAAACAGTTAATACTTCTAGTTAGTACTTCTGTTATTAATGCTGCTAGTTGATGATTAATGTTGCTCAACAAGATTACTACTGCTAGTTCAAAGTTAGTACTGCTTGAAGAGATTAATGCTGCTGAGCATGGTTAGTACTGCTAGAGTTAATACTGCTCAGAATATTAATGCTGCTTATGATTAATACTGCTTATAAGATGGAGATCTGTATGGAAAGGATGACAGCTGGATAAACTGAAGATATTCATGGAAGCTTAGAGATAATGATGGAAGATATTCTGAAGATATTTTATTAATTATAATTAGCTTTTGTCTTCAGTATATATATACAGTATTGTTTAGAATAGAAAAATAACTTTTTGATAATTATTCATTCTATGTTTTAGTTTTTTTAAGAGAGAATCAACCTCAAGGCATAGTTCCTAATTCTAGACAAGTAGAATTCGTCTTGAAAGAGTTTGTTCTTCAAGATTGAGGTTGAGTGTGTAATCTTGTGATTTTAATCATTCAATACAAGTTTACAAGTTGTTAATCATACTTACTGTTTGTTTACTGTTCCATTGAATATCAAAGTGTTATTTCGCAACTTCTTTGATATTGTTTCTGAGACTTTATTCTTGTTGAAAATTCGATCCTGACAAAGGGCTTCTCAGGTATTGACACACCATTGTTCTCAACAATGATGGTTGTGTCCCACTCTACAGGTGAGGCATCAGGGTCCCAAGCCTCATTGGACCAACCCACTGATGACCTACCCACACCTTCCACCATAAAAACAATTCCTCTGTCCCTTCTGAATAGACCAACCCCTCCCATCACCAAATTATACACTAAAAAGAAGGTGCAGAAGGATCCTTCCCTTCATGTACCAACACCCTCTAAGCCTACAAGCCCTCTAATGGAGCATTCTTCATTAGAGAATATCCAAAGGGAAACCAAAGGGGTGTCTCCCAACCCCAAGAAGGTGCTTACTAAGGAGAAGGTTAAGCATGTGGGCAGAAAGGCTCACACTACTGTTTCTGCACAAAGTGCAGGACAGGACAGTGTGAACATCTCTAAGACCTTCCCCACGGCAACTTTGGGTGAGCAATCATCCAAAGGTCCCCGATGCCAAGAAACCATGGGGGTAGAAGGTGCCTCTGCTAGGCAGAGGACCCCGACTAAAAGTTCTAGTGATCCTCCAAGGGTGGTAAACACACCTAAAGGTGGTGAGAATAGATATACATACGATGAATTGATGGAAACTATTGCCAACATCAATAATGATGTCCTATCTCAGGGTAAACTTATTGAGAAGCTACAACAAGTGATCTTATCCCAACAAGTCCAGATTTCCAACCTCAAGAAAATGGTCCTCAAGCATGTGCAAAAGAAGAAGAGAACCAAATTCATACTGAAGAAGAGGAGCATCCCTCATGATGCTTCCAAAGAGGGGGAGAATAGAGCTGAATCTGAGAAACAGAGTCCTGTTGGAATGGACTCTACTTTTGAGGGGGAGAAGGGCAAAGAAGCAGAAACCAGTACAGCAGTAGAAACAGAGCCAACAGTAGAAACGTTCAAGAAAGCAGTATCAATTGGCTTAGCAGGAGTAACAGAAGCAATAGTAACAGGGCTTTCTGTTGAAGAAATAGAGATAGCAGAAACCCTTCTAAAGGCCAAAACAGACACTCCCAAAGCCACTCAAAAGTCCAAGGGAGTGGAAATGAAAGAGGGAGGACCTGAGATAAAAATGAAAGAAATCAGTGAGGCTGAACTGAAGAGGAAAGGAAAGGCAAAGGTGGATGAATCTGCAAAGCCACCAAAGAAGCTAAAACAGATTGAACTAGATGAGGAACTGGCTAAGAAGTTGCAGGCTGAGCTACAACAAGAAGAAGAAACTCAGAAGACCAAAGATAGGCAGATTGCTCTAGATCTGTCCACTAGGATGAATAAGGAATATCAAGAAAGTGTAAGGGCTGCAGCTGAGATCAAGAAAAGCACTGTGAAAGCTTCCATACAAAGACTGCCAGCAAAGAAGCAGAAAAGAAAACCTTCTAAAACTTACCTGGCCAATCAAGAAAGGAGAAAGATGATCAACTTTCTGAAAGGCTCCGTGGGGGTTAAAGAAGAAATGTTTTCTGATATGTCCTACTCAAGAGTTGAAGATCTATATAAGAAGGAAATGGCAAAGCTTCAAGGGGACTTCACTCAAAGGATAGAATTTGAAAGACAAATGAAAGAGAGACATGATCTCAATATTCAACAACCCTTCCCTGAGAGTGAGGAGACCACCCTTAAGGCTGAAGAAAAGAAAGAGGAAGATACTACTAAAGAAGTCAAATTTGTTAAAAGGTTGAAGACAATAGCTTCCAAGAAACTGTCTAAGAAGCCAAGGGTTGCAGAAGCTGAGAAAGAAACATAATCATCTGTTACAGGTCAAGCTGAGCAATTAAGTCAAAGTGCAAAGCAACCAAGTCAATCTGATGTGCATTTTGAACTTTACATGACTGTAACAGATAATGATCCAGTGAAGGCAGATCCCATTTCAGTCTAAGCCCCTGAAATCATCTACTGGGATATTCTTGAAGATCAAGGCAAAGAATATTTCAGAATCAAAAGAATGGGTGATCACTTTGAAGTCTATTCTACTTGGGGGAAGATAGTCAGATGTTGTTCAAGGTCAGACTTGGAAGAAATGTTTAGAGTGGGAATGAATCTATATGGGGATGTGCTGAAGACTCCAGGGATGAACATCAAGAAACTATCAATGGAGTATTTATGCATGATGTTCAATCCAGATCTTGGCAAGCATGTCATCAAAGATGTATTCAAGTCTGTGGACAACTGGATGCTTATAGAAAGGTATGGGGTATATATCTTAACCATAGATAAAAGCTTCCATGAATATTACCTGGTGGATAAGATATATGACCATAGCTTAGCCAAGCTACATGGGATGCTGAAAGCCAAACTAATCTGTCCTCAAGGCTCAGAAATGGCAAGGATTGTGGTTAGAAGGATCATCAATCAAAGTTTGGGTTTGGATCCTAATCTAGGGGTGTAAACTTAGGTTTTGAACGCATCATGAAGACCAGTTTTTGAAGAACTATACTTCTCAATTTGAAAAGTTAAGTTAGGGGGAGATTGTTGGGTCTGAAATGTGCTAAGGATGGTTACTACTGCTAGACATGACTATTACTACTCCCTAAGGAAGTTAGTACTGCCAGATCACAATTACTACTGCTTGAAGAAGTTAATACTGCTAGTTCAGAATTAATACCGCTCATGAAGATAGTGCTGCTTATGAGATGAAGACTTCATGTGAGAATGAAGACAGCTCTATAGATTGAAGCTAAAGTAAAGGAGATAATTATGGAATGAAGATCAATTTTATTTTGATAATTATCTTGTAATCATTCTTGTATATATAGTATAGAAGTCTTTGATAGAAATAATAATCATTCACAAGTTTTTGTTTTAGAGAGAATTAACCTCAAGACTAGTTTAGATCCTTTCTATAGAGAAGTATAGAACGTCTGTTGAGCCTGTTCAACAGATTGAGGTTTTGTGTGTAATCATCAAGTTTAATCAATATAACTTGTGATTTAAGTGCATATACTGTTTCATTGATTGTTAGTGTTAAAGTGTTTTTCCGCAACTTCTTTAGCATTGATTCTGAGTGTGTGTGAATTAAATTCTTGTTTGAATTTCGATCCTGACACAACATTCCCCCAAATCCATCCCTGAACCCTAGCGGTACACAAGTCCACCATTTCGATTTGAATGAAATGGAGGACTTGGATGATGATGATTACGATTCTATTATGGAAGGAAAGCTCATGTTCGATTTCGAAGAGCATCACGACGGTAGTCAACAAGATACTTCCCTTTCTCTTCACCACCACGCACCACAGTGAGTTATGGTCTCGCTGTGACAGAAACTTCACAACCCCTCCCTGCCCTCGGTGCAGAGACAGTGGCCACTCCACCAAATTCGCCATCTAAGAGTGCCTCCAGTTGTCACACGGAGGGGGAAGATATTTCATCCAATGCAGCAGAAGATTCTTCATCTTCCGAGGAAGTTCCCCATCCGAAGAAACAGAAGAAAATGGCAAGTGACGATGACAGTGATTTCTTACCGGAAGAATCCTTGGTCATTAAGAAAAGGAGTCAGAGGAGAGCAAAGGGAAAAGCGTCCAAGAAGGCAGTGGGCAAGGCAAACCAGGGGATACAGGGCAGAAGGACGAGATCTAGAAAAGCAAATACCAAAGGGAAGGAAAAATTATCTGAGGAAACCGACCCCGAGGAGGCTGAGATACGGGAGACAGTACCCACGGCAACACAGAAGCTGGAAATCGCTGTCAGGTATAATGTTATAAAAAATAGTAACCCACACTTTGAACGACCATTCGACCCGAAATTGGTTGAATCGACCTTGCACGTAAAGCACACCTTGATGGCCCACAAGTGGGAGCGTTTGATTGGTCTCCCCTTCGAGGCCAATCTTTCATGGGTCAAGGAAATTTTTGCCACTATCAGAGTGTGCAAACAGAATGTTGTAGAAATTAGAGGGCAAGAAGTGGACTGGTCCGGAGCAAACATTAACAAAGCCTTGGGGTTAACGACCCCCTTCATTTGCTCCTTTAATCAAATGGATGCTAAAGTAACAACTGTTCCGGATGAGGACATTGCAACCTTGCTGGCTTTACTGGGTCAAGGCTGGTCCCGTGATAACAAGAGGCTAGTTATCACAATAGGGGACCTAAACCAGAATACATCTTTATGGTTCGAATTCTTGAGGAATAACATCATGCCAAGTGCTCACGACGACACTATTTCCCGAGAAAAATGCTTCCTGTTATTTTGCATCATGAAGGAACTACCCAAAGATGTCGGTCCTATTGCCCATGCAACCCTTGCCTATGCAGCCTCAAGAACGGTTTCTCGCCTCATTTTTCCATCCCTAATAACTAAATTGATGAAAATATCAAATGTCCCTCGTTACAAGACAGACCAAACACTACAGGTTGCCAACTTAATCAGCATGGAGACCCTGGAGAGGCGAAGAAGAGCATTGAAAAGCACAAGACCTGCCCGAACTATTCCTGCTGCCGTGTCCACTACAAATGTCGCGGGATCTGCAGTGCCCACTGTCGAAGTCTTGGGTACTGCAGTGCCCACTCCTACAACAGCTGCCGCATCCGCTGCCCCTGCTACATTGTCTGCTTTCCCGATGCACCCCCCATCTAGCACGCTTATGGAGCAGAAGTTTGGATGACCCTTCTAGAAGGTCAGAATGAAACTATTTTTGCTAAATTGCAAGGTTTGGAAGATCAACAGTGCGAGTTCCATGAAAGAGAGCTTCGGATGTGGACATATCAAAGGGAGTGGAACTCAGCATTCGAATGGATCTTGCATTGCATTAACCCCACTGTGACGAATACTTCGCCACGATTCCCAACCGAAGTACTCGCTCCGCTCCCACCGGCCGCTACTCTAGTTTCTGAACCTCCCTCTACGGAGGGCACAACTGCTACGACTATTGCTCCCGGTGAGCAGTAGTGGAGGCATCTGTGATTCCTTTGTTATTATCAAAACTTGCTCTGATTAATCTTTTGTGTTCTCTCTTTTGGGTATTTGGGAACTGTTAAACTTTTGTTACACCACTTTTGTATGTTGCTTAAACCTTTTATGGCGTTTATGTTAATCAGTGGATGTTGATCATTTTGTTATTGTCTCTAGCATGCTCTTTTCAGGTACATTCATACATTCGTTACTTTGGTTTTTGATGTGATTAAAAGGACGTAGGCCATCCCTTCATTCCAACCCATACACCTACCCGGTGATACCTCACCATACCATATTTTTTCCATCGATGGGGACATTGATAATATCAAGTTTGAGGAGGGGGGAGTACAAAATGATCACCGTCAAAATAACGTGATCATTCAAAAAAAAAGATAGGCTTTGGTTCTTCATTATAATCATAAGTCTTGGGAAATTTGGGAGACACGCACAACCCAAAGGCATAGAACAATTGATAAAATCACAAGTCTTGGGAAATGCGATAAAAAAAATACTCAAAAGTGAAAAATAAAGAGAGACATAAAATCCTTTTGTAGTATCACTCAAGTTTGAGGAAGTTAGTAAAATTTTGTACCCATCAAACACTAACCCTCAAGTCCTACCGATTAATTTCATCGGAATCTATGTCAAGGATGGAAGAATGTACATCAACTCCCGCTAGAGAAAGATCAACGATCCCTCCGTAGGTGGTAATTTTTTTTTATCTTTTTCTTTTCTCTATCGTTTTCTTTCTTCGTAAAACTTCCTTTCCTAGTTTTTGGTTACTTGAGGACAAGTAACAGTTCAAGTTTGAGGATGTGATAACCCTCATTCCTCAATGTTATTTATCACTATTTTCCGTGTCTTATTTCCCATTTATACCCACTTTTGTTCCTTTCTATCTTTGTTTGGTCCATAATTAAAGCAAGTTATGATAATGGCATCAAAAGTAATTTTTGTGCAGAATTTGGGAAAACTATCGGGGAGGGCAGTGAGTGCCCGTGGTGGACACCCGAAGATCCATGGGGCAATTGCTTTATCCGAATTTAATGGGTCCTTTTGGCATATTTCAGCAATAATTGGAGGCATGAGGTCATCATTGGAGATTGTGAAGACAAAAGGAATATCCTTTGGAAAATGGCATTACCCAATGGGTATTCTCCTTCTCATTTCCTATATAAGAAGGGCCTTGGTGCTTCATTCTCCATCATCCATCAATCATCCACCAACAAATCTATCATCCACTCCATCACTCTCTCATCATCCTAAGTTATTCTCTCCATAAAGAGAGAACTTAGCTTTGAAGATTAGTTTAGTTTAAATTATTGTCTTTAATTTCTTGTTCTTTACTTTTATGTATTAAACTTCCTAGCATTTTCATTCAAGTTTAGTTTTAAGTACTTTAATTTCTTGCTCTTTAATTTTAGTACTTTAATTTCTTTATCTTTAATTCTAGCATTTTAAATTTCGTAGTTTATTTTCCTACTTTGCTCTTACTTTATTTATATTCATACAAGTAGTTAATTTTCATTTTTACTTTATTGTTATGTCTTCCATTATTAGCATGAGCTAAGCACCTCTTGAGTGTGGGTGTGAACTAACTTGAGAGTAGTAGGCAACACTTGGGTGTGACCATTATTACTAACTCTTAAGCATGGTCACTTGAGTCGGGACTTAAATTCAACGCGGATAAGTCAATCACTTTGAAGTGTTAATATTAGATCTTGACATCGAGAGGGGCGGATTCGAAATACGGCTTAAGTGATGCACAAAGATTTGAGAAAGTCTTTGATAACCACGTAGAGATTCGGGTTTTGTATGATTTACTAAGGTTCAAACGTCGGAGGAGATTTATATCACAAAGAGATTTGGGTATAAATCTCCGTACCGGTAGAACTTGATTTTTTTTATCAACTTAGTTAAATCGGCAAGATTAAGAGTTGGTAACGATGGATACTTTACGAGCATTTTGTAGGACCGGTCTTTAAAAATCCACTTTCGAGAGATCGGGCTTTTTATAGACTTTCCGTACTACAAAGCGCCCGACCATTATGTTACTACATTTGTCTCAAGGAATGCCTACACCCATACCCATTCTTTAATTATAAAAAGTTCATTTCACATTTTTAGAATTAATTCACCAACCAAACAAATATTTTTCCCAACTCGAAACTTGTGCAAGAAGTTCATGAAAGTCTGTATTTCTCAGTAAGTCCAGTCTCTGTGGGTACGATACTCGGTACTTGTACCATTATATTACTTGTTGCGATCCCAGTGTTGATATATACTTGTGTCCACGCTGGGAAACTCAGTGTACACGCTTTGAGTCACGATAATTAGCTACCAGACATCAAAAAAGGTGAACGATGAGGAGACACAAAAGGTTGTTGAATGGCTGGCCGACACACAGTACTGGAATGAGTTGGCAAAATCAGCAGACATTGATGATGCATTTAAGAATGCAAGTGAATAAAGAGAAAAACAAATTCAAGAAAGATTAGAGATCGAAGCAACGAAAATGATAGAGAAGGTTGTTGAAGATATCGAGATGGAAGAACACACTAATGAAAATGAAGTGGTGAATGATGAGGGGAAGGTGGAGAACAAGGAAGAGAACAAGCAAGACACACAGGAAGAGGATACAAAAGAAGAGAAGAAAGAAGATGAGAGCAAGGAAGAGGAAAAGAAGAAGGAGAGGGAAGAAGAAAATAAAGAAGAGAAAGAGACAGAGAAGAAGGAAGAAGAGAAGAGAAAGGAAGAAACAATGAAGGGAAGATGAATGAATATGTTGAAGTTAAACCACAACTATCAGATACTCCACATTTTAGATTAGGAATATCACAGGTGGATACTCCACAGGAACATAAATTAAAAAGATGTTGGAGAAGAGATTACAAGCAAAAAAGGATCACTTGTAATAAGAATAAAACAGAAGGAATTGAATGAGGCAGATAAAAAAGATAAGAGGATTGAAAAGATAGGTGATCAACTCAAATCACCTTATCTTCAAAGAAAAGTGGATCCAACAAAGAATACAACAACAACAGAAAACAAGGTTGGAAATTGGATATTTGCACTTCAGGGAGACAAATTGTTAGTATAAAACTATAATGTTTTATTTATATTAAATTATCTTTTATTCATGGTGAATTGTCATCTTTTATTCAATTTGAATAAAACTAATATTCAGTATGAATAGAGCTAAATAATCATAATTGTGGATTATTATATTTTATTCATGGTGAATTATTATCTCTTATTCACCATGAATAAAACTAAATATTCAGACTGAATAAAACTAAATATTAATTATGAATAATTTTGATGTGCATGTTAATTGATAGATCATGAATTGTGTTAATCATGAATGCATTGAGTATTCAATATAAATAATTTATATATGTATGTTAATTGATAGAATATGAATAAGTTGACCATTATCTTTTATTCATGGTGAATGATCCTCTTTTATTCAGTCTGAATATAACTAAAATTCAGTATGAATAACTAGTAATATTCATTATGAATATCAAGTGCATTCATCATTTTCTTGTAATATTTATATGTTTAATTGAGTTTTTAACAGGGATGTTGTCTTTCAAACAAAGGATGGACATACCAGCTTTAGAGTAATGTTCGAAAGTCTGATCCCTGAATCAGAACCTTTTGCAAATGTTATTGACAGTTGGCCAGTCATTCTTAATCATGAAGAGAGATTGAAGATCAAAGATTCTCCAAAAAGATTATTCTGCACAACAGAAATTCTTGTAAGTTCACTAAACTTTTAAACTAAATTACAAAAGGAATCATAATATTAATATATCATTTCTTTTTTTCTCAACAGCCAGACGCAATGTTCACAGGCAAAGTTCCTTTGGAAAAGAACTTAAAACTCTTCACAAGCAACTTTTGTGAAAACATGAAGGGCAATGTAGAGTTTGAAGCTCTGAAGAAAGTTGAATTGGTATGAAACAAATACAATAACAAAAATCATTTTCATTATTTTTATTTCATATATTATATATACATTACATAAATATATTTATGCAGGTGTTTTTCCCAGTTGTAAAGCATGATCATTTTTATGTTATATGTTTTGATCTGGAAAATGGATCATCACACATCCTGGACAACAGTGCAACTGATGTACCAGATTTTGCAAAATATGGCACTATACCAAAAACAGTTGTAAGTAGAATATTATATTATCTAATATACATTAATAATAATTATGTTATTAGCCAATCTGAATAATATATATGATGTAAATATAATGCAACAAAAACTGTTTATGAAGTTCTTGGAGAAACTTGGAAATCGATGATCGAAGAAATTCAGTCGAATAGTTCCCAAAAGAGAAGTGATGAAATGGAGAACACAAGAGAACCACAAAGATTGTGTTTTCTTCATGATGAGACACATGGAGAAGTTCATGGGAGTACCAATAAAAAATTGGGATTGTGGACTGTAGGAGGAGTCGGCAACACAAAGATCACAATTGAAGAAACTTCGATAAAAATATGTGACAAAATGCTTTTGTCAGATATTAATGAAAAGAAAGAATGGGTGATGAAGGATGCTGTAAGACTTCGTTTTAAAATCTTGTAATTATTTCTTACCCGAATTGAACTGTAATTAAAAATGACAATCAAAGATATTTGAGGGTTAAACCCGTCAATTAACCAAACTCATTATAATTATTAAAAAAAAATAACCTTACAAAAACAAGATAAGCCATCATCACCTTCATCACCCCCATCACCACCATCATCTTATTTCTTTTTTCTCTCTCTCAAAAGCCTCAAACTTCTCTCTAGATTATCTCTCGATTCGTTGAAGAAATCAACGAGATAATTACATATTCGGAATCTACTTAACGAAACCTTCCTAGAGGTATAAATTTCTTCTTAAGTTACTTAAGTTGGTAGGTTAGGGTAGTTGAAGTTGGTTGGTAGATTATGATGTGTTATTGCAAATTTATAATCAAATACATGTATAGAAATGTTTGTTTTGGTCAAAATTAGAAAGGGGTAAAGTTTAGAATCAAATCGGTGATGTTTGTATCTAGATGTTTAACCGTACATCAAGTGTTCGGTTTAATGTATAAGAGAATATAATTTCGTGATTAAGCTTAGAATAATAACCATTAAGTTTTATGTTATGCGAGTAATAATAATTCGTGGTTTAAATAAGTAATCGAACGAGTTAAAGTTCGTCGTGAGTCTCGGTTGATCGCGTGTTACATCTCAATTTGGTTAAGGTATGAATTTCATTTCTTTTGAATCGTGGGCAACTATTTGTTTTAGTTGACCCTTCCTAAAGGTGGTTCACCGCCTTGTGATTGATCAACCGAACGTGATCAACAAATATGAAATTATACACACATACACATTGATTTTGGTTTATTGAATCAATTGTTTGAACATTTTGATGTTTTATTAAAATGTGTCTCGTATGAGATTGTTTATGAAAAATGTGAACTATATTGAATTTGATTTTTATGAACAACATTCGGGTAAGTGGCATATGTTTAGTTTTCGTTGATTTTAGAATAACCCAATAAATGGGCACATTATTTGGGATGCCTTATATGGCGACTTTGTTGTCATGGCGTCCTGCAGGTGGACACGGTCCATTAGAGTTAATCCTATGTGGCTTACGTGAACCCACTCTAGGGGACTAGGCCGACTTTGTTGGCTCCAGGGCGGATGGATCGATCTTAGAACTTTTACCCACAGAATATGTGACCATGGTTAAATTCACGGGGGATTCGTGTGTGTATGCCCGCATGCCGACCCATTAGTTCGTGTGGTTGATCACCCCACGAACACAACAGGAATTGACTGACTTTATTTATACGTTTTGAAATTAAAGTGTGAACCGTTCTTGAAATTATTGTCTTTGAATATTACTGAACATTTCTTTTGCTATGAACTTGAGTTTCAAGAACATTTTTCGAAATTAATTTTTAAGTTTTCCGCTTCGTTATCGATGTTTTCATTATTGTTTACGAACTTATATTATAATTTATTCACTGAGCTCTGTGCTTAGCCGTGTTTTGTTTTCTGGCATGACAGGTTTGAAGTGACGCTTACGGGGACGAGACTTGAGATCGAGCGTGAAATTTTGGAGTTTTTAGACTCACCTTATCATATAAACGTTCTAAGTTTATAAAAACCTTTTGAAGTGTAATATTTTGGATTGTAATATATGTTTAGAGTTTATTAATAGATCTGAATTAGTTGTGTATTATGTTAAGTCCCGTTCGTGACATCACCCGTTCCGGACCACGGGGACGGGGGATGTTATAGAGGAAGCTATATTTGCAGAACTGCAACAAGATAAACTCAAGGGGATACAAGAGAATGCAGAGAAGGTGAAGGAAGAACGCCTCAACAACATAGTGTAGATAAAGATTGGGGATGAAGATAGCTAAGGTTGGGGATGAAGATTAGCGAGGTTGTGATGAAGATTGGTAAGGTTTTTTGAACAGTTGGTTTGGTTGTTTTAATGCATGAACAATTATTCTGTGGGTTGGTATCATTCTCAATATGATATCATTTGGTGGATTAACTCAAACAATATTCAGTGGTTTAGTATGATATGATTTGATGGGTTGGATGTATGAACAATTAAGTAGGTTTTTTTGGTTGAACAATACTCATAGTTTCAGGATGAACAATAGTAGTATATTTTGGTTGGTTGGATGGGTTATTTAAATGGATTGGAATTATTAAACAATGTTTGTTTTGATGGATTGTAGAAATATATCAATGTTCATGTTGGTTTTGATTGATTATAAACTGCTAATGATGTATTGTTTGTAATAGAAAAATATTCAAAATGAATATAACTTGTTAGGATTGAATAGAGATATATATTAATGGTGAATAAATCTATTAAATTTAAAATGAAAAAAATGTAATTTTATTCATTCTGGATAATAAATATACCCCTTTATTCATAGTGGATAAACTTATTACTTTGATAGTGAAAAAACATGTAATTTTATTCACTCTGAATATTAGTTAATATTCAAAGTGAATAAAGCTTGTTAGTTAATATTCAGAGTGAATAAAATTTACAATGGAAAAACATGTAATTTTACACATACTGAAAAATAAATAAACCATTTTATTCATACTGAATAAATTTATTACTTTCATACTGAAAAAACATGTAATTTTATTCACTCTGAATAGTACTTAATATTCAAAGTGAATAAAGCTTGTTCTAAATGTTGCATTTTATTTCATTCACACTGAATAAAAGGTGATTATTAAAAATTCATAGTGAATAAATATCATCACAATGATAAATAAAAAATTGAAATGAATAAAAAGATAATATATATCAAAAATATTATTGAAATTCAAAAAATATTATCATATGAATTGTTTTATTATTCAATATCCAAAATGAATACAAAAGAGAAGTAATTATGAATACCACTACTAGAAAGTAAAAAGAACTCTATTTACTAACATCTTTTCTCGATGGACAATTGCGTGAGTCATGGTTACACATTTTATTACACAACCTATACAATCTCTTTGCCTTTTTGCCTCTTTTCAATTGTTTTTTCTTTACCACTCTTCAACCTCTTGCCTGTACCACAACCTTTGTTTCTTATTGATTTAGAATTATGAATATCAATAACTTCTGGCTTTAACACACCAAGCAACGACTCCATAACCTATTCTCTATTGCGATGAGGAAGACTACATCCACTGGCCTCCAAATTACTCTTCAACTCTTGTATTTTCAAAACAAAGTCTTCAAGCTTCTCCATATCATCAACTACTAGACTAATGCAATAATCAAACGCAACTTGAGCATCATTTTCAAGTTTCTCACGACGCTAATTTCTTTCTCCATACCATTGACGTTTCTTCAACAATTTAGAAGAAATGAGATATTTTCTCCAACTATTCACTATATATTGCAATGGTATCTCTTCAATGCACATATTCTCTAATGCACAAAAAATATGACGACAAAGGAAACTGTAATGATGATAAAACAAGCAGCTACAATCCAAAGAACCAGTGGACTTATTATGCACAACCTGCAAAAAAATTAAATAAATTCATTATTCAAAATGAATAATAAATTGTATTAATTATTCACAATGAATAAATAAATATAATTTAAAAACTAAACGAACCTTGTGATCAGACTCTTTTACTTATATTTCTAGATTTGAAGTGCATTCACCATGTTTCCTTTTATGTTGAACCTTCTTCTTCTCAACAACAACAATAACATCAGAACCATTTACCAAACTCACAGATGATTGGAAACACGACAAAACAGATTCATTTATCTCATTCTGAACATCTCTGAATATAGCACAAGTATATATCTTAGAAGCATGAACCTCAATTGGAAGGGGTGTGCTAAACTTTGGTACTGTTGTTCTTGTCTGGTGATTAAGCAATCTATGATTATTCTGTTGTTTGTCCATAGCAGAATCAAATGAGTCAATAAAGGCCATAAGGTTTGCACCATGATGAAAAAATAGGGAAAAGAATGAATTTTCACTCTCAGATCTTGATGTCGTTCTCATTAGACGAGCCATAGGAATATCCCTATAAAATGATGGAATCCATCTATGCCTAATATCATACATATAACCCAACCACTTGTGGCCAACAAGATCAAACTCAATAACTAAATAATACCATTTCTCTTCAAATTAAATAACATCAATGTGTTCATCCCATATAAGAGCATGAAACCGTTTCTTGAAATCAGTATTTGAAATAATATTTGAAGAAATCTGGAAAAAAAAATAATATCAGAATATATTAAAAATGAATACATTGAATATTCATGTTAACTTATATAAAATGAAAAATTGAAGATGGGATGTATTATTCAGTATGAATAAACTTACTATTCAGTATGAATATACTTATTAACTATGAATAAAGATGATATTTATTATTCAGTATAAAACAATACTTTCATTATTTAGTATAAATGATAATATTCATACTGAATAAAAAAGATGAAATGTGATTGTTTATGACTGATAAAAAAATTGGACTCTGCACGTGTTATATTCACACTGAATATGTAGCTTTATTTAGTTTGAATAAAGGTATATATTTAGTAGGAATACCACTTCAAACAGTGAACTAAACATTTTATTCAAAGTGAATAAAACATATGAAATGTGATTGTTTATGGATAATAAAAAATAAAAATAAAAGAAATACTTTCGAAGGAAATTTTGTACTAATGTGCCACATACAAGATCGGTGCCTTGAATATGGAAAAACCTCAGAAACAGTTTGCTTAATTGCAGGACACTGATCAGTAATAACCAATTTTGGTTGCCTCCCAAAAGATATCAAGAAAGAATGAAGCAACCATTTATATGTTTCAATATTTTCACCATCAAGAAGACCAACACCAAGAGTAACACAATTCTTGTGATTGTCAATTCTAGTGAATGGAACAAATACCATACAATACCTAAAACAAATTTAATTAATACAACATAGAAAGAAAAAAAATACTAAAAGATATTATAAAACAAAAAAAAATTGCTTACTTATTTGTTCGAAAGGTTGCATCAAATGAAACAATGTCACCAAACTCTTCAAAGTTGCATTTAGCGGTCTGATCGGCCCAAAATACATAATTCAATACAATCTTCATTGCATTTATATTCAAAGGAATAATTTGGAACATACAACTTCCTATTATTCATTTTCCTCACAAATAAATTTGCATTGGTATCCCCAATGAAACAATTACGATCCCGCTGAAAATTCTTATACTCAACTTTAGTACCACCTACCATTTCATACCCACCCTTCAACTGACAAAGAATGTTATGGGCTTGCGTAGCACCAATATTTGCATTAGACATCTTAAGAATCCACCTTTGTTGAGAATAGTCTACTTTGCGACTACTTTTCAGCAAGTGCTTCGAATCTTCATCAAATAAACAATGGTTATGTTTCTCTTCAAATGCATATAATCTAAAAGACCTCGTTCCGGGAATAACTTTGAACTTCACACAAGCTTCACAACCAGTTCTATGAATGTTACTACTTCTTATCTTCTTCTTCGATACATCCAATGTATCTGCCTGAACAGAATCTGGAAATCCAACTCTATTGCATACAACATACCTCAAAACAATAATTGAATATGCATTTCTTTTCACAGAAGATAGTCTAACATCAAATCTTGCTTTAGCAGCATAATTCTTATATATTTCAATACCTTTCTCCAATTATTCATAAACTTTCCCCACAACAGGCTTCAAATCATCATCAACAACAGAGATCCAAAACTTCACTCCATCACTACCATCAATTCCAATACTTGAAGGACCATCTTGACCTCCACTATAAATTTGATCTACAAAACATATTCATAATGAATAAATATTAAAATAACAAAATACAAAATACATGTAGAAAGAAAATTTCAAAAAGATGATTATACATACACTTTATTCATCATGAATAAAATATATCAATCAACATATGAAAGATATTCAAAATGAATAAACAATTAACAAGAAATATATTAATGAACTATTCAGTATGAATAAAGATGATATGCATTTATATAATTTCAATATTCAGTATGAATAAAGATGATACGGTAATTAAAAATTTTCACTATTCAATATAACTAAAGAAGACAAATGTAACAACACATATTCAAACTGAATATTAATGAACTATTCACTATGAATAAAGAATAAATGTCCATCAAATAACACAAAAACAACTAATGAGTATTTTAACTATTCAATATGAATAAAGGTAATATGTATTGACATAATTACAATATTCAGTATGAATAAAGATGATACGTTGCTTAAAAATTTCACTATTCAATATAACTAAAGAGGACAAATATAACAACCCATATTCAAAGTGAATATTAATAAGAAACAAATTAAAACAAAATCTAACAACAACATGAACAAAATCAATAACAAAAAATAGAAACATCAAAAAGAGCTAATTTAAAGAGAAATAATAACTTTAAAACTAAGAACTAATACAAAAGAACATTCACTTACACATTAATCAGATTATATTACAAGAAAAAAGATTAATTAAACAAAAAAAAACTTATAGATCGATGATTCCTCAACATTCGATAAACTGGAGAACATAGAAAAAGAATCAATTTCACAGTTTCTGTATCCACAAAATCATAATCATCAACAAATTTGACTCTTTGATCAACAAAAAGTGTAGAATTCTCAACAGGATCAGAATCCATAGAAACAGTACAATATGAACAAATCGATAAAATTCAGATCAAAATATTGATTTGAAGAAATCACGTAAGATAAACGAATCGATAAAAAAAAAGAATCAAGAAATGAAGAAATCGATAATCGATATAGATCAATTTGAAAGCAATCGACCTAAGAAAAATCAGGAAAGAATAGAATAACTGGAGAAAGAATCGCGAAATATCAATTATTTAGAAGAAATCGATTTGAAACAAAAATAACGAATCTGCCAAAATTACCCCTGAAGCCGTATTACAACATCAGCTCACATTTGGCTGCGATCAAGGGCTGTGATTTGTCCTCATGTGCACAATGAAAGATAGGTTTTCGTTTGAACTTTTCTATCTATCTCTCTCTCTCTTTCTCTCTCTCTCTCTCTCTCTCTCTCTCTCTCTATATATATATATATATATATATATATATATATATATATATGGTAAGGTTCAGGGGAAAACCTCAAAAAAACGGAAAACTGAAGAACACTCTGGTAGCCCTTCATCTATACGGTATGCACTTGTGCATACAGGTAAATTATGTTGTTGTTTTTGTTTTTATGCACAAGTGCATTATGCACTTGTGCATATGCACGTGGGCATGTTACAAATTACTTGCATGCACAAGTGCATACCGTCCAGATGAAGAGCTATCAGGGTGTTCTTCAGTTTTTCGTTTTTTGAGGTTTTCCTTTAAACCTGACCCAATATATATCTATATATATATATATATAGCCATAGGTTCAAATGAGAAATGCTAAATATATGAGAAGTAGAGTAGTAATCATAGCCATTCATACGGTCAAGATCGGATTTGACTGGTCAAGAATTGCGACTTTACTGGTTAAGAATTGTGGCTTTGACCGATCAAAATTTGCGGCTACGCCAAAAATAAAGGATAATTTCATAACTTTTACAAATAGACAACAAATAGTTTCATATGTGAACTTGTGTGATTCACATATGAACTATTTTAACTTATTCACATATGAACACGTAGGTTCATATGTGAATAATATGAACTAATTAACAGATTCACATATGAACTATTGTGATTCACATATTAATTAATTACACGGGTTCAGATATGAACATATAGTTCATATGTGAATCAGTTAATTAGTTTACATATGAACTAATCAACGAGTTCACATATGACATATAGTTCATATGTGAATCACACAGAATCACATATGAACTTGTTTGCCGTCTATTTGTAAAAGTTACAAAACTACCCCTCTATCTTCTGCAGAATATGCGAGCAATTATTCGAAGTTTCACAGTTAAAGCCGCAAATGTTGACCAGATGAAGATCTAAGATCACTTCTCCACTTCTCATACATTTAACACATCTCATTTGAACATTTCCCTATATATAGGTAGAGGTTCAAACGAGAGCACCCCTGTTTTACGAAAATGCGAGAGCACTTATGGGCCTCCAAATTAATTAACATGTAATTAAAAGAATAAGAAAAATAAAATAGTTAATTAAGGATAGTTATGCGATTTCGTACTTATCTGTAATCTTGGTGACTTCTTTATCCCTAAAATCATGTACATATAACATACTCAGTGATATCAAATCATTATCATATTATTATCACGACAAAATTAAATAGGTTGCGTTTGATACATGGGACAGGACAGGACGGGACAAAACTCACTGTCCCACATTTGGCGTGACATGGGACAAGACAAAAATTCACTGTCCCACGTTTGGCGCGACATGGGACAGGGACAAAGACTGGACATAGTGGGACAAGATGAGACAAAAAGGGTATTTTGTTGTTCACCAAAATAGGTGGAACAACATGGGACAAAAGTGAGACAAAAACTAAAAATCACTGATCTACTGCCATTTGGTATATAATCCTAATATGGTATTAGTCTTAAGGGTCACCACTACCCATCTCCGCCACTACCACCATTGGTAGCCACCAGTAGCCACCGCTAAACACCGTCGGCCACCTATACCTATTCCTTCATCATAACAACCTCCTCCACCACCTCCATAACCATCGACCATCGCCACCACCACTACCATCGTCGACCACCTCCACTAACACCGATCACCACCACCCATGGCCGCCACCACCAACCATCGTCGACCACTTCCACCTCTTCCTCTACTACAACTACTTCCTCTACCAACTCCACAACCACCGCCCCATCGCTGCTGCCACCACCGACACTTACCACCAACCACCGTCGGCCAATTCCGCGTCTTCCTCCACTACAACAACCTCTTTTACCACTGTCCACCGTCACCACCACTACCATCGTAGACCACCTATACCTCCACCACATCAACCACAACTACCTCCTACACCACCACTTATGCACTATCTTTCACGTTCTTCATAATTACCGTCCTTCACCAGCCACCCATCGCCTTTATCTTTACCTGTCGCTGCAACTATGCCTCCGCTAATTCATAAAGATCTTCCAAATTGAATCAAATATTATATTTATTTGTATGAATCAGATTTTTTTGAACTACCATCAATTATTTCAGATTCTTCATTCAAAGTTCTTAAGATTGTTTTTTTATGTATTTATATGTATGAAAATTCTGTAAAAAAATAAAAATGTTTTTTTAATTAAATTATTTAAAGATATATTTTATTTGTGTCATTTATAAGTTATAACTATTATATGACATATAAAATCATCAAACAACTTTTAGGGAAACTTGTCCAGTACTGTCCTAGTCGTACCAAACACAAGACAGACATTTTTCTTGTCCAGTCCAGTCCTAGCTTCTTGTAATGTCCTGTCCTGTCCAGTCCCGTCCAATCATGTCTGCATACCAAACGCTACCATAATGAACAGACAAAACGATGATTGTAGACGTGATCATCATTGGTTTTCGATTATCACATCATTATCATAATAAAATCACATAAATACCGGATGCTTAAAACAACAAAATCATATAATAAAATCTTCAATTTATCAAAGCATTATCATGGCAAAATCAAATCATTGTCACATCATCATCAAGGAAGACATCGACATAAAAAGGCCCTGATAATAATAGCAACATCTAAGGGATAATGATAAATCTAAGATTACATAAAATTGTGGAAAAATAAAATTTATTTTAATTTATTTTATATTTTACTATGTGTTAATTAATTTGGAGGCTCAAAAATTTTCTTGCATTTTCGTAAAACACGGGTATTCTCGTTTGAACTCTTCCCCATATATACACACACACACACACACAGATATATATATATATAGAGAGAGAGAGAAAGAAAGAGCAAAGTTCAATTGCAAACTCTATTTTCATTGTGAACATGAGGACTAATCTCGGCCCTCTATCTCTATTAATCCAACAACTCACATTAAATAGAGTTTTCAATTAAAATTATTAATTAAGGTGATTATTGTAACACCCTCAATTTGGAAAGACCAACTCTTTAAAATTTTCGATATTTCATCAAGCAACAGATAAATCTTCTTCCAAATAAATCTAAACTTGATACACTTCCAAACTAAAATTCTTTATTTAACCTCGTCAATCAAAAACTCTAGTCTTATACAAGGATTGAAACCTAAGTCGGTGTTACTTAACTCCAAACATAAATTACTCTTTTCAAACAGATGCGGAAGACTTCACTAAGATATCCACTCCTCGAGCACATAACTAGCACTCTTCGCTTCATAGTGTCACTAGGACTATTCCCAACCGGAACCTGTTGCACATGCCGACAAATAAAAAGATTAGACTAACGCCTAGTGAGTTCAAGAGTTTTCAACATGAATAAATATATCGTTGAAAAGAAGTAATGCAATTTAAAATTATACTCTTTCAAAATGATAAGCTTCGATTATGAAAACGACTCGTTGCCCAATAATATGCATTTTAGACGAAGGAACCACTAATATAAACGTTATCCAATCCAAACTATTTTAAGGGCGAAGATCCCAATATAAAACGTAATAAATCAAATTCAACCCAAAACTCACTCCAAATGAGAATAGAAATCAAACTCCCATGTGATAAAAAGCGGATAAAACTTTATATCCTGAAACACCCAAAACACGAGTGGGGCGTAATACTCAACCCATAATCATATATAAAATTCGTAAATGTAAAACGTCACCGAAAACATGGATACTAGACACAATACCCAAAACAACACTTTTCAGTGATGGGGGAGACCCGATTCCATAAAATGTGACGGTACACAAAGTAAGCCCCATTTTATGTTGTTAAGACTAGTCATATAAACAAGCACACACAAAGGATGTCAGGCTCGGTGGCTTTAAACTTACACCCACAGAATGTTAACTTCAACCGCGAAAGGTCCTTACGTTGAGTTCCTCATCCAATATCGTGTACTAGCAGGTAGGACTTTAACCCAAATCCAATGCCTAAACGTGCCTCAATGTGCAAAACTAGCGTTCCATCATTGGACATAATGATTCCAAACGCAAAGGATGTTAGGCTCGATAGATTTAAACGTACACCCACGGGATATCAACTTCAACCATAAATGGTCCTTACGTTGAGTCCCTCATCCAATATCGCAACCAGAGCTCTAAGTCGAGCTATCAAAACTGGACAAATGTCCTAAAACCCAATCATAATAAAATACTAGGCCACATGCTCAAACAACGAAATGACTCATTGTCAAAGGAAATAAAATGCAATAAAACGCACTCGACCAACGTTTATGCAAACACATGCTCCAAGGTACTCGACCAACTCCAACACAACTTAGATTGAGACAGATTATTTTCCAAACAAAGATATACCATTGACTCTTTCAAAACGTCTCATATCACAAGGATGGACATTTCTCCAAAACACATAGTAAGAGTATTTACACCAAAAGACTTATACCCGTAAAATAATTCGTTAGAATTGTCAATGCTTAAGATTTGCCCATCAAAATGCTTGGAATGCGTCTTTTCTCCAAAACCAAAAGATGTACAATTCTCGAAATATTCACAAGGTCGGGAATGACCAAAACCCAATGACTTATACGTTGATACTTTCAAAACATCTCATAACCCAAACTATGCATATTTTCAACAAACACAAAAATGCATCTTAACCAAATAATCCCTATTTTATGCAATGCATTATTAAAACATTTTACTTAATGGCTTATTTATCAAAATGCCCCAAAAGTCCCAAATGTGTGTGTGGGGGGGGGGGGGGGGGTTACAAGGTTTATAAAGTCAACACCTCAAATAATTAAACTCATGAAATAACTCGAAAAATGATAATTTCATGTAAACACATAAACATTTTATATTTTAAAATAGGCATTTTGGCATGTTCAACGTTTTCACAAATAAACTTGAACTCACCTTGCTAGATTTAGGCTAAATCTAGATTTTACCCAACTTGAGCTCCTTTGAAAAACACTTGGATTCTCAAGCCGAAAACTTCCTAAAAACCTAGATCCATACATTTCCAACCAAAAATAATCTTATTCAATCATAAAGAATTGTTCCCCAAACATTATACATGAAGATCCCAACTTATACCAAAACCCTAACTTTCTTAGATGAAGAAAATAGAAGATTACCTTACCCACAACTTGAATCCATCAACAATGCACTCCTAGGTCACCAAAATGAGCCACAAACTTCCCATCTTCAAAACAGATAAAAGGTTGGGTGAACCCTAAGAAGCTTGGTGGAGAAGATGAAGATGGAGGGATGATGGTTCTAGCTTTCAAAACTTGTTAGATGGTGAAGAATCACTTAGATTTAGGGGAAAACTCTCAAAAATGGGTTAGGGTTCGTATTGGAGGTTGGAGGGTCGATTTGGGAGAGAAAGGGGGAGAAGATTTGAGGTTTGGATGAAAAATGGGGTTTGAGACCGGTTTTCTCTCTTTTAAAAGAGCACAGTGGCTCCGCGCGGATGGTGGCGTAACCTGACCTGCACGGAGAGCCGCGTGGACCACTGGAGCCGTGAGGAAACAGTGCCTCGCGCGGTTCGTGGCGCGACTCAACCCGCGTGGAGAGTCGCGCGGGGCACTGTGGATGATTTCCTTCGCTATCTCTTCGGCCAACGATTTCAGTGTGTTACAATTATGGGTAAAATAAAAAAAAGGAATTAAAATTCAGTCTCACACCTACCTTATTCGTCTTTTTTTCTTGTTTTTAACTAAAAAAAATTTACCCCTTTAAAGCTTAAAATAAAGTATCTTAAAAATTACTAACATCAAACAAATTACATCAAAAAACGAGAATTTCTTGCTCTTCGATATGACATCCATCTCGATATAGTTTTTTTTTCTTCGTTTTAACCGTTTTTACGTGAAATGTTATATATGTGTTATATTCATTATGAATATTTATGTACGTTCAAGTGTGTACAACAACTCGACACCGTAAGTCCGTGACTCAACATCACCTTCATCAACACTTTCTTCAACATCACAAGGCAGCGCGTTCTTCATCACCGTAACCCAACACTCATCGAAACCAATCAAGAACACATTGAGATCGATCGAGAAACCATCGGGACCGATCGACAACGATCGAGACTAATTAAGAACTCATCCATTGACTTGGTGTGTGGTTGTGTTTTAAAATCATAACCTAACACCTTCATTTTTTATCGGGACCGTTTTAGAAAATATTAATTATTTTATTTTGTGTTTGTTTGTGTGAAATCGTAACCTACCATTTTTAAATTTTATCGAGATGGACCGGGAAATCTATCGAGACGAATCGGGAACTCTTCGAGATCAATCGATAATCCAATAAAGAAAAAGAAAGAAAAATAGAGTATGTAGAATTGAAACTGAAGTATTCATGATTAATAATATGTATATGCATGATGAATAATATGTATGTACATGATTAATATTATGGTGAAAATTAATAATTATGATAAATATTATTCTAATATAAATAATAGAGGGTTAATGTATACACATGATCATATATAAATATTCATGATGAATAATATGTATATTCATGAGGAATGTTATAGTGAAAATGTATATTATTGATGAATGTCATACTGATGGAATGTTGAAATGTTATTGTATACATGTGAATATATATAATGATGAATGCTATAGTAAACATGTATATTAATGATGTATGTCATAGTGATGTACGAATACTGAAGTTTTGTTGAATGCACGTGAAAATACATAATTATTCATGAAAATTGTTATACTAAGTTGTATATTCATGATGAATATCATACTAATAGATGAATATTAAAGAGTTGTTGTAAACATATGAACGTGCAAAAATATTCATAATGAATATAACACATATATTGTATTTCACGTAAAAATGGCTCAAACGAATATATATATATATATATATATATATATATAAATATTTATATATCGAGATGGATGTCATATCGAATAACAAAAAATTCTCGTTTTTTGATATAATTTATTTGATTAAAATATAGTAATTTTTAAGTTAATAAAAATTTATTTTAAACTTTCAAGAGGTAAAAGTTTTTTAATTAAAAAAGAAAATAAAAAGTCAAATAAGGTAGACGTTTAATTAAACTTTCATTTTTACCACTAATCACTTCTCAATTAACCTTATTATGTTTTAACCATTGATTAGTTTTCTAAATTTTGATTGGTCAACATTGGTCTTTATGTTCACAATAAAAATTTGGTTTTCATTTGTACCTACCTCTCTCTCTCTCTCTCTCTCTCTATATATATATATATATATATATATGCATATAATAGGTAAATTCATTTAGAGAATCAATGATAATCTAAATGCAATGAGCTAAATGAATGATTTAGATGAGGATTGCATGGGTTGTAACCTTTTATTGGGTTGCAAAATAATCGTAGCCTATATATATATATATATAGGGGTGCTTTAATATGAAACCCCCTTAATATCTTGCAATCCCTAAAACGTATTTCTCAACCCTTGATTTAAAAATGTATGGTACAGATCAATTCATGATTTTCCCAATAATGAATTTCAATTTCCTTTTTTTTGGGTAATTCATACGCACTAAAGGGTATAATGGGAAGAAAACAAAATTTGAATCATCGACTAAACATGGAATCGTGGATAATCGAATATCCGACCCCGTAAAAGTCTCGGCCGGTTGATTCAGTTTTTGAAAAAAATGCACGAAGGATTGCAAACCAATTTTATGCAACCAAATCTTCAATATGGCTAGAGAAATCGAGGTACATTCCAACTCAACATTATATGAATCTGAATGCTTCATGAATGATACCTAACTAGGGTTTTGTAAATTTGATTTGCAATTCGGAGAAAAAGTGCAAGTAATAATGTTGAAGTACTCCATCTCATGCTTCAAGAACACTGCCTCTACCCCAATGATGATAGACTTCGACACCAATGATAAAGAAATTGGACCCGCTGTCGACAACGATCGTAACTAGCAGCCATCAAACGTCTAACAGGAGCAAGTCATAGTCGACCTAGAGTCAAATGATGGTTAATAAACGCAGAATGAAGGTATTTGAATTTACCCCAAATTTTAAATATCGAATCATGAAGTCTTGAAAACAACATGTATTTTGTTAAACTGATTATGAATGTCAACGATTCTAATCAATGAAAAAGGGTTTTCCAGACTGCATTTTACCTTTTTGGTTCTGAAACTCACATCTTTTTGGATTATTCCTCCATTGGGAAGTATATTGTTTTTAATATTGACAATAAAGCGAATCTTTGAAATAAATATATATATTATAAAACAGATGAATTATTGAACGCATCTATTAAGTTTTAAGTTAATAAGCATTCTAGACTGATCTAAACATCATTTTGATTTCGAAATTTTTGGGAATAACAATGAAATCATATATATGAAACTAACTTGATTCGAATGCAATTTGACAGTTGCATAGTATTTAACTAGTTCACATGAATTATGATTCATGATTATGGGTTCATATTAACTAAATAGTTTCCATGAATTGTGATTCATGATTATGGGTTCGCCATAATCAGTGTTACCATACACCAATCCACCGAAAAGATTACTATATTACCAAACTGAGTTACACATAGTGGTTGTTCGAATAAAAACAGTATAGCAACAAACCATTAATGGATGATTATTGAGACAATGAATGAAAATGTAATAGGAACGCATGTATACATTTTAATGAAATTCAAGTCATGAATATGAAATCATGATGAAAATTTCATTTACATGATTCACAAGTCATGTTTATAAACCCAAGCATTCCTAATCATGAGTAACAATTATGTAATTGCATTAAGTACACAACTAAAAATTTATTGTGAATGGACAATTGACACTGTTTGTGTTAATCACCACAGGCGTAGTGACAGTGATGAAGGATTTGACTATGGAAGACAGAAAGAACGACCCTGCACAAGGAAAAGGTAACACAATCTTTTCATCAATATAACTTGACATTTTGATGTATGACAATATATAAAAGAAATATAGCTCGATCACGCGTCATCTTAAAAATTGAAAGGAAAAACAGTATAATGGATAAGGGAACAGATTGATGCGACTCCGATTGCAACCACATATGGACATCTCTTAACTACCTTACCTTTTCAAATTTTTAAAGATAAACCACTTAAAGCATACACGAGGAAGAATAAGAGGAAGACAAGTAACATGGTTAACACATGGGTAGAAACATCAACTTGTGTTCGTATGCTAAAAAAAAACTCCTAACTGTTTACTATGTTTTATTCCAAAGAAAAAATCCCAGAAGACAGTGACTTCAAATCAGAACCAATCATTGAAATTGGGAGTTCGTCTAGATGCACAAGAAGCATAACACGAGCAAATGATCAGAAAGCATGTTGAAGCTATATTGTATTCAAGATTAAAATAGTGGGTCAAATGTGTAAATGTTGTAATGTCAAAGGGTTGTGTTGTAAAGTCAACGTTGGTTGACCTAGTATAAATAGGTGTTTTCTTTGTAATCTTGTAGATACACTCATTCAGAAAAAGAACACAAGTCACACACACAAATATAGAACACAGAGAATTCGCATAGACATATTAAGTGAGATATGTGACACCAAGACTTGTGACTTCGTTGTAATTATATGCATTGAATAAAAATGCTTGTTTGATAATTATGTGTATTGATTGTATGCTAGTATACTGGGATCACATTTGGTATCAGAGCCTAACGCAGAATCTTTCTATGCACGATCGAGATCAGATTGAGTTGATAGAACATTCATTGTGAAGAAAATTCGATTTCTGTGATTTGGTGTTAGATTGAATGTTCTTTGATGTTAATTTGATTTTGTGGATATAGTAGAACTTTTTGGAATCAATTACAATCTGTAATTTCATCAAGTTCGAGTTAATTGGATCGATTTTTGAGGATTTTATGTTTGAAAATGTAAGTTACTGTGATGTGATTGAAGTGTGCTAAAGATTTGTATTTACACTAGATCATCAACATCAAATGTGCTCCAAAGTTGTTTTCGAACCTGCTTTCAAAAGCTCATCTCAAAATTCGAAGTATAGAAGGTCAATTTGAAGATTTCAGTGGAAAACAGTCGAGATCCATAGAATTTGCATGATCAACAAAGACCTTGCATGCAGAACTCGTTTAAAGAATTCGCATGGTGAAAAGTTAGAAGAATTCGCATGCTGAAAGTATTGAAGAATTCACATGTCAGAATTCACATGTTCCTTGAAGATGATATTTTTTCTTAAGTACAGAATTCGCACAAGAGACATATGCGAAATGTTTAAGAATTCGCATGATGAAATTCTTTGAAGATGAAATTTTGTTAAGTGTGGAATTTGTATAGAAGAGTAATGTGAAAAGTTAAGATTTCGCAGGTGAGAGTGATGCGAATTGTGAGGAATTCGCAGGTGAGAGTCATGCGAGATGTGAGAAATTCGCACATAGGTGTGTGCGAAAAGTAAGAATTCGCACGCAGGCCTATGCAGATTCTGGAGTTTTCGGCTAATGTCATCATGTGAATTGTGCTTAATTGGAATAGTGATCTGTGAATTGTGGCCTTTATGCTAAACGTTTGTGACTTTTTGAGAAATTTGACTGTTCTGAACCCAGTTTGCTACAAGTTTGCCCTGTTCCTGAGCTTTTTACGCGTAATGCATATGTGACATCACTCTTATCATATGTTGGTCACATATCTTTAGCAACTGATCTATTTTTCACGAGTGCTCATGCTTTTCAAGATTTTCAGATTCTGGATTTGAGGATTTAGTCTCTGATTGGATTGAGTTAGTTGCCTGAGTATCTGCAATCATCAGTCTGGAAAGCTTCTTTTGTTGTTAGACCGTTGAGTGCTCTTTATCATTCTTCTGACCTGATCAATCAGTAGTGTGAGCAACTGCAATCATTGTTCTGATGCTTGAGTTGTGATTCAGAATCTTGAGTGCTTATAATCATCCAGTTGATTCGTGAAGAAAGGAGTTATGGGTTTGATTGTTCAGTATTCTGGAAAGCAGTCAGAAAATGAGCATCTTTCATCAGTTGTTGAACATTTATCAGTCTTCTAACCCTTGCTTTGTAGTGTTGCTACCGGTTGCTACCTCCTGTAAGCTAATCAGATTAAGTTCTTAAGCTGCCTTCTTATTTCAACTCGAGGTTCAAAGATAGATAAGATGTTATACACTGAAGATGCACTTGGTTTTCATTCCATAATTCAACACATATCATTCTTGTGGGCATACGAAATGTGTTGGGTTTACAAGAGTCAAAAGTTGTCTTTATGTGCACTCAGTCGAGGTTATGGTCTACATCAGATCTGGTATTATAGTTGAAACTTCAAGGATAAGAGCTATTTTCAAGGGGGAGCTAAAGGAGCTTCGAAGTTCATGCAACGCTAAGTTTTATAAAGAAATCAAGGGGGAGAAGAGCTGAAGCTGAGCTTAAAAGAGAATGATTACTTTACAAAACTTAGGGGGAGAATGTTAGAACATAAATATGTTATATTTTAGAAGTTTAGTAAAGTAATCCTTCGTACTTGTTATTAGGCCTTGTATATGGGTTTGGGCTTAATGTGTAACAAGGGTGTTGGGTATATATAGAGTCTGTTAGTGTGTTTGTTTTGTAACTTTCATTTGTAACAATGTAGCCTGCATACGAATTCCGTTCTCTGTAGTTAGTTTTATGTTCAGTGAATAAACCTACAGATTTCTATCCCCAATGATCCTTGTTATCTTTGTTTAATCAATCAATTATGATCTCTTGGACCTAACAAAGCACACGAGTTGAACGAATCTACCTCGAAGAAAGAATGCATGGATGTCAAGGACAAACGATCAGAAAGTAAAACTACAATCAAGACTGAAGGTCAAGCACAAACATCTAATCTCATACCCTTTAACTATCAAAAAATTTAACAACAATATCCAATAAATCTTTAAGAAGGAAGTTCCGTTCGTTTCAACCCAATTGGTGACCGGCCTACAGATAAAGGATTAGAAGACACCGAGAAAAAAAGGAACACAAACACTAGTGAAACATCTGAATCCATCAGAAAAAGTACCAAATTCGCCAGTCTGAGGACCCGGACGTCCCCACAGAATCTGCATGATACTATAAAAGGTTTGACTCCATAACTAAAAAAAGATCTTACGGATCTGGTTTAGGATCATTGATAGAAATGACCATTGCTGGAGTACCATCGAAGTTGGGATTTTTCTTTGTAGACATGTTTGATACTAGGAAAATGCAACTAGATCTGCAAACAGGGAGTATAGGAATAATAGTCGAGTTCATACATGACATCTTAGGACTACCAATAGGGGGCATAGACCTACTAGACTTAGATGACAAGAGTTTTGGACAGAAATTGACAAAGGACTGGAGAAGACAGTTCCAAAAGCTAAACATAAGGTCGACCGATATAATGAACCTTATTTTGCAAACAAACAAGACCAATTTTATGTTCAAGATGAACTTCCTAGTCTTGTTTGTAAATCTTATGGCATACTATAATAGCATTGGAAGTTGCAACCTTAGCTTTATTGCCAAGCTAAAGAATGAAGCAATGGTGACCGAGATAAACTGGAGTAAATACATCTTCGACAAGTTGAAGACAAGCAAAGAGTAATGGAGAACGGATAATGACATGTGCTTCTATGTTGGACCACTTACTTACCTCACAGTAAGTCCTTCTTTGTACTCATAAAATGCAAATTTCATGTACTGTATAATACAATATAATTATAACCAAACATGATACTGAATCCGAATTCATGACATGCATAACACATGCAATGATTAGATTAATACACTACTAAATTCACACAACATGCATTTAGTTACATTCCCCTTTGAAATAACCGAGGTCACTAACCAATTCATCCTACATGAAAACAACTAACAAATACTTATTCATACAACTACTGTATGTGGAAGCAACTATCAGCGACAAGGTTCAACTGGAAGCAAAAAAGCCAACACTGACAGTTTGGAATATAGGACTTCTAAGAAAAAGAGAGACGGCAGAGCTTGAGGATGGGGGCTTAGGATTTCTTCCCATAAAGGTTAATTACCAAGTAAGGAGAGCTTTTTTCAAAGGAGAATGCAGTCAAGTTCCACACACCCCTCCAAAGGACCTAGGGAAACAGGTTCGAAAACTATTCTAACTATGTAATCCATTAAACTACGAAAAACTAACAATCATATTGTCTGGATTGTCAAGAATATATGGGATTCCTAGACTTGATGATGAAACAGTTGATGAATGCGAAAGATGTAGCAGAAAAGTGGCTAGAAAGTGCAATATCAGCGTTCCCAAGGGATGTTTCATTTGACAATAACAAAAACGATCTGGAGAACCTGTTCAAGACCGGCCGCTGGACCACAACTCCGGGTGAAGATGCATCAACAACTCAATATAAAGGTATGCATAATTCCATCAATAGTTACATTCTCCCCTGTCCCAATGACATCATACTTCGAGGATACCGAAGAGAAGTTCCAAAGTGTTGCGCCAATACAGCCTGATCTACAGGAAAACAGAAGAGTGATAAAGTTGGGAGATCATCTACGGTCCCCGTACAACGATGTGTTGATTTTAACGTGACTATGGAAGAGAAACGAGTACATGAACGGGCCTTAGCAGCTCTCGGAGATACGTTGTAAGTAACAAAAATTAATATATTACTTATATTATGACCTTCTTACAGTAAAAAAAACTTGATCGATTTTCATGAATAACCCAAAGATTCCTGTTACACGTAGGGACTACATTTTTTTGGGGAATGATGACACCGGGATGACTCGAGTTGCAATGGAAAGCTTGGCATCAAACATATCAGTGAACAGACTCGCCATCGATGCATGGTCAACAGTGCTGAATTATGAAGAACGGTACCGAAATCGCGATTCCCCTAGGTGATATTTCTTCAATACAAACGTCGTGGTAACCACAACTACCTTATTCATGAACATAATTTATTTAATAATTGCATCTAAATATGTGTGTCGGTCCACAATATTATCAAGTTCTTATCAAAACAACACCACATATATTAACCAACCTGATTTGATAACAAACACGGAATGCAGATTGATTAGATTTCTCTTTTGAAGCTCTCTCTGTTTTTTCACCTTCTCAATGTGTTATGTGTGTTTTCTATTTTTTTTTCTCAACACTCTAACAACTAACATAATATCTAACTAAATATCTAATAAAACATAATATCTAACTAAATTTCTAATAAAACATAATATCTAGATATTTAGGATTAAAACTAAAATACTTAGAAACAATAATTAACTTTGACATATTATTACAAACTGACTTTAGACTTATATTAAGAGTCGACTTTCCAGCTTTAGCTTGAGATTGAGATCTTCAGATTGGATTATCTTGAATCCAATAGATCTGTGCGCTAACAATCTCCCCCCTTTGGATCAAGATCATTACTAAAAAGATTTAGCAATTCAGTCTTCTCTTTCAACTTAGAAGATGCAATCTCCCTCTTAGTCTTCAACAACTAGCAATCTCCCCAAAAGACGTAGATAAACTCTCTTTCAGATGATGGGAAGAAATTATCTTCAGATTTAGTTCAGAATGCTGTAGCAAAGTATCTTGAATACTTGCTCTAAACTTGTGTTGTTCCCCATTTCTTGTGTAGCTCTTCTCCCCCTTTTTGATGAAAAGAGCAACGAGTTCATCAAAACTTTTATGTCAAGAAATGTCAATCTTTAGGAGCTTCTGATCCGTCAATTCAAAAGATATTCATCCAGATCTTTTCAAATCCAGACAAAATAGTCGTGTAACACCTGAATCAACAAATGAATCAGTTAACATGCCTGTCAGTATTACTAAGTCACTATGTGTAACGAATACACATTGGAAAGGAGCTTTGTGATGTTCACTCCCCCAGGGCTTCCATTCAATCATCGAAACACTACAAAGGTAATTTCTATAAACGTTATGACAAAGAAACAAATTCCTTGTGTGTTCGTGCATGTGATAGAAAGAATTTAGCACGGATGATTGCTTATAGGGCTCAATATTGTGTAAACCACTAAGACAACATTAAGTTAAACACAGACTCAATGTGCAAAATTAAAGTGCGAAGGTGGGGCAGACTTCCTTCTTTTCAATATCCAGATTTTCCAAATGAAAATCAGATAGTAAATGTGTTGCTTCCCCTTTGAAAATATGAAACACTTCCTATTTGAGTAGAAAATGAGTAGATGGTGAGGTTAAATCAAGAGTTGGCATGGGCTAGTTGCCTGTTTCAATAATGTTCACCAAAGAAATGTGAAACACTAGAAATGTGGTTGCCCGACTCATAAAGTAGTTGGTGCAGAGTTCTGATATTCTTTTAACTCTGTTCTCACACCCTATTTCTTTTAAACATTCAGCTTACTCTAACCAAACTCTATTTTTCTGTATACCTCATCACACAATCTACACTCATCTCTTTTCGACTTCTCACACTCAATCACTATGGATTAACTTCTTGGGTAGAAATCACTAGTTAAGGTGATTCCATAGAAGTTGTGTTAAGTCTTAGCACAATGAAATCATGTTTTCCTAGAAAGCATGTGATGCTCAAAATGGTTTAACTATATCAGTTAAAGCATAAAATAGATCTTGAAAACATTTAAACTCACACTTCCAAATTATAAAATCTGATTTGAGAATCGGGAAGTGGTTTGAACTTTGAAGAACAATGTTTTCCTATGATTGAAAGTTGTCCTCTTTTCAACCATATATGAGGTGAAGATAAAGAATTAAACCTTAACGTGCAATCTTACATCTCATGAAGTCAAGCTTAAAGTCATAAAGATATGATCTTGTAAGCATCTCTGAAAAACTGCAAAAGTCTTATGTCATAGTCAAAGCAAATTTATTCACTTAAATTGAAATGACAAAAAGCAGTAAAACAATGAAAGTACGAGTTCTGATCAGAAATAATATGAAGTCATAGCCTTTTACTCCCCTTGAAATTTTGCATTAGAAAAATTATAAGTAAAAAATATAAGCATAAAATTTCAGACAAATATGTACTCCCCCTTGATGGCTGATTTCCTCATTGGAGTATTGGAGTACAATCTCTTATCAACACAGGAGTAAGGTCTTTTGATCACTGAAGTACGAGTCCTAAACTGTTGTGTTTAGAAGTCAATCTTCGTTGAAGTACAGGTTCTAAGTTGATTTACTTAGAAGCCTCTTCTCTTAACATTGAGGTGCGGGTCTTGAACTGCATTATTCTAGAGCCATTGTTCTCTGAAGCATGGGTTCTAAACAGACATGTTTAGAAACCATTTTTCTTTGATGTCCGGGTCTTGAGTTGATTTACTCAAGAACTATATTTCTCCTACTCGCCCTTGACAGTAGGTGCCTGTAACACAAAATCATCCTTTTTCTTTCGTACCCATTTGTATTTGGATCCAACTGTGTTAGCATTTGATTTTGGCACCCATTGCAATATGGGTCCACTTTTTATTTGAAATTCATTTGAAGAATTAGAATTATAAGAGTGAACATGATATGTGCCAAACCAAACATCAGAATCTTGACAAGAAGTAGAAACATGTTTATCATAATATGAAGACTTTCTAGCAGATAAAGATAACTGGAATAATTGCTTCATAGAGTATTTCTTGCGAGAAACGACAAGTTTTGGTTTCAAAATAGCAACATCAGCAATCAAAACATCTTTACTAGTCGTAGTCTTATTACAATCAACACTACAAAAAGATTTATCAGTCTTGTCAATCTCCTGTTTTGGTTGCCATTGAGATTTAACTCCTAGCCTTTGCTTGCTCAGATCTGAAATATTTGAGACTTTTGAGTTAGATCTTTGAGAAACAAATGAATGCATCTTCTTTGGGTTAACAGTAGTGATCGGTTTCTGTGAATGATTAGATTTCTTCTTACCTTTAGCATTCTTAGTTTTCACAAAGATTGATTTATCAACTTTCGTTGATTTTGCACCTTTTACAAACATACTGGTTTTTCCAAAGGAATTCACAACAAAAGACGAATGGTTAGGAAGTTTGGCACTAAAATCAAATTGATCAAAACAATCATCTAAAACACCATCAGAGTTTAGAAAATCAAACCCTCCATCAGCTAGACCAAAACTATCTTTAGATTTTGAAGCCTTAGAAAGAACAATATTTTTAAACACAGTTGATAACACTTTTTGTTCAATCTCAATCAAGAGTCTTTCATCTGCTAAAGATTTCTCAAGTTTAGAAATTTTACTTTCCAAAACGAGATGAGGGACGTAAAGTTTACCTTCAATAGGCTTAGCCTCCATTTCTTTTACAGAATAACTCTGAAAGAAGTCATTTGAAAGAGATTTCTTTTGATATATTGGATCATCATTATAACTATTATCCAGCTTCGCATAACGAAATGGAAGTTGAACATTAGATGTGTTCTTTCGTTTTTCTGTTTCCTTGGCTTCATCCTCTTTAGACAGTCCAATCCAGAAAACTTTAAGCTCAGGGAATCGTCGAGCTAGTTTCAAAAATGTAAAATCATAAAGTGCAAGCACTTCAGATTTACCGTTTTTAAGGTAGTGAGGATTCTCATAACCAATTCCCCACCTTTCTTTATTCTCTTTGGGTTTGTTTAGATTAATGGTTTGTTCACTTTGACCCAGTGAGTATAACTTCCTTTCCAAAGCATTTAATTTTGCAAGTAAAGATTTGTTTTCTTCGGTACATGAAGAATACATTCTTGTAAGCTCTTTGAAATCAAACTCACTCTTTCTCAATTTAGTCTTTGTTTCAGCAACCTCTTTAAGAATTATGGTCTGTTCTTTTGCGCTGGTGTCAATGTTTTTATGTAAAGTCTCAACCAATACTTTCTTTTCAGCAATATTCTCGCTAAGTTTCTGTATTGATTGGTTTTGTTCATGAATAACACCCTTTTCGCGCTTAAGCTTCGACTCTAACTCTTCGAGTTTAGACAACATGGCATGCATTTGTTTTAAGAAATCTGATTGAGTTAAATCACATACCTCATTTTCCTCATCATCGGAATCAACTTCAACTTCTGTTTCCTGCTTTCCCATTAAGCATATGTGAGCTGTCTCTTCCTTCTCTTCATTCTCATCTTCTTCGTCTGATTGATCAAGACAGAACTCGTTTTCTGCCATCAATGCCTTTCCAGCCTCCTGTTTCTTGGCTAGAAGCATTTTATTCTTGTTGTAGTCTGAGTTTCTGACTTTGGGTCTTCGGCAGTCTTTTGCAAAATGTCCAAGTCTACCACAGTTGTAGCACTTTGGAGGTTCTGACTGACTGGACTCTTCAGCTTTGTACCTTTTCTCTTCCGGCCTCCTTTCCTCTACTCTCTTACCTTCAACCCTCTCTTTGTGAACATAGTTGCTTGGTCTAGATGAATACCTCTGACTATTTGAGCTTGTCTTTTTGTAGAACTTTCTTTGAAAAGCCTTAGTCAGCATGAGCATAGCCTGCTTCAGTTGTTCACAATCGTCAGAGTCAGAGTTCGCTTCAATCTTTTCTGATTCAGACACAATCATCTTGTTCTTCTTCTTTTTCACAACAAGAGCAACTGAGTCAGCACTTATCTTTTCAGCCTGTTTCTTTTCGTCTATGATTTCATCCACCTCTGCTTCATTCTGTTTGAGGGTTTCATACACCTCATGAAGTGGAATATCGTTAGATCCTTGATTTGCTTCATTTGTCTGACAAACCTCTTCCATTCAGGCTGGAGAATGCTGAGGAACTTGACATTCAGCTCTATTTGTGATTTGTTGACCTTGTTCTTGCTTAGTTCATTCAGCAAGGTCACGAATATGTCATATGTTTCTTCTAGAGACTCTCCAACTCTGCCTTTGAATTCTTCATAGTTGTTTAGGCAGTTGGATATCTTGAGCTGGTTCCCAACCTTTAAACCTAGCATCATTTTCTCTAGCTGATCCCACATCTCTTTGCCAGAGGCTTTATAGCTGTCTATCTTCACATATATTTCATTTGGAATGCCTTGAAGAATGTAAGACTTTGCTAATCTATCACCTTTTGCTCTCTTTAGGTTATCACCTTCGAGCTCATCATACCTAAGTTGAAACTCTGTTGCCACAGTTCCCTCCGTACGAGTCTCATAAACTGGTGCCATAACTCCTTCTTCTATAGATTTCCTGATGAATACTCCCAAATCTTGTATTTCTATGAAGTTCATGAACCGATCTTTCCACTGCTCATACTCTCCCCTGAAGAGTACTGGTGGCTTTGTGTCAGTTCCGATAGCTAGAGCTTCTCTTGAAGTCATCCTTTGAAAAAGACTAAGTCTGGTACTGGTGCAAAAGGCACACTTTGCGCTAAAGGTGGCTGGCGCAAAAGAGTTTTGCGCGAGGTGAAGGTGGTGCGAAGTAACACTTTGCGCGAGTAACGGTTGGCACAAAACAAAGTTTGCGTGAGAAGTAGGTCGCGCGAAACAGAACTTTGCGCGAAGTGAAGGTAACGCAAACTTTAGTCTGTAAGATGGAGTTTTGTGCTAGACGTTGGTGGCGCAAACTTGAAATTTGCGCGATAAGCTGATGGTGCAAACTTTGAAGATAGAGATTTGCGCGAGATGTTGATGGCGCAAACCTGAACTTTGCGTGAGTAGTTGAAGAGCAAAAGTAACTTTGCGCGATTAACAGATAGCACAAAAGTAACTTTGCGCGAATAACTTTGAAATGCTTTTGACTTTGGCGCAAACCTTGCTATGAACTGGCGCAAACTTGAACTTTGCGCGAGTTCATCCCTCTTACTTCGAAAAACGGCTGTAATTCTCAAATAAACCTATCTAGACTTCGATTTAGCAGTCCCAACTTTGACAAATCAACCACTAACACTTCTAGAACAGATTACAAGCCCTTGATCCAAAGAATAATCACTTTATGAAGAAATGATCAATGGCACAGTGAGTTTTGACTCGTGAAAAGTTTGACACTAAAACCACAAAATTGGAATCGATTGAAGTGCAATTCAGAAATTAAACACTACCCAAACGATCTAGACCACAAATTGATCACAACTTGATCGATTTCAACTCCAATAAACCACTAAAACTCCAAAATGATTTTGAAATGAAGAACACATAGTCGTTCTTTTAAAAACTTGATTTGAATTTGTTTTGAGGCTCTGATACCAATTGTCGGTCCACAATATTATCAGGTTCTTATCAAAACAACAACACATATATTAACCAACCTGATTTGATAACAAACACGGAATACAGATTGATTAGATTTCCCTTTTGAAGCTCTCTCTGTTTTTCACCTTCTCAATGTGTTATGTGTGTTTTCAATTTTTTTTCTCAACACTCTAACAACTAACATAATATCTAACTAAATATCTAATAAAACATAATATCTAACTAAATATCTAATAAAACATAATATCTAGATATTTAGGATTAAAACTAAAATACTTAGAAACAATAATTAACTTTGACATATTATTACAAACTGACTTTAGACTTATATTAAGAGTCGACTTTCCAGCTTTAGCTTCAGATTGCGATCTTTAGATTGGATGATCTTGAATCCAATAGATCTGTGCACTAACAATGTGTCAATACTAACACCCAAAATTAACTTGAAACTTAACCATGTTTAGGGCGACCTTCAGATGAGCAGCCGTAAGATAAATCTGCAAAAAATGTATGGATGGTTCAGGCGGAACCTAGCAGCTACAACGAGGAACAATGTAGAATCTATACGGCTTAAAGAGATTGATCTGGTCAGTTAAAATCAACATAACGTATTATAGATCGATAGATAATCTCATATACTCGAAAAAAATTCATGAAACGAATTTGTACCATAGGTATTTTTCTCGATGATAAAGACCGACCACTTTTATGTGCTCGTATTCAACCTAAAAAATACGGAGGTACTAATCCTCGAAAACCAACATGCGAAGCCCATGGATGATGATGAACTGTTCAAGCATTATGGATATGCAACCGATGTCATGGTATGGTATTCAATACACAACTAACATTCACCTCACTGTTATTGCTACCTACTTTATTTGCTTACACTTATTTTAATGACACTTGGAACTCCAGTTGGAGAAGTCCTTGACACCATTAGACAACAGAGAGTACAAATGGATTGGCAAACACACCACAAATACGAAGACAACGGTATGTTTGCAATGAGGGCGGTGGAAACTTTCATGGGAGATATAAAGAAATGGCGAACGGGGTTTGAAACTACGGAGAAGAAGCAGGAAACTCAAATCAATGACTTGAAGATGAAGTACGTATCGAAAATCGTTCTATGTGACTGCAACAAAAAGGAAGACTGGGTTCAGGCCGAGGTGGCGAAGTTCTTCACAATTCCACAAAATGTTCGTGCCGACATTTTTAGCGGGTCGTTGGGAGAGAAAATGCTTTAGACATGATTTCATAACTGCTTACTGCATTTTTTTTAATTTTGTGACTAGTTATTTAGAACACTTAATATAGTTTATCATTACCAGTGTAGGCTTGTTGCATGTGAATGACATACTTTCCGTTTTTTGGTTTAGATGAATTACAATTCAGATGATGATTAGGAACTGTTGACAATACATGAAAATATCAAACTGGTATGGATCGCATTTCATGGGCTTCTGCCAACAACCCTTTTAACAAGCAACATACATTACCTCAAACAACAAACTAATCATTCCAAAAACCGCATTACTTGATAATTTTTTTTATTTCGAATATAAAGTTTTGGTTAGTCTACATAATCATCTAACGAACCCAAAATGATGGACAAATCACCTCAAAACCAAAATGATATGGTCATAAACAAGAACACCCACCGCAACTAAAAATGAAAATAAACCACACAAGTAAATTTAATAAAATCCATATTCACTTCACAATACACATTAAACATTCTGGTACCATAACCATTTACATAGACAAAAGCTAAACACCACATATATTAACACACAAACCGTTATCATATTTACCATCGCTTCACCTAAACCAAAACCCAAACTAACGTCCAATCTTTCAACAAAATAGTTTATAATACCATTGCCATTCACAAAAGCCCATTCACCAAAAAACTAGACAACCAAGTTACAAAAAAAAACCCCACCCATTCCATCATCTTGATTCTTAACTAGATCACCACATCCGTCTTCAAATGGGTATGGAAATCGCTGGATAGCATCACAGGTACATGCATGTTTTGCACCGATATTTGAGGGTCTGATTCTCCATCGTTGCCAGCATCATATTTTCGACAACTTTCTCGTACTTACTCAACATCTCTTTCCTCTTTCGATGACATATCTTCAATGACTCCTCAAGGTCACTGATTTCAGATACAAGCCTCTTATGGTGTCGAACCATAACCCTGCATACAATTTGGGGCAGAAATCGGACTCAACACTCGAGGAAGAAGATGACCGGACCATTGTTGAAGAAATAGGGTTTTGGATGAAAAGGAAATGAAGAGTGTTGGAAGGATGATGGTATTTTATAACTTTGAATATAGGATAGGTTGGAGGCATCTACATGTCAGGTTATGGCATTAAAATATATAAAAAAAATTAAAAACAAATCACTTAATATCTTCACACCATATTTACATCTTGAACAATTAAAAACTAAAATAAAATTAATTGAAAATAAAAGGCACAAAACCTATGCACCATAAAGCACACATACCACATAAATATCAGATAAAAAAATAACTTTCTAAAAAATCCCATGCATCAACAATCAGACAAAAAGTAATCGAAATTCAATGCTTCCTTTTCTATGGTAAAAATCTGTCTCATTCAATCATCCAAAAATCAAACACTATCTTTAAAAAAAACCAAGCATACTTGCATCTTAGGGTATCCAAAAAATAAATTCTTAGTTAACTGCAGGATAAAAACAATACGAAAAAACAAAAAACATATAGACTCACAAACTACGCATCGGGCAGTTCCTAGAATCGTGCCTCACCACTTCTTGACACGTACGACATAGACGTTTGGGTTTCTTGGCCTCTTCTGTTGCTCGTTCACGAACCCCAACAAGTCGCTTTCCAGCGTCGCATCCTTTGTTCCTAATGCCGGAAGGAGGAAGAATTTAACTTCATCAGGCTTTGACACACCAATAATATCTTGGATGATCTCATTCTTTCGCTCAACGGAAGATTTTACAGGCAACATACCATCAAGTTCATCATTCCAATCATTCAACATGTCAACAAATTTCTCTAATAAAGACTTATCAGTCCTTACTCGTTCAATTATACGTTCCACGGTTATAAAGGCATTCGCCATCAACCTCTCTCGTTTAACATCTATCTCGCCATTCCTCACCCGAGTAGGAAGCCATTGTGGAGGAATTAAATCATGTCTCCATCGATTCATTATATAAATATCGGGAATCCAAACATATTCATCCTCAATCATCACTTTCAACGCATGGCGGCAAAGGATTCCATCTCGAACATATAAATTGCAACTACAATTTATAGTTCCCTCTTCTTTGTCTTGAACAACCTACACACAAAAGAACAAAACCCACACACAAAACATTTATTATATAAAAAACCCCAAAAAAAATCCAACAAGCAAGAACATCAAAAAAGGGTTTAATTAATAATACCTTGAACTTAGATTTCACCTCCGAATTTTTATTCACCTGTGTAATAGTAAGAATTCTTTTCCCATCAACCCTCTCAATATCAACCAACCAAAAAAAAATGTAAGGCTTTGTTCAACTCTTTCTGAAACTCGAAAAAATGGTCCGAGTGTAAACCTTGGATGCATGTGCCTCGAGTTTTCTTGGGGAGACCATTCTCGGAACAGTGTACTTCGTCTTCACTTCCTCCACACAATGCTTCTTCCTTTGGTACTCAATAGCCATGTTGAACGACTTCAAAAAAACCACCAGATCATTCCAGAATGCATGGTAGACATTGAAAAATGCATTAATGCTCTCAGCCCTTGAGGTTGTTTTCATCAAACCCGACATCGGGTTGTCTTTAAAGTAAGTCGAAATCCATGACTCCCTAATTTTGTACAATTCATCAAACCAAGAGTCACCCAACAACCCATACATAACCATTATTTCATGCCATCAAGACTCAAAAACAGCCGGGTCCAGGTTCACGTTTCAAACAAGTTTTTTAAAATCTGCAACAAACTTTGTTTTAGTGAGAAGATGAAAACTTATCTACAACGAAAAAAATTACAACAATAAAGGAAGGTGCCATAACTAATTGCAATCATCAAAAATCAATCAAGAGCTACAAAAAAAACGCATACCTTAGCTTTTACTTTCTTTATGATGTGCCACATGCACAACCTAAGTCAAAATAGTTAAAATAATAATAATCCTAATAATAATTAAATCTAACAATAATTATCCTAAGTCAAAATAGTTAAAATAATAATAATCAATCCAGTGTCACCGGTACTTGTATCGAGACTTAACTCTCGGTGTAACTACCGGTAGGGGCTGTTTGCTCCTTTTTCGATGCCAAATTCCGAGCCTTCTTCGATCTCGTTTTCTTCTTTTCCAAAGATAGAAGAAATACCTTGATAGCTCTCGATTTATCCCTTACATCACTTTCAATGGTATAGAGTTGAATAATCATGATTATCAGATGCTTAGCCCACCCCCCTGAGTGGATAATGAATGAATATTGAGTCCAGATGATTGATCGGGTAAGCGTTGTTGAATATTTTAATCTAGTTGTACAATTTGATTTATGTCTTCTTTTTAACGGGCAAGGAACAACGACGTGTTCAGGCATACTTGTAAGGCTAATAAGTCCAACCGTAATACCAAGTATCGGGGGATGACATCGAGACACTGTTGCGGATCCATTTCTACCGCTCAGTATCAGGACCGCATGGTAATTTATCACCCACTACATTAAATGTATATAGTTGATGAATATAAACCTATATATACCTATATATACATGATTTGGTTACCTATTGACATTTGAAGTTGTCTATTGTAGAGAGAGACATGGGGACGTGTGCCTACTACTGGGGAGGTATATAAGAGGACGCACTACACCAACAGGAAGCTTGTATCGGGTGCAACCGGTTCGTCCATGGATCCTCCGATCTACTCTTACCAAAAGACGGCTAACTTTGCGGTCAGTTCCATTATACTACTAGATTGTTTTTCTATATATGTACACGTGTAAATAAGTGGCATATGTATCGGTAACTACCTATAAGAGTATGTGTATGCGTACATGTCTATATACGTATGAATGTTTGTATGTCTGTAAATGTATGTGTATGTGTATATATATATATACATATGTACATGCATTGCTTATGTATATATTTTTTTGTTTTAGAAGATAGATATAAATGATAGCAAACTTTGTTATAGAGTTGTGTAATTTGATTCATTTAGTTTTGGCTGCCATTGGTGGGCAGACGATAGGATTATTTTGATACTACACAGATAATGGATATGTTCAAATTACAGTCGAAATGTTGCCAAATTTTCTATATGTTAACACATTGTTTTGGTAAAACTATAGGGTAAGACATATTAGGGTGGAGGAGTACCCTGACTTACCTCCCGACATCGTTCCACCCAATGACACAGAGTTGTGGAAGTGTAGTGTTGGAGAATGAAGTAAGGGCCGCTTTTTTAGATTCGAGACTCAGGATCCCGAATATGCTATGTCCAGTGATTCAGGTACCGCTGCGAGCGTGAGCTTTCATCACGAATAGGAGGTATGCATGCTTGTCAAATGTGTAATAGTTATATGTTTGTCAAATGTCGTCTAACATTGTTTTATGTTTGTCAAATGTTGAATTTCAGTGGGATGTGCTCAAAGAGGAGGTACGACAAGAAAGAGAAGTGAGACTCAAAATTGAGGAGGAAGCGAGATAAAACAGAAAAGCAACGAAAACATTGGAGGAGAAAGTGAAACAATTTGAAGCCTTTATGAAGCAGTTTAGTAGTTCCCTCGCTCCCCCCCCCCCGGTTTAGTTTGTTTTGTATTGGGATAACTAACATTGAATTTAGTTTAAGATAAAATAGTGTTTTGTAATGGTTTTTGCACAGGAATTATCAACGTTTCTGAACAGGTTTTTATACAGTTTTTGTGTATTTTTAATTATTTTTTTAATTAAAATAACAATTACCTATTACCGGCAGATAATCCGTCGATAATGTTTAAATAATATAATTTAATATTTAAAATAATTTAATTTTAATTTAAATAAATTTACCGACGGCAAATCCGTCGCTAAACAGTCGGTACTTAAGTTTGCCGGTAAACCATCGGTAAATAACGATTCGTCGGTAAATGCCATCGTCACTTATTCGTCATTAATCCGTCTGTTATTCCCAAATCTATCAAGTTCTAATCGTAAACAGAATCAATCAAGAATCGTAGTCATATGTCATTGATTAATCATCCACAGATTACAAATCTCTCTCACTTTCTCTTTCTACATTCATTCTCTCTCTCTAGAATAATGTTCTCAAAAACCTCTTCTCTACAAATGACTTACATGCTTGTTACAAAGACAACAAGGTATTTATACCTCACACAAATACAAAAGAAACAAACAAAATACAAAACATTAACTTTGACTTTTATTACAAAATGACTTTGACTTTCACTAAGAGTTGACTTTCAGCCTTTGACTTCTTGAACTTTGGTCTTCAATCTTTATGATCTTGAATCCAACAAATCTTTGCTCTAACATTCTCCCCCTTTGGATCAAGATCATTACTAAAAGATTTAGCAATGCGATCTTCTCTCTTTAAGCTCATTTTGAATAAACTCCCCCTTTGATCAACCTTTATCATTTCTTGTAAACTCCTTGTTAATCCAAATCATCTACAAAAATAAGGATAACCTATGAAGTACAATCTCCCCTTCAGGCTTTATAAATGCATCCAATCTTTTAAAGCTCAGAAAATTCATTCTCCCCTTTTGTGCATAGAATATTCTCCTCTTTCTTTGATAAGCACAATCTTCAATACTTTGTTCTTCAAGAATAATAACATTCTCTCCCAAGGTTATAAAACCTCTTTCACAAATATAATTTCAACAAAATTTTCAAAGTCTTTCAGCTTTCAATCAAATCTTGAACAACTCTCCCATATCTTGATTTTTCAAACAATTCTTCAAACTTTTCAACCAACATTTCTTGATATGAACTCTTCTCCCCCTTTTTGATGAATAGAGCATCTATAGCATCAAAAATTCCTCCAAGAAATGTCATTAACTGTTCTGACCACTGATCTGTCATAATGAGCCTCTGATTCGTTGTCAATTCGAACAATGTAGTCATCCAGATCTTTTCAAATCTAGACAAAATAGGAATGTAACACCTGAATCAACAAATGAATCAGTTAATGTGCCTGTCAGTAACACTAAGTCACTGTCTGTAACGAATACACATAGGAAAGGAGCTTTTTGATGTTCACTCCCCCAAGGCTTCCATCCAATCATCGAAACACCACAAAGAAATTTCTATGAATGTTATGACAAGAAAACAAATTCCTTGTGTGTTCATGCAAGTGTAGAAAGAATTAAGCATTTGATAATTGCTTATAAAGGGTCAACATTGTGTAAACCACTGAGACAACAGTAGATAAACACAGACTCAATGTGCATGATTGAAGTGCGAAGGTGGGGCAGACTTCCTTCTTTTTCAATATCCAGATTTTCCAAATGAAAACCAGATAGATTATATGTTGCGTCCCCAGAAAAATATGAAACATTTTCTTTTTAAGAAGAAAATGAGTGGCTGGTGGGGTTTTGTCAAGAGTTGGCATGGGCTATTTGCCTGTTTCAATAACGTTCACCAAAATTTGTGAAACATTAGTAATGTGGTTGCCCGGCTCAGAAAGTAGTTGGTGCAGAGTTTGATATTCTTTTACTCTGATCTCTCACCCTCTTTCTTTTGAACATTAAGCTTACATCTAACCAAACTCTCATTTCCTTTTTACCTCGTCACACAACCCACACTCATTTCTTTTCGACTTCTCACACTCAATCACTATGGAATAGCTTGTTGGGTAGGAAATACTGGTTAATGTGAATCCATAGAAGTTTCATTTATGTCCTAGCACAAAGAACACATATTTCCTATAAAGCATATGTTGCTCAATATGGTTTAACTTGAACAGTTAAAGCTGCTCAATATGGTTTAACTTGAACAGTTAAAGCTCAAATACAAGTCAGATATGTATATGCTCAGAATATAATCATGAAGATATGAGCATTATTAAACATTGAAGATATTTCAAACAAGTAAATTGAATGAATGAACATGAATGCAAGAGACTTGTTTGAAAATCTGACATTGTATGAAAATGATCAGAATCAAATGATATAGCAATTAAAGCTTATGGTAAAAAATAATGGATATTGTCTATATGAACCAAAATATAGACATTCTTGAAATGACGTTCAGAAATGAAATCACGCTTAATATTCTTTGAAGTACAAGCGGGTTGTATTACCATCGAAAAATATGTTTCAAATTATGAGACATGGTAAGAACATATTCAACAAAAAGTCAAACCGGTGTGTGTGAATACTTGATAGTATATAGAAAAGATAATACGCAAGTATTAATCTTTGGAAACACACACTTGTTAAGCGTTGAAGCACAAGTAAAATCAAAACATTTTAAAATCACACTTCCAATCCATGAAATCTGTTTGAGAATCGGGAAGTGGTGTGAACATTTAAGAACATGTTTTTTATGATTGAAAGTTGTCCTTCTTTCAACCATATATGAGATTAAGATAAGAAATTAACCTTTTTGCTTCGTCTTAAATCTCATCAAGTCATGCTTAAGTCATAAAGATATGATCTTGTAAGCTTCTCTCATCCTGCACAAGTCTCAAAGTCTAGTCAAAGCAACTTTATTCACAAATTTATTGAAAAATAAAAGACATAAAGCAGTAAAACATTAAGAGTACGAGTTCTGATCTGAATTAATCAGAAATCATCACCTTTACTCCCCCTGAAACTATGCATCTAAAATATGTCAGTGAAAAAGCACATGATAGAGATCTACAATTCTATTTTGAAATGTAGTTCAACATATCTATCGGATGCAAAGTATTTCAAAAAAGTATGTACTCCCCCTTGATGGTTGATTTCCTCATTCGAGTATTGGAGTACAATCTCTTATCAGCATAGGAGTAAGGTCTTTTGATCACTGAAGTACGAGTCCTAAATTGTTGTGTTTAGAAGTCAAACTTCGTTAAAGTACGGGTTCTAAGCTGATTTACTTAGAAGCCTTGACTTCTCTTACTCCCCCTTGACTGTAGGTGCCTGCAACACAGAATCAGTTTTCGGTTTTGGTACCCACTGGTATTTAGGTCCATATGTGTTAGTTGCAGTTCGAATAGAAGTAACTGAGTAAGAACCATACCAGAAATGATAACTTGTTTTATGAACATAATCATGTGTATAGCAATAAGAACAATAGTATTTCTTACCTGATAACCTGATTAATTGATCTTTCGTGTATATATGATCAGGTTTTCCTTTACTCGCATTGTTCTTCTTGGCTTTATGTGTATGTACACATGACTTCTTTCCTTTCAGCTCATCATTCTTTTCATTTTCAACTGGTTTCTTCTTCCAGACCAGCTTTTCTTCTTGATATCTTCTTCTTCTTCGATGTGTACCTGAACCATCTATATTTTATCATAGAAAAAGTTAGTACTACGAATCTGATTAGAAGATTTAACTGACCTTTTTGAAGACACAGTCTTATGATGTGAGCTTGTAGTTGTCTTGAATGAGCATTCCGAATCAGCTGAATCATATCTAGGTGTGTGGATTTGTGACTCTGGAGTCGTATGCTCAGTCACCACCACCTTTGAAACAATATTTTCAAGCTCTTTTAACTTTGATGAATAACTGTCTCTTTCTTTAACAAGAAAGTCAATCTTCGTCTCAAATTCAGACTTCGTTTTCTTCTCTTTCAGCACACACTCAGATAGTTCAGATAACTTCTCTGTTAACATCATAATCTCAGACTCAAACATTCTTCTTTCTTCTTCAAATCCTTTTTCAGCATTGTTTCTCTGGCCGAATATTTCTTTGAAGAATCCAACATTCTTTTGTTCAATGGCCTTCTTTTTCTTGGCAAACTTTTCTCTTTCCAAGATTATTACTTTCTCAAAATCATAAACTTGCTGAGAAAGCTTTATACACTTAAGCTCAAGAGTCTTCTTTTCTTCAATACTCTTCTTGAAAAGTTCTAAAAACTTCTTTTCAAACTCATCTTTGTCCTTAGCCATTTTTATCTCCAAATCTGATATTTTCTTCTGAAGCTCAGTGTTCTCAGTTATCAGACTCTTATCCTTGTCTTCAATGCTTTCATCATTAATTACAGAAGGAAAATGATCTGGAAGTAGAGCATTGAAATCAAACATATCAATTTTCTTAACAAACCCATCATCAGAATTAAGAAAATCATTTGCAGACGCAAATAAGTCATCAAAATTATCAGTTGAAGTTTGAGGGGCCTTTGAAAATTTAGAACACTCTGTAGATTTAGATCGAAAAACAGTGTTCTTTATAACTGTAGAAAATACACTTTGTTCTATATCAACCAAAATTCTTTTCTTCAGATAAAACATTTTCAAGCTCAACTATTTTGCTTTCTAGAATGAGTGGAGGAACATAAACTTTTGCAGTTGCAGGTTTTGCCTCCATCTCAGTAACATAATAGCTAACAAAATAGTCATCTGAAAGAACTTTTGGTGTGTCAGAACGATAACTATCATTTAGCTTTTCATAGCGAAATAGTAGTTAAATTTTCTTTCCATTCTTTCTCTTCTCAGCTTCTTTGACCTCAACTTCTTCTAGTAATTTGGTAACAAATTTGGGTTTTAAATGAGGATATTTATCAGCAATATACATATAATTTGCATTATATAAAGCTGGTTGTTTTATGATAGCTTTTTCTAGGTAATGAGGATTATCATAACCTAGTCCCCATTTCTCTTTAACATAAGCCTCTTCAATGGGTGCATTTAGAAAAATGGTGTGACCTGTTTGACCTATCGTATAAAGTTTAACTTCCAAATCATTTACCTTTTTAGGTAAGCTCTTGTTCTCAACCTGCAGTTTAAACGCTTTTAGAACACATTCTTGTTTTTCAGAATCAGACTTAGACAATTGTTTTTCAAAATCAGAAATTTTACTTTCAAAACAATTTTTTTCATTTTTAAAAACAGAAGCAGATTTGCGTAGAGAATCAACTAAATCTTTGTTCCCAATAACTGATTTATTAAGCTAAAAAATCTGTTGATTTCTCCTACCAACTCTGTCTTTTTCCTTTTTCAATTTATTATGAAGATCTTCAACTTCAACCATTATATCTTCCATTTTGATCATGAAGTCATTTTTAGTGAAATCCGTTACCTCTTTAGCTGAAAAACTCATCTTGAATATCTGTTACAAAAAGAACTTGACAAAAATGATCGTTAATCCAAATGAAATCACTTAAAAATAGAAAATCTTGAAAAATATTTTCTAAGTATGGAAGTGTGAAACTGGCGCACAACTCAACAATGCGCTAAAGGCAGTAGCGCAAACGCTAATTTGCGCTAAGTGAAGATGGAGCAAAACGTAGAACACTCGAAAGAACTTTACGCAAAAGATATTTTGCGCTACGTGTAAATGGCGCAAAATTCAGAACATGCACTAAAGACAATAGCGCAAAAGACAACTTGTGGTACTAGTTGATGGCGCAAAACAATCTTACGAGAAAGAACACTCAAAATGTCTACACGCAAAAGCTCTGAAATGCGCTAAACCCAATTTAACACATGAATCTGCCGTAGAAACGTAGATCTGGCGTAAAATACTGATGATCTGGCGTAAAAGTCTGATGATCTGGCGCAAAACTTAGATCTGGCGTGTTCTTCAACTTTTCCAAGAAAAAACCAATCTGATTCATCAAAAACTTATCTAGACATCGAATTTCAATTCGAAACTTTGACAATTCAATCACCTAAACGTCTAAAACATATTACAACCAACAAATTTCAAAAACAAACAACAAGATGTACAAATTGATCCAATACAGTGTTCAAGAACTCGTGAACTCTAAACTTGACAAAATCATCAATTTAAGATTGATTACAGTGCAATTAACAAATCGAAATATACAGACTAGATCGAAAACACTAAGCAAACATAACCTAATCAATTACAACTCCAAATTCACCCTAAAACTCAAAAACGATTCGAACTCAAAGAACACAGTGTCGAACTATTTTCTTGAATTGATTTCAAATTGGATCTGCTCTGATACCAATTCTTATTCCCAAATCTATCAAGTTCTAATCGTAAACAGAATCAATCAAGAATCGTAGTCATATGTCATTGATTAATCATCCACAGATTACAAATCTCTCTCACTTTCTCTTTCTACATTCATTCTCTCTCTCTAGAATAATGTTCTCAAAAATCTCTTCTCTACAAATGACTTACATGCTTGTTACAAAGACAACAATGTATTTATACCTCACACAAATACAAAATAAACAAACAAAATACAAAACATTAACTTTGACTTTTATTACAAAATGACTTTGACTTTCACTAAGAGTTGACTTTCAGCCTTTGACTTCTTGACCTTTGGTCTTCAATCCTTATGATCTTGAATCCAACAAATCTTTGCTCTAACACCGTCGGTAATACTGATTGTCGGTAATCCGTCGCTAAAATCCGTCGGTAAATCAAGTTCCTACGAGATAATTTTTTACGGCAATTACCAACGGATTTTAGCCTTTACCGACGGATTACCAATGGATCGGGTCGTCATAAATTTTTTTTTTGTAGTGGTAGTAGGCCTCTTAACAAGATAACAAGGTCGTGTGAATCAACAGTGGAATTTTATACGATTTTGCAAAAGTCACAACATCCTTCCTTGAAGGATTAGCACTATTGTGTCACCATTCCCAACCCATTTGGCTTATTACTACATCGTTTTCCTTCATTCCCTTTACTATACTACACGTCTACACTTATATTATATATATATATATATAGAGAGAGAGAGGTGGATTCATACGAGAACAATATTTATTTAAGTAAACACGAGAACGACCGAGTATACAAAATCATATATGATTCACGCGACTTAAGTCGCGGCCAAAGTCGCCCACGTCCAGTTTTTGCTGATTAATGTAAAATCACATATAATTTTGTACATGATTTGCTGTTTTCTTAAATAGTTAGTGTTCTCGTTTGAACCTTCCACTTTATATATATCTCTCTGAGAGAGAGAAAGAGAGAGAGAGAGAGAGGAAGGTTCAAACGAGAACGCTAATTATTTAAGAAAACAACAGATCATGTACAAAATCATATGTGTGATTTTACACTAACCTGAAAAAATCGGACGTGGACAGTGTCTAGGTCGCGTGAATCATATATGATTTTGTATGTACTCGACTATTTTCATGTTTTCTTAAATAGATGTTGTGCTCGTATGAACCCACCTCTCTCTCTGTATATATATATATATATATATATATATATATATATATATACTTTAGAATGGTGGTATATTCTAGCTCATGTACTTAAAATAGTTACAAATCAGGTCCCCAAGATTGATATAATGACCAATCAACACCTAGATTTGTAACTTTGATGAATTTATAACTTCTGGTATATGTACATAAAATTTCCTTACAATTGAGTATATTTAGAGTGTTACATCTCAAGAATATTTATACCATATATGCATTATTATGAATAAAATTTGTCATAGGGGTGTGTAGAAAGTCATCTAATTCAATTTAAACCGATCGATCCAATTAGAATTGACAGACAATAATCGGATATCTAATTGTAATTGGATCAGATCGGATCCAAATTTTCAATATCCAAGTTTTGGATTGGTTTGTTCTTGGATGACAGTCCAGAATCCAATAAAATAGAATAGATCCAATTCAATCTAATGACCATCCAATTATCTTTCAACTACCATCAACCAATAATCATATATAATTATTAACATTTTATAATATTGTTTGTTAGTGGATATTTATACATAGTGATTTTTAATAAATTAATAAAGTATATGAATAATTGGTTGAAACGAATAATTAATTAATTGAAACTTGTATCAAAATAATGGATGGATTCAATATGTTCCAATGGATAACCAATAGTAATATCTAATGGATGGAACCGACCCGATCCAATCATCCATTGAATTGGATTGGATCGGATGACAAAATCCAACATCCATTCGATGATTGAATCGGATCAAATCCATTTAAATCCATTGAATTTCAACCGATGAACACCCTAGTTAGTCACATTTTACCCCTAGTTATAGTCAAATTTTCTTAAAATATTATATTTTTGTTGTCATGCTTTATCTTTTAACAATTCATCATCATTTTGCACTTTTTTATGATCAAGCATGCCCATGTAACAATATATTCATAATAGTTGTAGCTAATTGAAATTATGAACATATTACACATAAGAATTCTCGCTACCACTTTCATAATTCTCAACGGTGTAAATTCCGTCGACTCTAAACCTATCCCATCGTAAAAGCTCTACCCCATTCTCACAATTCATACTTAACCGTCTCAACTTAAGTCTAGGCATTAGACCTACATACCTAGTTCACTTAAACTAGAGCTCTGATACCAACTTGTAACACCCTAAAATTTTAAACAATAGAAGAAAAAAAATTTCAGGAAAAATAGGCCGAAATAAAATTTTCCAAATCAATACAACTATAACCCCAAAAGGGGAAGTTTGTACAACTAAAAGTATCCTTTAACAAGATGGGACAATAATAACGGAACTTGACTAGATTAAATTGAGTGTCACTATTTCCCCAAAAGTTCGCACTCTTCACACGTTTCCCAAAAATGTCGCTTCTTAAAGTGCTCCAACTTGCACCGGTCGACATATCAAATCATCCTAGGGCCGCCACTAGTGGGACCTGTAGAACAATACCCATGACAACAAGTGTTAGACTAATAGCCTAGTGAGATATTAGAAAACATAGGATGTAAATATAGTGCGAAACATTAAAGTATAATCCACCGTTACCAAGTCCGCTTTTGGTAGCATCAATCCACCATCCATCAAGCCACATAATGCTTCGATCCTGGATGTGTACATTTACAACATACAAATCTTGCTTTCAGGGGAGACCCGTGCTAACCAAGTGACAAGAGCAAGTAAATGAATTCGTTTACGGTTATTATTTGAGATTACACCTCAGGTTCTCGACTTTAGTGCACACCATTCTGGTCTCACTCAAGTCTTTCTAGTTTCCTTTAGTGTCCACTCCATGGAGTTCCACCTCAAGGATCTTTGATCCTTAGTGCCTACTCGGTGCCAGAAGAGTTTCACCTCAATGATCCATGGCCCTTTAGTGCTTACTCACTATATACCTCTAAAGGGGTTTCCCAAATTTTCACCACGGCACACCACACCCTCATGCATAAGGGTGGGGTCCACAGTTTATTATTTCCATAAAACAAGTCAAAATCACCATAATTCCATATATTGAGAACCTTTCATGTCATCATGGCATATGTTCATTTCCTCAAAAGTCAAGTAATCTCATAAGACTTGCTACTCTTACCATAGTATGTTGAATACTCACATGTCAATATAAACCAAGCACTTATCATAATCCCACATAGGTAACAATTTAGGTTAAACATGGTAGGGGACTCAAACCTTCCCGAAGGATCCACACATTCTCAAATTCCAAGTAGTTAAACATCATATTTAAGTTGTCAAGCTTCAAGTAGAGATAAAGTTCAATAAAATCAAGTAATCACTTTTATCATTTTTAGGGCAAAGTTCCTTATATATAATAAGTAGAAGTTAAGGTGAAATGAACCATTTTAAACAAGCATAACACAAGTAAGAACTCACCATAAGGTTTGTAAGGTGAAAACCCTATAAATTAGGGAAACCCTAGAAATGAAGTTAAATCCCTTGGAGATTTAATACTCTTGAAATCTTTCACCTAAATGGGTTGGTACAAGTAGGTGTTACCAAATAAATGCAAGAGGAGAATTTCTAGGTCAAGAAGTAAATGAGGAGAGAGGATGAAGGGATTATCGTCTCTTGGAAGGGAGGAAGATATCGGTCTTTGCTAAAATTATATTATGGTTTCAAATGGTAGAAAATCGTGTTTTATAGAAAGCAACCAGGGGGCCACGGGCGAGAGTGACATTCGAGAGTGCCCTTGGCACTCTCGCGGAAGATGTACCGCGGGTTCCCTTGGCTCTGCGACTGTGACAGTCACTCTCGCCAAAAACGTACCGAGACTGAATCCCTTGGGGCGAGAATGACCTTCGCGTCTATGACCACGGTACTCTCGCCGGGCATAATCGTCGGGTAGGTACCGACAGCCAAAAATCCCATTTTTCGAACTTCAACAACTCTAGCCTCTTCGGTTAACTTTCATAATTGTCGAAGCATCATGAATATAACTAACAAGGCTAGAAGAAGAACCATATTAGTCTAATCAGGTTATGAATTATAATTCAAAAGGGTGAAATTGTTTATACGAAATTCGGAGTGTTACAACATGTTTCTCTTTTCATTTTGGATTTTGTTTAAGAATCCTCTGTGTTTTGCCCCCTAAAATAGACCATTAGATTCCTTTCGTCTTTGTTTTCTTTCAGTGGTTCCTAAGAAATGTGAAGGGTTTCTTTTTGTTTTTGGGTAATCGAATTTTCCCCCTCCCTTCAATATGAATATCTCAGGTTGGGATTCTTTGTTTCTTAAGATGAAAAAACTATGTGGGTATGCTCACTTACCACCTTGTTTGAATGAATGTAGTTGCATGCTGCCCAAAATTGACATGATTTTACCATGTGATCCATCAATGTATCACTCAGATATGCCCTATTTAGAAACAAGATCCAAATTTGATTAGAAATAGTAATACTAAACTATTTATTGTCTAATATGACTATAATTATGAGAAGGCTTGTAGTTGAAATAGGTAGCAAAAGCCTCTTGGGGATTGTAGATTTGCATGGAAAATGTGTGTCCCAATACGTGATCATTCAATCAAGTAAATCAATAAACAACACAATAATGCAAACCTGATATTGATTATCTAAAAGATTCAATCGATTACAAGCTTTCTTGATGATGAAATCAAACTCTGCTTCTATCTGTCTCTCTGTATACGGCGCAGGAACCACCACCACACTCTATATTTGTTTTTCTCTAATTAACTCCAATAACCTATCTAACCTAATTACCACTAAACAAAGTTAATTTATACTTAGGCCATATAGCCTAATGGGCTTTGCAAGGCTTGGCCCAAATACAAGAACAAAACTAATAAATAAATATAAATCCTAATAAATAAAATACGGAAACATACTTTTGACTATTTATTACAAAAGGACCCTAGACTATTTGTTGCGACGACTTTATCAACTTTAACTTCAGTCTTTTATCTTCAGATAATTATGATCTTGAATCCAATAAATATGTGCTTTAACAATCTCCCCCTTTGGATCAAGATCATTCTTTAAGCTCAGAAAAATCAATCTTCCTCTTTGTCTTCAGAATGTAGCAATCTCCTCAAACGATGAGAATATCTCTTGGAAAGAAATTATCTCCAGTTTCAGCTCGGAATGCTTTAGCAAATTATCTTCAAGGAAAATTTCCTCATTTCAGCATATCTTCAGAATATCTTCCATTTCTTGATTGACGCTTCTCCCCCTTTTTGATGAAAAGAGCAAAGAGGTCATCAAAACTTTTCTTCAAGAAATGTCTTCTATCACTGATCTTGCAAATAGAACCACTGATTATCCGTCAATTCATAAAGATGTGCATCCAGATCTTTGCAAATCCAGATAAAATAGAAAATGAAGTGTAACACCTGAATCAACTAATGAATCAGTTAAAATTGCCTGTCAGTAACACAATGTCACTGTGTGTAACAAATACACAATATAAAGGAGCTTTTATGATGTTCACTCCCCCAGGGCTTCCATTCAATCATCGAAAAACCACAAAGGTAATTTCTATGAACGTTATGACAAAGAAACAAATTCTTTGTGTGTTCGTGCAAGTGATAGAAATAAATAAAGCATGTGATGTTTGCTTATAAGGCTCAAAAAGTGTAAACCACTAATACAACAGTTAGTTAAACACATACTCAATGTGGATTAGTGAAGTGTGAAGGTGGGGCAGACTTTCTTCTTTTCAATATCCAGATTTTCCAAATGAAAATTAGATAGCATATGTGTTGCGTCCCCTTTGAAAATGAAACATTTTCTTGTTGACAAGAAAATGAGTAGATGGTGGGGTAAAGGCAAGAGTTGGCATGGGCTAGTTGCCTGTTTCAATAATGTTCACCAAAGAGATGTGAAGCATTAGAAATGTGGCTGCCCGACTCAGAAATTAGTTGGTGCAGAGTTTGAACATTCTTTTACTCTGATCTCACACCCTCTTTCTTTTAATCTTTAAGCTCACAGCTAACCGAACTCTCTTTTGACATATTCTCTCATCACACATCCCACACTCATTTCTTTTGACTCCTCACATGCAATCACTAAAGGATTAACTTCTTTGGTAGGAAACACTGGTTAACGTGAATCCATAGAAGTTTCTTTTAAGGCCTAGCACACTGATCCCATGTTTTCCTATGAAGCATATGATGCTCAGATGGTTTAACTTTGTCAGTTAAAGCTCAAAGATGAAGCAGAAAACATTTAAAATCACACTTCCAATTCAAGAAATCTGTTTGAGAATCGGGAAGTGGTTTGAACATTTAAGAACAAGTTTTCTTATGATTGAAAGTTGTCCTTCTTTTAACCATAAATGAGATGAAGATAAAGAATTATACCTTTTAAGTACAGTCTTACATCTCACGAAGTCAAGCTTAAAGTCATAAAGATATGATCTTTGAAGCATCTCTCAACCTACAAAAGTCTAAAAGTCTAGTAAAAGTTACTTTATTCACTGAAATTGAAATGACATAAAGAAGTAAAACACTTAATGTACGAGTTCTGATCAGAAATAATCAGAAGTCATCGCCATACTCTTTTGTCATGAACGCTCCCCCTAAAATCATGCATTACGAACAAATTGATCAGTAAGTACAATGCATTCAGTATTGCTCCCCCTCAAAATAACATTGACCATCCATAAGATACTTCTCACACTCCCCCTGAGATCATGAACAAACTATTAAAGAGCAGGTATCATGCGGAAATAATAATAAAGAAATGATAAAGAGACACAATAAGAAACTTTAATAGGTAACCAACGATTAGGTCTTAAGATTTAGCATACCAAGTTTTGAGACAAGAAAATTAAATCTATTTTTGTCTAAAGGTTTGGTAAACAAATCTGCAAGCTGATAATCGGTTTTTACAAATTAAAGTTCAATTGTCCCCTTTTCTACATTATCTTTTATAAAATGATACCGGGCATCTATGTGTTTGGTCTTAGTATGCTGAACAGGGTTAGTGGTAATCGCAATAGCGCTCTTCGAATCACAATAGATCGGAATTCTATTGAAATGAAACCCATAATCTCGCAGTTGAGTTCTCGTCCACAAGACTTGAGAACAGCAGCTAGCAGCAACTACATATTCTGCTTCGGCCGTTGATGTGGAGACACATAATTGCTTCTTCGAAGCCCAACTGACGAGTTTATCTCCGAGGAATTGGATATGACCCGAGGTGCTCTTCCTATCTAACATGCAACCAGCATGATCTGCGTCTGAATAAACTGTTAGTTCAAAGCTAATATCTTTAGGTTACCACAGACCAAGATCTGCAGTCCCCTTCAGATACCTGAAGATCCGCTTAACAGCAGACAAATGGGTTTCTTTAGGATTGGCTTGAATACAAAAACAAAACTAATAAATAAATATAAATCCTAATAAATAAAATACGGAAACATACTTTTGACTATTTATTACAAAAGGACCCTAGACTATTTGTTGAGACGACTTTATCAACTTTAACTTCAGTCTTCTATCTTCAGATAATTATGATCTTGAATCCAATAAATATGTGCTTTAACAGAAAAAAATGCATTTTCTTCTATATAGGTATGCTTCGTTGAAGTTTTGCCTATAAAACTAACGTTATATTGTTCAATTTACATGGTGTGAGGAGAACTAAGATGTGATTTTGGGACACAGTTGTTTGGCATGAAGAGAAAATGAAAATGGGTAAATTTGTAGAGGAAAATAGTATAAAGGGATGGAACAAGTGGTAAATGATTTCCAACTTCGTTGTTGCTTTTATTTGACACAAAGGATCAACTCCTTGGGTAAGTTTGTAGAGGCGAAGGCCTTGCTCTTGCTTTGGAGTTCTCATCTACTTATAGCTTTTATGAAGGTAATCATCTAGATTATCTTTTATGCGACATGGTGGATCCTTTAAATGAAATCATGATCATCATTTCTTGAATTGTTAACATGGTGGATGCTTTAAATGGAATGTTGATCATACTTTCTTGAATTGTTGATGGTTGGATTTGAATTAGCAAAAACCCTTTGATGAACTTGGAATCCGATCCGTACGAAATTCTTGAAAACCCCATAAATGTGATTCTTTCTGCATCTTCTTACTTTGTGTTTGTAAACCTCATGAATGTGATTCTTTACTGTGTGCTAATTAGTGATGGACAAGAATGTATGTGTAAGATGGACAAATGAAATTATAAAATTCTTTTTAGAGACTTGTATAGAAGAGGTCAATTAAGTGGGTTGAAATGGGGGTAGTCTTTGAAAAGAAACTTGAGCAAAGTTGGCAACAAAGCTTGAGGAAGTATGTCACGTCAAGCTCACACAAGAACAATTGAAAAATCAATATGATTATTCAAAAGGAAAGTACTCGAGATTGGTGTACTTAGGAAATAGAACAGGGAATATATGACCCTAAAATGAATACGTTCACCTTATCTAATCAAGAATGGAAAGATTTTTACGAGGTTAGTTTTTATTCTTTTTCACATTTTTAGATAGTAAAGACAATAGTACAAGTATTATATAAATAATTACCTTTAATTTGGATGCAGGGACATCCAAGAGCAAAAACTTTAAGAGCATCACCATTGGTATTTCCTGGATTGTGTATTGCTTTATTCGAAGGGACTTCTACTACCGGATCTCGTGTTTATGCCCTAGTTCAACTCGTGAAAGGACTATGGTTTCATCATCATCATTATTTACATCTCATATCCACACTACTCAAAATGAGGAAGATGAAGGTGATGGGGAGGAAAGACCAAATGTCAATAAATCGAGTGAACCTTCGTCTAGACCGACTAAGTAGAGTAAAACCAATGTCCACATGGATGAATTGGGTTTTGAAATGAGGGGTGCATTTCACACACTTGTTGAAAAATAAACCTCAAACCTAAATACTTGTCTTGAATGGTTGAACACTATTGGCCTTAATCCAAGGAGTCCTCTTTATAGTTCAACCATTGACATTTTTGGCCACACAACGTTATTAAGAGAAACATGGTTGATAATTCCTCTAGACCCTGATATATTAATGCAATGGATTTCGAGGACTATAAAATGATTGAGATTCATGAAGTAGTTTTTGGAATTTGAACAAATTGTTATTTGGTTACGTATTTTGTATTTGAACATGTTATTTGGTTATGTGTTTAATATTTGACTATGTAGAACAAGCTTTTGGAAGTTGAACAAGTAGTTATTTGGAAGTGGAACAAGTATTTATTTGAACATGTTATTTGGTTTATGTTTTTGTATTTGAATAAGTTGTTATTTGGTTTATGTTTTTATATTTGAACAAGTTATTATTGTTATAATATGAAATTATATATTATATATATTTCTTGATGCTACACGTGACGAGAAGAAGAAGAAAAGGAAGAAAAGCCAAGCTTGGCCTACAAGATTGCGAACTTGCTTGGTCATCACTCATAATACTTGGTCCCTACTCCTCTTATGGTTATAAATAACCCTTGAACTCCAACATTATTGATCATCCCTTCCTATTAAGTTTCACTAGTTGAAACACCATAATACTCTCCCTAGTATATCCTTTCGGTATATTTAGTATATGTGAGGTCGAGAGTATTCTTGATATTCGGTGGTGTTCGTGAATTTTTTGTTAGGCGATCGTGGATCTCAAGATCCTTGTACAAGCACTTTGTAATATTTCTTGGTTGGTAATAATATTCTTGTTTTTTTCTCTTTGGTGGATGTACATTATCACACCGATAGTGGAACCACGTTAAATACCGATGTTATTTGTTTTGAACTTGTTAAAATTATAGATAATAACGTATTTATTATTATCTATATTTTGTGGGTTTATTATTCTACGTTAGAGAATTATTGTGCAACATCTAGATTATTGTTATCCGCATTTGTTGTTGGGTTAATTGTGCACTTGAATTTCTACACGTTTTGGACCTTAGAAATCACTTGCTAGCTTTGTATTTTGTGGCACACAATTTTCCTAACAATTGGTATCAGAGCTTCGGATCTAGATTTGGTTTTGTGTAGAAAATATACATAAACTAGTTTGCACAATTTTTTTTCTTTGGCCGAAGTAGAAAACCCTTTTGGTGTCGGTTACTCAAACCAGACCCAAAAATCGTACCAAGAAAGTACATTTAATTTGTCCGGTGATAGGATTCGTATACAGACGTGGAATGGGGACGGTGACTTTGGTAAATGGTAGTTCACAACATCTGTTGCACTTAGGAAAAATGGAGTCCATCCCGTAGTATTTGCTAAAGACGAGTTAGACCCTAACATTTCTGAACTTAAGGCTAAACAAATGGAAGCATGGGCATTTACTACTTTGCAGATGGTTGTGGGAGAAAATGTTATATCTGAGATTGTGTCTCAAAAGACAACTGAAGGTATTTGGAGCAATCTTGAGAATTTATATCTCAAGAAAACTTTGACCAACAAATTGTTACTGATGCAGTCGTGTCTCTTCTTCAAAATGAAGGAAGGCACAACCATTAAAGTTCACGTGACCGAATTTGAAGATATCATTATGAAGATGAAGGCAACGAATGCGCTTCTTGCTAAAGATGAAGAAGCAATTGCTATGATCCTGTTGTATTCACTTCCCGAGAAATATTCCCAATTCACTAACAATTTTATATATGGAAGAGTAATCGCCGAATTGGGGAAGAACCCACCTCGTAGATCACCCAGGGTATCCAGTGAATTAGGGAAATGGAGGTGTGGTGGTGTTGTTTAAGTTAGGGTATGGAGAAGAAAAGAGTGGATTAGAGTGTGCAAGTGCCAGCTCCACCAAGAGTAGAGAGATTCGAGTTCGCAAAACCGGAACATAACTCCCCTGATCGGCTAGTCAAGAGCAAGTCGACTTTCAAGTATCAGAGGGAAGAGCGAAGGCTTAGAAGATGGCGGAAAATGATTGGTGTTGGAGGTAGTGATTGGAAGCATTATGTAAGGAGAAATCACACGTTGTTAAACGGCGAATACGAAAAGGAATCCCAGATTGTTTGAGGGGTCTTGTTTGGCAATTGATTTCTGGAAGTCCGGATCTATTGTTGATGAATTCTGATGTTTACGAACAACTAGTTATATATGAGACATCAGCTTCTGAGTTAGATATAATACGGGATATATCTCGCACTTTCCCTTCACATGTGTTCTATCAGCAGATACATGGGCTTGGTCAGAGATCGCTTTACAATGTTTTGAAGGCCTACTATGTATACGACATAGAGGTTGAATATGTACAGGGAAGGGGAGATTGTAAGTGTATTTTGTTTAGATCATTTGTATTGTAAAGTTTGACTTTTGTAAGTGTTGCTTTATATGAGGTCAAGGCTTGTTTGACCCACATATAAGCTTTTATTCCTTTGTGTTTGTAAGCATGAATTGAGAGTTGTGCGAGTAATGTGAGTAAGTGTAACCTTGTGACTTCAAGAGATATATGACCTACACTTTCTCTCTCTAGAAATTCTCTTATTGTGTGCTTAATCTTGTGTTCTTAATAGATTGATTTGCTTGAATCTTGGACTAACAATTGGTATCAGAGAAAACCAACGAATTCAGAACATGGATTGATACTGATTTTTGGTCAAAATCATTGAAAAACTTCCATTTTTAGAAGAACTCGCAGAACGTACTGGAAAAGTAATTGTTGGATTCAAAATTTCTCAATTGGTCTATTTTGGAGCTAGAAATTGATTCTACAGTGATCGCATCATTGAGTGGAACATTTCTTGTTCGAATTACTCATTCAAATTCACATTGTATCCTTGTGAATTTTGGATTTTTGTTCATTTTCTTGAAAAAGTTTTTCGAACACTGTTTTAGAATCGAATTCATATATATATTGTTGTTGTTTGATAGAATTTTGTACTAAAGATTTGTTTCCATGTAATAGTCGATCAACCCTGTCAATTTTCAGATCATAATTGCAGGAATTGAATCAAATATGGCCAAAATTTGCAAGTTCGGGGAAGAACTGGCAAGATCTGCAGTTGTCTCAAGATTCATGTGAAGAACTCGCAAACTCAAGAACTCGCAAACTCAAGAACTCGCAAGCTGAAGGATTTGTTTATTTTTTTGTTTTTTGAAACTTTTAATCAAGAACACGCAAGGACCCCTTTTGAATCTGTTTTCTAAAACTTAGAAAATTTTCTAAGTATAGAACTCACAGGGTTCCCTTTACGACAAGTAAGAACTCGCAAGACACTAGTTGCGACTTCTTGGTGATAATTGTGTTTGATCTGCGACAAGTTCATTCTCTGCGACAAGTTTATTGGTGAAAATTTTTCTAAGACAAGAACTCGCAGACGCATTGCGACAAGTGATTTGAGTTTTCTCGAAATTGGCTAAGTACAGAACTCGCAAACTGCTATCTACGACTTCTTAGAACTCGCAACCTTCTATCTGTGACAAGTAGGAACTCGTAATCTTTGATTTGCAACTTCTGAATCTTTGCGACAAGTTTCTGCTATCTGCGACTTCAACACTTAGAATTTTTCTAAGTTTTTCTGAGTTTGACCAAGGTTGACTTTCATAGTCAAATTGTTTCTGAATTCTTTGGACGATTAATTTCAAGCATAATGATCAAGATGCCTACTTCTGATAGAAACGGGAATACTATCCTATCAATGAGAGATTTCACTATAGCATATATGCCTGAGATACCTGCTATAGAAGTTGAACTAGATAAATTGAAGATTCAGAATTCAGATCTTCTAGATCAGATTCAGGAGTTGAAAGCAAAATCTATTTTTTCTCAACACAATTTTAAATGTTCAAAATGTATTAATGATTCTAAATCTGATTTTGCAGTTATTATCGAGACAAGAGAGAAAGAAATTAAATTGAAAAAGAGAGAGATAACCACTCTTCAAAGCAAATTGAAGACAACTGAAAAAGAATTCAATAGAGCTGAAAGCTGAAGCAGTTGATCTTCAACTAAAGTTTAGAGCTTTTGAAGAGAAAATATCTACACTGGAAGCAAAAAATGTTGATTTAATGAAGACATCTGAAGAGAAATCATCAAATTTGAAAACTGATAAAGATACTCATTCAAATTCGCATTGTATCCTTGTGAATTTTGGATTTTTGTTCATTTTCTTGAAAAAGTTTTTCGAGCACTGTTTTAAAATCGAATTCATATATTTTGTTGTTGTTTGATAGAATTTTGTACTAAAAATTTGTTTCCATGTAATAGTCGATCAACCCTGTCAATTTTCATATCATAATTGAAGGAATTGAATCAAATATGGACAAATTTTGCAAGGTCGGGGAAGAACTCGCAAGATCTGCAGTTATATCAAGATTCATCTGAAGAACTCGCAGACTCAGGAACTCGCAAGCTGAAGGATTTGTTTTTTTTTGTGTTGTTTGCGACTTTTGATCAAGAACACGCAAGGACCCCTTTTGAATCTATTTTCTAAAACTTAGAAAATTTTCTAAGTATTGAACTTGCAGGGTGCCCTTTACGACAAGTAAGAACTCGCAAGACACTAGTTGCGACTTCTTGGTGATAATCGTGTTTGATCTGCGACAAGTTTATTGGTGAAAATCTTTCTAACGAAAGAACTAGCAAACGCATTGCGACAAGTGATTTGAGTTTTCTCGAAATTGGCTAAGTACAGAACTCGCAAACTGCTATCTACGACTTCTCAGAACTCGCAACCTTCTATCTGCGACAAGTAGGAACTCACAATCTTCGATTTGCGACTTCTGAAGCTTTGCGACAAGTTTCTGCTATCTGCGACTTCTAGTTCTGTTATCTACGACTTCAACACTTCTAGTTTCTGCTATTTGCGACAAGTTTTGTGAGTTTGACCAAGGTTGACTTTCAGAGTCAAATTGTTTCTGAATTCTTTGGATGATCAATTTCAAGCATAATGATCAAGATGCCTACTTCTGATAGAAACGGGAATAATATCTTATCAAGGAGAGATTGCGCTATAGCATATATGCCTAAGATACCTGTTATAGAAGTCGAACTAGATAAATTGAAGATTCAGAATTCAGATCTTCTAGATCAGATTCAGGAGTTGAAAGCAAAATCTATTTTTTCTCAACAAAATTTTAAATGTTCAAAAGGTATTAATGATTCTAAATCTGATTTTGCAGGTATTATCGAGACAAGAGAGAAAGAAATTAAATTGAAAAAGAGAGAGATAACCACTCTTCAAAGCAAATTAAAGACAGCTAAAAAGAATTCAACAGAGCTGAAAGCTGAAGCCGTTGATCTTCAACTAAAGTTTAGAGCTTTTGAAGAGAAAATATCTACACCGGAAGCAAATAATGCTGATTTAATGAAGACATCTGAAGAGAAATCATCAAATTTGAAGACTGATAAAGATAATCTTCAGAAAAAGTTCCATGTAGATAAACATGAGTTGGAGAAAGTTTACACTAAAAAACTATTTGATTTTTTTAAGAAAACTTTTCAAGAGAAGAAAGACCTTGAGGTTAGGTGCATAAAACTCTCAAAGCAAGTCTCAGAATTTGAAAAGATTTTAATAACTGAAAGAGATACATTTGCTAAAGAGAGAAAAGTTCTTGAAGATACGACTATTGAACTTCCTAAGCAGATTTCTACATTACAAAACTTACATGAAAATGAAAGAAAATCTTTTCAAGAAAAGAAGAAGTCTTTTGATATTGAAAAGAAAAATGCTGGGATTTTCAAGGAAATTTCAAATAAAAACAAGAACTTAGAAAAAGACTTTGAGCAAGAGCGTCAGATCTTTGAAAGTGAAATATCTAAGCTCACTAAAAGGTTATTTGTTCTATGATCCGATATTCTAAAAAGAACAGAATGTCAGGTCTGATTTACAAAAGAAGATTGACACAATTTTTGAGGAAAAGAACATTTTCACTGAAAAGATAAAGGACCTGGAAGTTGCAAATGTTGAATTGTCAGAAAAGATTTATGCAGATGTGATTAATCAATCACCTTATGATAATTCAACTGAATGAATATGCTCTTTCAAAACTGCTTCTAGTTTTATTCATGAACATGTTTCTAAAAAGAACAGTGTCAAATCAAATATTGTTAAATCAAATCAGATTCGTCCTTCTAATTTGTTTTAAAATAAATCTGTTGATGGTTCATCTAGATCTTATAATAAATCTCTTGGAAAACATGTTTCAAAGATAGATCAGATGGTTGGGGTTGTCACAGGTTCCACCGATGACAAAGTTGTTCAAAAATCATCTACATTTACTCAAAAAGCCAAGAAGAACAAAGCATGAAAAGGTAAATCTTTTGCTAAGCTTGTTTTTGCTTATTCTGTAAATCATTTAATTAGGCTAGCACAAAAGAAAATATGTTATTCTTAATGTTGTGCTAATGATTTTGTTCAAAAAGACATTGCTTATCACTAGTATGGAACATACAGAATCACTTCTTATAAAACTGATTTCAACAGATCTGGATCCAATTTCAAGTGGATTCCAAAATCTAATTAGTCTGGACCCAAATACCAATGGGTACCAAAATCTGTTAGTGTACTATATTTAGAAAGTTTTGTAAAGTAATTCATAGTGCAATAGGCCTTGTCATTAGCATATGGGTTGGGCTTATTAGTTGTACATGGGATATTTGTGTTATAAATAGGAGATTGTTTGTAGTTTGATTGTAACTTTTCATACACAATGTAGCCATTAAAGTTTGTAAGTGTTTCTAGAGAGAGAAACTCTTTCTCTCTCTAGGTTGTGAATAATACATTCAATTTCCAACCCGATCTATCTCATGTCAATCTTTATACATTGTTTAATTGTGAATGCATGACCTTACATGTGGTATCAGAGTCTAATCGAAGAAATTATTCATCGAAACGATCGATTTTCGCAATTTTTCAATGGAACAATACTTGGTCGCATGAACAGTATCAACGAAAATTCTTATTTCTTGATTTGGAACTTAATTTATCGAGATTTGATGCTAGATTGATTATATGCTTAGAGTCGAATCTTTTGTAATCAATCACATTGTGTGATTTCAATCAATTTAGAAGAATTAGTCGATTTTGAGATTTTTTTTGTGTTCGAAATATTTTTTACTGTGTTGTGATCGAATTCTATTATTGAGATGTTTTTAGACAAGATCATCAACTACAATGTTGTTCAGAAGTGATTTTCGAACATGTTCACAAATTTCATCTCAAAATTCGAAGATATGTGAAAGATTTGGTGATTTTAAGCTTTCAGACTTGTTTTCTCGCAAGATCTCAAGAACGCGCAAGATTCATATGAAGAACATGCAAAGTTCATCTGAAGAACATGCACACTGAAGAACGCGCAAGGAAAGGAAGAACGCGCAAGATGAAGATGTTCATGTTTTCTGCGAGTTTTGATTTCGCGCATATAGCCTCTAGCGAAAAGTGAATGAACAGTGACTTGCGAGTTTGTGTATTATGCGATTTTGAATCTTAGCGAGTTTCGATATTGTCAAATTATTCTAAGTCCTAAACGCGCAAGTCTAGTCAGCGAGAAGTTCAAAAGCGTGCATAACACGTTTAGCGAGAAGTAACGTGAACAGTTCTTTGCGAGTTATTTGATCTGTGAGTTATGTGCCTTTGTTCTGCGTAAAGTGACTCTCTTTGTTCTGAGAGTTCTAGGATTTTGCGACAAGTTCCTGTTCACACCCATTTTTTGCGACACGTTGCCGTGTGGGATTTAATTGTCAAATTTTTTTTCTCAAAGCATTCTTCATCAGTTGTTGACATCCGATAAATCTTCTACCCTGCCTAGTAGTGTTTGCTACAAGTGGCATCCTTCTTCAAACATACCAGATTAAGTTCTTAAGCTGAATTCCTATTCAACTCGCGGTTAAAGACATATTCGGTGTTATAAACTGAAGATGCACTTTGGGCGTCACGTCAAAATTCACACATTTCTTTCTTGTGGGCATAACGAATGTGTTGAATTTTCTAGAGATAAAAGTTGTCTTTTGTGCACTCAGTCGCGGTAATAGTCTACATCGAATTTGGTATTAAAGTTGAAACTTCAAAGGATAAGAGATACTTTCAAGGGGGAGCCGGAGTTGTTTTGAAGTCTAAGCAACACTAAAGTTTTTCAAAGAAATCAAGGGGGAGAAGAGCTGAAACTGATAAGGGATGATTCCTTTACAAAACTTTAGGGGGAGAATGTTAGTGTACTGTATTTAGAAAGTTTTGTAAAGTAATTCATAGTGCAATAGGCCTTGTCATTAGCATATGGGTTGGGCTTATTAGTTGTACATGGGATATTTGGATTATAAATAGGAGATTGTTTGTAGTTTGATTGTAACTTTTCATACACAATGTAGCCATTCAAGTTTGTAAGTTTTTCTAGAGAGATAAACTCTTTCTCTCTCTAGGTTGTGAATAATAAATTCAATTTCTAACCCAATCTATCTCATGTCAATCTTTATACAATGTTTAATTGTGAATTCATGACCTTACAAAATCTGTTAAAACTGTTTTGCAGGAATCACAGGTGTAGAGGGAGTGAAGAGTATGGTTCTTGAATAATTCAGTTTAAGACCCGATCTTCAATGTTAAAGATGATGGTTTCTGAATACGACAGTTCAGAACTCGGTCCTAAATTTCAAAGAATATTTTGTTCAAGATAAGGAGATTTTACACATATCAAGGGGGAACTGATATGAATCAAAATTATTCTATCATAATTAGAATTTTGAGCGTGTTTTTGTTTTGATTGTGTCAGTGTTTTGACTGGATGATATTTTCTAAGTCTGATACATATAACCAATGTGGACTCATGTTCAATGAGGACCAAGATTTGTCATCTGTTTTGTAGGTCTGACAGTTTCATGAAATATTATCAAATCATATTCATGGACATTGACTTCTGATCAACTTAGATCAGGACTCATACATAAGTATGATGAGCTGAATGCATACTTCTAGGGAGGGTATACACATTTATGCACACTTCAAGGGAGAGTATCAGATAAAGTCTGTAACTATGTAAGTGTATGTGTTCAAAAGTTTTGAAAATCTGAAAGTTTTTTCAAGTGAGAGATGCTATTTTGAGCTTTAAAAGTGAATTTTTGCAAAGTTGCTATTTTTGGAAAGTCAAAAGGTCAAAGTGTCAAATTTTCCATTTTTGTAAATTTTTCAAAATTTTTCTATGTATAGAACTCGCAAGTAAGGCTTTGCGACAACTCACTTGATGCAACTTTTGGTCTGCGACAAGTAACTTGATGCAAGCCACTGTCTGCGAATTCCTAACTTGATGCAAGCAATGGTTTGCGACAAGTTACTTGACGCAAACCAAAGCATGTGACAAGTAAAGAATTCGTATCCTTCGACTTGCGACTTCTAAGAATTTGTATCCTGTACTTTGCGACTTCTATCCAAAGCACAACTTGACGCAAATCGAGCCTTGCGACAAGTTCAGACACAACTTGTCATTGTTTGCGACAAGTTCCATTTTTCAATGGTTTGCGATAAGTGGGAGGTCCAATCTGATCGTGTCACGTGTCAACCCTAATCTTGAGTGTATATACGAGTTGTTCCTCCATTATACTCACTTGTCTCAAAACCCTAGTTGCGACTTCTGCATTTAGATTTTTCTCTCGATATTTCTTGTGTTTCACGACTTCTAATATTTCATTCACTTCAGTCGATTCAGTGTAGGTTTCTATGGTGAGAGAGTGTGCAACATAACCTACCATTCCAAAAAGGCAGCCACATCTACCACTTCGCCGCATGTGTTCCGAGCAAGTGTTGAACAAGTCATAAGTAGCCCACTTATGCAATTGGACACCCAAACCAACCATTCTGTCACCTCACAACAGGTGATAGTCTCAGATATTCACGGGGATATAGCACAACTGCTATTTGGCTCTCACTCAGAGAGTTTAGATATTGAAAACAGAGAGCATCAGCCCCGGTTCTCACTTCCTTTCACTTCACTTTCGAGTCTAGAGCCCATTGTTACATCTATTTCTATTCCTAGGACACTGATACAAACTACTACCATCGGAAGTCTTCGGGACCCGATCGGAACATCCATAGTAGATTCACATTCTAAACTACGAGGATTAGATGGAAGTTCTGTCATTGCTAACATCTTGCCAGCAGTTGACAACGGAGAGCTTAAGTAGCCCCGGTGTTACTATCCCAGACTTCGTGTCAAAGGAATTTCTCAATGGTGCCTCAAAAACTGTTGAAAACCGTTTGTTTGAAAGATTTCAGAGGGAGATTGGAGAAGTAAAAAGATTTCTCAAAGGCAAAGGTCCGGTTACTGAAGAACCACAACCACCTCCACCTCCACCAGTACAACCGGTAGACATGTCTGTGGATGATCTAAAATCACTGCTCTATGCCAAGTTGCTCTCACAAGGCACCTGGAGATCAATCTGATGCTGATTTGATAGGTCTTCTGACGTCTCAACAATCACAACTAGTTTTTCCTCAAGTACCAGAAGGTGTAGTGACTGTGACATAATTTCAAACTTTTAAAGAAGATGTTGTTCAGTCTATTCAAGAGCTCACAAAGGTTTTTCAGTCTTCTTGCAAATCTCAAGAAGTTACCAGAAAAAGACATGATCCTGATCTTGATCAAGATCATGAGGGGAGATGAGTAAAAGACAAAATACTGTTGAAGATTCAGATGCAAATGTTCAGTCTGTGAATGTGGAAGAAGAAGAAAGTGCTCAACATCAGTCAGAAAGGCAGAATGAGCAGAATGAATGTAGGGAGCTGATTTTGTATGTGGATCCAGAAGTAGAACCAAGGGTTGCAAAGCCTAAGGTTGCTACTATGGCAGAAATTATATTGATTACAGGAATGAATGTTGTTGATGTGATAGATTTGTTATTAGATGATGAAGAGAAATTCAATGAAAAGTATGATAAGTTCTGGATGGTTAAAGAAGAAGAAAAGGAAGAACTTAATGGATTCTGGTGTTGAAGGAGATGAGATTACTGATGATGAAGCAAATGTGCTAAATAGTTTGATTTGCTTGAATCTTGGACTAACACCAAAGAATTCAGATGAGGATCGGATACAATCACATAGAGAACAATTACAGTCAAGGCCTATTTGCTGACAAAGGCCGAGACGATCAACAGTCTTCAAGAGGAAAAAATCGTGGGTACTCTCAGTCCCGCCGACCTGGTTCTCATGGGAAATCAAAGACACGTGGCAACTTTAACTATTTCCATAAGCCAGGTCATTGGGTGAAAGATTGTCCGAGTCTTAAAAACAAAGGCAAAGACAAAGACAACGCCGAATCATCAGTTGTTGCAGCCATAGAGGAGCAAGATGGCTTCTCTGCCACAGTTACACCACCATAAGGTGACAGGCGATGGGTTTTAGATACCAGTGCATCTTGCCATATGACTCCATTCCGGGACTGTTTCTCTACCTTCGAAAAAGTTTAAGGCAACAGTATTTATATGGGAAACAGTACTTCGTGTGTTACTAAGGGTATCGGTACTTTGCAGATCAAGATGTTCGATGGGTGTATTCAGAAATTGAATAATGTCAAGTTTGTTCCATCCATGACTCGTTCCTTGATCTCTATTGGACAACTGTCTAAATTGGGTTGTAAGATTCGAATTGGAGACGGGAGTTTGCGCATCTCCCTAGAGAGTATTATTGTAATGAAAGGCGAACAGGTGGAAAATAATCTTTTCCACTTGATTGGCGAAACTATTTCTTCTGAATCGTGTGTGGACAAAAGCTCAAAGAATCTCGATGTTGATCGCTTATGGCATCTTTGTTTGGGCCACACATCCGAAAAGAACTTGGAGATTTTGCGCAAGCGAAAACTCATTAAAGTCGTTGTACCTGCCAGCCTGGAATTTTATTCGGGATGTGTCAAAGGAAAGAATACGCGTGTTTCTTTTGGTGTTGGAAAACACAACACTAAAGGAATCCTCGATTATGTTCATACAGACGTCTGGGGACCATCCAGTACTCCATCTCTCAGTGTAGGTAAATACTTCGTTTCGTTTATTGATGTTTTCTCACATAAGCTTTGGGTGTATGTGTTGAAGTTAAAGTCAGATGTCTTCGATACGTTCAAGACTTGGTTGGCACGAGTAGAGGTCGAGACTGGCAAGAAGTTGAAAGTTCTGAGATCTAAGAACGGTGGAGAATTTTCTAGTGGTAACTTCAAAGACTTTTGTTCGCGTAAAGGTATCCACCATCACTACACCGCACCTGGAGACCCTCAATCTAATGGGGTTGCCGAGCGGATGAATAGGACTTTGCTTGAAAAGGTCCGATGTATGTTGTCGACATTGGGATTCCCCAAATCTTTCTGGGCTGAAGCACTTTACACTGCAGTGCACATTATTAACAAGTTACCTTGTTCGTCCATCGGGGGAAAGATTTCGGAAGTGGTTTGGAGAGGTAAAAGAAACATCTGTCTGAAATACATACGGGTATTTGGTTATCCTATTTATTTTCATGTTTCAGGCCAGGACAAGTTGAATCCTAAAGCCATCAAAGGATTCTTGCACGGCTATACAGATGGTATCAAGGGTTACCAAATATGGAACCCCTTGACTCGTAAAGTGATTCATTCTCGACATGTCACATTTGATGAATCAGTCATGTTGAAGACAGAGGATCCTCAGTCATCTCAAGATTTGGAAGTCGTTACTACTGTTGCTCCTACTGTCGATGATATAGAGACAACAGACAGTCCTTATATTCCTAGTTCATCCACTCTTGATATTAGCTCAGAATCACTCACTAATGTTGAAGAAGTCATTCCGCCAGTGACTTCTACTAGTGATTCTGAAGAACAGATTCTGAATGATGGTGGAGACGATGGCGATACAATCCCAGTTATTGCACCTACCAAGCATAGTCAAAGAACTATTTGTCCGCCTAACAGGTAAGGAGATTGGGATTTTGCTAACATGAGTTTCACAGATCAGTTGGATTTTGCTTTGCATGTAGGGTAAGATGAGTTGTTTGATATAAAGGAGGCGTTGGCCTCGACCCACAGTTCTAAATGTCTTGGATCCATGCAAGAAGAGATGGAAGCTCTCTCGAAGAACAACACTTGGGACTTATGTTCCTTGTTGAATGGCAGTCGTGCTATTGGTTGCAAGTGGGTACAAGGCTCGTCTAGTTGCTAGAAGCTTTGCAAAACAGAAAGGTATCAAGTATGACAATATTTTTGCTCCCGTTGTACGTCATACATCTATTCGTGTTCTTTTAGCGATCGTGGCTATTCATGATTTGGAGCTAGAACAGTTAGATGTGAAGATCGCCTTCCGACACGGAGACTTGGAGGAAACTATCTATATGAAGCAACCTGATGGTTTTATTTCCGAAAACAAACCAGAATATGTATGTAAACTCAAGAAGTCCCTTTATGGACTTAAACAATCGCCTAGTTAGAAGTTTGATTTGTTCATGCTCAATCTGGAAGTTGAGCGAAGTGAAAAGGACGCTTGTGTCTATCATAGACAAAGCGGTGGCGTTTTTACTTACTTACTTGTTTACGTAGATGACATGCTTATAGCCTGCATGGACCTATCAGAGATCAAACGTCTGAAAGATAAGTTGAAGTCAGAATTTTAAATGAAGGATCATGGCGTGGCGCAAAAGATTTTGGGCATGGAAATCATGCGGGGCAGAAAGTCTCGAACACTTGGATTGACACAATGGACGTATATCCAAAAGATATTGAAGCGGTTCAATCTTGATGGTGCCAAGACATCTAGCACTCCGCTACCGAAGAACGTCAAGATTACAAGTGTAGATTGTCCGAAGGATGACAAGGGAAAGACCAAAATGTCAAAGGTTCCATATGCTAGTGTGGTCAGAAGTCTCATGTACGCCATGGTATGTACTCGTCCTGATCTCGCACATTGTGTCAGAGTGGTGCGTCGGTTTTTCGTGAATCCGAGTCGATCGTATTGGGCAGCCGTTAAAACGACATTCCGATACTTGAAGGGAACCGAGACACATAGTCTTATATTTGGTTTGCACAATGACTGTGAAATTGTTGGATTTTGTCATTCTGACTATGTAGGTGATCGAGTTGGTTGGAGATCCACATTTGGTTATGTATTTACATTGGGTGGAAAAACCATCAGTTGGAGATCACGGTTACAGTCCATTGTTGCATTTTCAACCACAAAATTTTAACTTTGTTGCGGTGGTTAAGTCTGCAAAGGAAGCGATCCATTTGAAAGAATTGATGAATGGTTTAGGCTTCGAGCAAACTTCCGTGCGCATTTTCTACGATAATCAAAGTGCCATCCATTTGGCAACTAATTTGGCTTTCAGCTCCCGGATAAAGCACATAAATGTGTGTGATACACTTCTTGTGAGATTACATGAAGTGAAGATTGTCTACTTGAAGAAAATACTGACATATGACAATACCGCTAATTTGTTCACTAAGTCGCTACCGATAGCTAAGTTTGAGCATTGTTCAAACTTGATCCAGCTCCGTTTGTGTTAGTGTCGTTGGGCACTTTGCTAGAGAGAGAGAAGATATTACCACATGTGCCAAAATGACATCTTTGAAAGAATTACTCTGTTAAGTACTTAGATCTTTGCTTATGCTCTACCTTGTTTAAGTGGACTGTGCATTTGAGGTTATTTGTTTGCTTGTAACTTTGACAGGTGATGGCCATGCCAAAGCTCGTCATGGTTAGAATGCATTTTGCTACCTCGTGCGAATTTACTTTGCTATCTACTTGCTATAATCAACCGTTGGAAGAACTCGTATTGGTTGGAATGGGATTCGTTTCGCTATCGAGGATCACGTGCATCATGGTGGAGTGTTATAATATTAACTTATATATTATATATATTTCTTGATGCTACACGTGATGAGAAGAAAAAAAGGAAGAAAAGCCAAGTTTGGCCTCCAAGATTGCCAACTTGCTTGGTCATCACTCATAATACTTGGTCCCTACTCCTAGTATGGTTATAAATAACCCTTGAACTCCAAAATTATTGATCATCCCTTCCTCTTAAGTTTCACTAGTTGCAACACCATAATACTCTCTCTAATATATCCTTTCGATATATTTAGTATATGTGAGGTCGAGAGTATTCATGATATTCAGTGGTGTTCGTGAAATTTTTGTTAGGCGATTGTGGATCTCAAGATCCTTGTACAAGCACTTTGTAATCTTCTTTGGTTGGTAATAATAGACTTGTTTTCTCTCTTTGGTGGATGTACACTATCACACCGATAGTGGAACCACGTTAAATATCGGTGTTATTTGTTTTGAACTTGCTAAAATTATAGATAATAACGTATTTATTATTATCTATATTTCGTGCGGTTATTATTCTACGTTAGAGAATTATTGTGCAACATCTAGATTATTGTTATCCGTATTTGTTGTTGGGTTAATTGTGCACTTGGAATTCTACTCGCTTGGGACCTTAGAAATCACTTGCTAGCTTTGTATTTTGTGGCACACATTTTTCCTAACAGTTATTTGGTTTATGTGTTTGATATTGAACAAACTTTATTTTTGCTTTTAACAGGTTCATCATGGATGATAATCAAAAAACTATACTTGTCATTGTTATGTTCTTGTATATGTTCTACTTGCAATTAATGCATTTGAAAGCGAAAAGAGATAATATGTCTGCAATGACTGGATGTCAATTTACGGATGAGCTACTTGAAGGTAACGATCGACACTGTATTGTTTTGTTACGAATGTCCCATGATGCTTTTGTTCAACTATGTGATCACTTTAAAGCAAAGGCTGGTTAACGGATATCAAACATATACTTGTCGAAGAAAATATGACTATCTTCCTAATGATTATAGGTCACAATCAACGTTATAAAGTACTGAAAACTAGGTTCAAACACTCAACACAAACAATTCATATTTTTTTTAATGAAGTGTTGGATAAAGTTATCGAGTTTGCTAAAGAGATCATAGTTCCTACATCATTCAATCCTAATCCAGACATTGCAGGAATAATATGAGGTTACGACGAATATTTAAGGTAAATAATAGTAATAGTTGTTATACATTTTTTTACTAAGTTTATTTTGACTACTAGCTTTGATGTAGGGAACAATTAGCGCCTTGATGGAACTTTAATACATGTTATCGTCACTATTCAAGAACAACATTTATATAGAGGACGAGAAATGGTGAATGTTATCAAAATGTTATGGCAATTTGTGACTTAACATGGTTTTTACATTTGTTGTTATTGGGTGGGAAGAGATTGCACATGATTCTAGAGTTTTGTCCGAAGCTTTAGTAGATGGTGCTATTGGATTTCCTTTTCTTCCTTCAACTAACGATTTAGAGGTAATATATTTACTTTTCTTATTAATGATTATTTTATTTATTGTTTTCAGATACATATTATCTATGTGATGTTGCATATACGAATACTGGAGGATTTTATGGCACCGTATCGTAATGTTAGATATTGGCTTGGAGATTTTCTCTTCGACGTACAATGAACAGGTATGAAAAGTTTAATCATTTTCATGCAAAACTTAGAAATGTTATTGAACGTGCTTATAGTGTCCTGAAAGCACGTTTTCCAATATTGAAAAGAATGGCACTGTTTTCACTTAGGTTCAAAGAGACGTTATTGCATGTTTTATGGTTCACAACTTCATACGTAATAAAGGTTTAAGTGATGATTTATTTTCTGACTATGATCAAACCAACAAGGGGATGATAGCGATGATGAGGCTGAAAAAGTTCAATCGCATGGGAGTACCATTGACCAAACATATATGACTAGTTTAAGAGAAGAAATTGTGACACAATTAATGCATAATGAATATTCATTTTTGAGACTTTGTTCATGTTTTCTATTGTGTTTGAATTAATTGACGTATTTCAGTTGAATTATTGAATGCGTTAAAAATATATGGTAGTATAATTTTAATTAAAATGAATTGATGTGTTTTGTAAATTGAAAGTGCAATATTCTGAGGGATAAAATATACAATTATACATATTCAGACGTTTATCAGTTTACAAAAACATACAGTCTCATCGATTCATATTTCAGACTTCAGACATTTGTCAAATTATAAAAACAATTTGTCTTATTGATTTAAATTTCATACTTTAGACGTTTATCAGTTTACAGAAACAAACAGTCTTACTTATTCATATTTCAGACTTCAGTACCACCTCTTATCAATCAGAAGTGAAATAAGATTTCAGACTTCGACACCTCTTAAAAAACAAACATCACCTTACTTAATTTTCCGAGTAATAATCTCGGCTATCAAAATGGAAGTATGTAAGCCTTTTTTTTACCGGTGTTTATGCCAAAAACTACACGAGGCAATTTAAGGTATGGATCGTCAAACTTATCAACTATAGATTAAACCTACGAAATAAACAAAATAAATAACAATGACACAATAATTTTCTTAACGTGGAAAACCACGTCAAGGGTAAAAACATGGACGATCAGTGATGTCGTCGATGCACTATGAACGTCAATCAGAAATGTCGTCCTTAATAATAGTAGTCACTATTAAAGAACGTGGTTAATACGTAAGTCATAAATAAACTTAAGTAGTAATTCCAAAAGCAAAGTATTCTTCGAAAGCAATTGAGAGCAGATGATTCAATCACTCCCAAAGGTGAAATGACTCTTCGTGTTATACTTTGGACTTTGTAACCGCCATTTTAATTATCATAATGTCAATAACAATCTTCATTGATGAATTTCCCAAAATCTTGGTCGTTGGATATGATTGGATCATTGATTAGTGGATCTTCTTCCTTAATCGTCGAAATGATACCTGTAATAAATATAAAAGTAAAGGTTGTTGTTGTTAATTTAGTATATACGCCGTCGTGGTTATGAACGATCTTACTTTGAGAATATTGTTGTCATGGAATTATCCTAGTCGGTCGCAATTATGGATTTTTCATCCAAACATCTAATAAGTGCTAACCCCAGTAAGAAGCAATGATTGTTGTAATGTCTCTTACCAGATAAGATTTTTTATTCTTACGATGCTCAACCGATAAGGTAAGTGACTTGGTAAGAACTTTACTTGGTAAATATTTAGTAAACAACCCTATAATGTCTGAATTCTTGATTTGACATCATTCTTACAAGAGTAAACTCTAATTTTGGTCCTTGAGGTTTAGTGAAAAGTTTGAAAGTGGGACCTAAACTTTGATAAGTCTGAAAAGCATCATTGTGGTTTACATTTTACTCTAAAAATAGTCCCTAGTCACTAACTCTGTTAACAATATCTGTTAAAGTCAGGGGCAATTTTGTCTTTCTACCAAATTTTATAAATATTATTATAAAAAATATAGTATATTATTATTTTATTAATAATAAACTTTATTCTATATTATATTTAATATATGAATTTATTTATTAATATTAATAACAACCCCACAAACCCCCTCCCCAACTAATCCCACCCAACCAACAATTGCTTCTTCCTCACCTCCATAAATAGCTCCCACGAATGGCCCCTCCAACACCTCCAAACCCAGCAACACGGGAGTAAAAACTCATCTATCATCTTTTAATAACACCATTATCACTAAAAGAATACCACAAAACACCACAAACTCATCCAAAACCAACAGTTTCTCAAAAAAAATCAGAAAATTATTTAGTGGAGCAAAATGGTTGGGCCTTGTGGGAGAACTCAAGGTGGAGGACTGGAACCTCACTATCACCACCGGAATGGTTCAACCCTCGTCGACGCAACCTCAATCTAATCACTTAAACATCAAAACCCATGAGTTGGACAAAATAAGAATATCAAAACCTTATGTTTGTTTGTTTGTTTTATGTGTCAGTGAAAGTTTTGTTCTAGAGAGTGTTAGATCAGTGAGAGGATGTAGGGGTTGGTCACAGTGAGGGGAAGGAAATGGGGATGAATACGGTGCATGTGGTGGCCAAATCGGGATTTGGGGGTTTTATGTTTTCTGGTTGCAGGTTGTAGGACGGGGGAGGGAGAGGGATTGAAGGTCCGATGGGAGGCGACTGGCGAGTATCCTGGTGTTTGCCGGAGAGGAACGGTCGAGGGGAAGGAGCGCCACCAACCCACGTAGATTCAAACAATGGACCAGAAAAGTGATGTTTATTTCTAATGTGTGTGCCTAGATATATATATATATATGTATATATATATATGTATATATATATATGTATATATATATGTATATATATATATGTATATATATATATATATATATTTTTTGTATGTACACATATTCTTTTTTAAAAGAAAACTAAGAAAATTGGTAGAAAGACAAAATTGCCACTTACTTTAATAGAGATTATTAACAAAGTTAATGATTAGGGACCACTTTTAGAGTAAAATGTAAACCACAAGGATGCTTTTCAGACTTATCAAAATTTAGGTCCCACTTTCAAACTTTTCACTAAACCTCAAGGACTAAAATTAGAGTTTACTCTTCTTACAATATCGATAAGATGCGAGTCTAAAATCCAAATATTTATATATTGTAAAACACACATGTATGTGTTTTCTTAAATATGGATTCTTAACTTCCTATCCTCATTTACATTAATAATGTAACATTCTAAAATTTGGGGTGAATTTAAAATTTGAAAATTCGGCAATATAACGTCTATAATTAGAGTAAACTTGTACATCCTAAAATAGGGGACAACCAAATCTGCATATTACGATAGTGACATTCTAAACCAAAGTATCATCCCAAGACGGGGAAATAAAGTATGACAATTACAACCCCATCAAATGAAGAATATAATTTAACAACCTAATAATCTAACTTTATCAAGATAGATTATAGTCGGGTGTCACTATTCTTCCAAAATGTGTATTCTCAAAAATCAAAGTGTTGGTCACTAATTCTTCAAAAAGATAGCTCTCGACCCCAAGGTCGTCCACTCAATCCCGACGAGCCCCCACCGCTAAGATGACCTACCATACAAAACAACCAAATAACAAGCGTTAGGCCAAAACCTAGTGAGAACAAACCAATTGAAATAAATATACTAAACCCATTTGGAGTCGTAAGGTGGATGTAGCCGTGAGCTAAATCAAAGCAATCAAATAAACCATTAGTAATCATAACATGGTACAAATAACATCAATCACATAGTGAGCTCAACTCCTCTAAGTTTATTGCTCGAAAACATCAAGTCAACCCCTCTAGGTCTATTCTTGAGAGCTCCAAAACTGGAACTCAGGTACAAGGGAATTACATTTAACTGCCCATGGGACGCTGCCCGACCATATAGGTCCACACCTTACTTACCATGGTGACCCGATGCCTATTCTATGCCAAAGTGGTGAACTCAATATCCAAAATGGGACATTGAGTACACCGTGCCTATGGATCCATTTCACTAAGTCTAATCCAACATACAACCAAGTATACCAAAAAATAAGTTATACATATTACAGTCGGTGTCAAGTTATATCCATAAAAACTCCCAATTCCATGTCTTGGCTCCCGTCATTGTGAGAGGATAATTTGTCTAGCACCAAGCTTATCAAATACTCTTGTAATCCTCATTTAAACAAGGTCGAATTGGGTATTAAATGGCCTCGAGGCCGACCGCGACATTGCCTCACGACTATGACATGGTCATAGTCGCCCGCTTAGAATACCTCTCGGTACCACCTTGGTGACTTTGCCAAGCGAGAGTGACACATGTCAAAATTGTTGATCATTGTCGCTGGTGCACCCCCACCTATGGTATACCCTTGGCGACCTTGCCAAGCGACAGTGACATATGTCACAATCGCTGGCACTGTCGCCGAAACTGTACCGGGCCCAAACTTTGACTTGGTTTTCTCCCATTTCCCAAGCCCAAAACATGACACTTCCAAAGAGTGATCCTAAGTACTAAAACGTGGGATAAGATTAGGCCAACTACAAATCCAAGCATCGGAAGATAAAATTCACAAAAGAATATTTACCGAGAATACAGGTGCTACAATCCTCCCCAACTTGGAGAAGATTTCGTCCTCGACGTCTAAGCTAGAAGAATGAATGAGGGTATCTCCACCTCATATCCTCTTCGGCTTCCCATGTCACGTTAGCACCTCGATGGTGCTTCCATTGAACCTTTAACATAGTGACCTCTTTGGGACGATGCTTTTTTGTCTTCTTTTCCAAAATCGTGTCGGGTTCTTCGACACATCGGTTTCCCTCGTCAACTCTAATCTCGAAGAGTGGAATGACACTCTCCTCTTCCACCAAGCACTTCCGAAGGTAACAAACGTGGAATGTGTCATGAATTCCATTAATCTTCGGAGGGAGTTCTAATTGATAGGCTTGAAGTCCCACACATTTAATCACCGTGAACGGCCTAAGGAAACGGGGACTTAACTTCCCACTCTTTCCAAACCTGATTATTCCCTTCCAAGGGGACACTTTTAGCCTAAATCGATCTCCCACTTGGAACTCTATCGGTCGTTTCTTCTTATCGTCATAACTCTTTTATCGGTATTGAGCCGCCTTTAAACGTTCGCGAATACCCTTGACTTTGTCCGCCATCTCTTGAACGATTTCGGGTCCGGCAAATTGCTTCTCCCCCACTTCAAGCCAACACACGGGAGTTTGGCACTTGAGACCATACAAGGCTTCAAACGGCGACATTCTAATACCTGAGTGGTAGCTATTGTTATAGGCGAACTCCACCAAAGGTAGGTGTGAGTCCCAACTACCCTCGAAGTCGATCACACATGACCTCAACATATCTTCAAGCGTCTGAATCGTACTTTCACTTTGGCCATCAGTTTGAGGATAATTGGTCGTGCTCAACTTCACTTGCGTACCCAATTCATTTTGTAACCCGTCCTAAAAGTGTGACGTGAACCGACAATCGCGATCCAAGACAATAGATAGCGGTACGCCGTGGCGCGATATCACTTCATCAATGTACAATTTTGCTAGCTTGTCCATAGGTAAAGTTTCACGCATGGCCAAGAAATGGACGCTTTTGGTCAAGCGGTCCACTATCACCCAAATGGTGTTATGACCCCTTAGGGTCCTTGGCAATTTCGGCACGAAGTCCATTATGATGTGTTCCCACTTCCATTTCGGAATCTCCAACGATTGTAAACTTCTGTAAGGTCGTTGGTGTTCGGCCTTCACATGCAAACAAGTCACACACCGCCCCATGTAACGTGCCACATCAAGCTTCATGACCGACCACCAATAATGCAATTTCAAATCTCGGTACATCTTCGTGCTCCACGGGTGGATAGAGTAATTTGAATTGTGTGTGTCCTCGAGAAGAAGTTCTCGATTGCCTCCGATCTTGGGCACCCAAACTCGTCCGTTGAAAATCTTAACTCCTCGGCTATCTTCCGTCAAAAGTAGATGTTGTTTTGACATGACTTCCCCCTTGAGGTTCTCTTCTAGCAAGGCCTTGGCTTGCGATGATTTGATTCGATCAATGAGTGTTGACACCAACTCGATTCGAGAAAAAGTGGCTCGAGAACTTTCCCCGTAGTCTTTTTGACTCAAAGCATCAGTGACGACGTTTTCCTTACCCATATGGTATAGCAACTCGCAGTCGTAATCCTTTAGTAACTCCAACCACCTCATTTTCCTCATATTCAGTTCCTTTTGATCGAATATGTGCTTTAAACTTTTGCGGTCCGTATATAGAGTGCAGTTCGTACCGTAGAGGTAGTGTCGCCATAACTTCAAGGAAAACACCACAACCGCCAATTCTAGATCATGGATAGGGTAGTTGATTTCATGTATCTTGATTTGCCTTAACGCGTAAGAAATCACTCTACCCCTTTGCATTAGAACACAACCCAAACCCATCTTTGACGCATCACTATATACCACAAAGTCTTCCGACCCTTCGGGTAGAGATAATATTGGACCTTCGTAAAGCATCCTTTGTAGAGTTCGAACGCCTTCTCTTGACTCTCTGTCCACACGAACTACACGTTCTTTGGGGTTAGGGCCGTCAATGATGAAGTTATCTTGGAAAAATCTTGGATGAATCTCCGGTAGTATCCCGCCAATCCCAGAAAGCTTCGTATTTCTGACGGACTTTTGGGAGGTTCCCAATTCATCATCGCCTCGATCTTCGCAGGGTCCACCTTCACTCCTTCCTTCATAACTACATGTCCCAAAAACTGTACCTCCCGAAGCCAAAAGTCACACTTTGAAAACTTTGCGTAAAGTTTTTCCCGCCGTAGCACTTCCAACACTTCTCGTAGATGTTGCTCATGATCCGCCTCGTCCTTGGAGTACACTAGAATGTCATCGATGAACACTATTACCGACTTATCAAGGAATGGTTGGCACACTCATTTCATCAAGTCTATAAATATTGTTGGTGCGTTGTTTAACCCGAACAGCATCACTAGGAATTCGTAATGGCTGTATCGCGTCCTAAACGTCGTATTTGGAATGTCGTCCTTATTCACCTTCACTTGATGACATACCAAACGGAGGTCGATCTTCGAGAAGCAACTTGTGCCTTGAAGTTGATCAAACAATTCGTCGATCCTCGAAAGTGGATACTTGTTCTGCACCGTCACCTTGTTCAGTTCTCTGTAGTCGATGCACATCCTCATTGATCCGTCTTTCTTCTTGACGAACAAGACCGGAGCTCCCCATGGCGACGAGCTCGGTCTGATGAAACCCTTCTCAAGAAGGTCTTGGAGTTGAGTCATCAACTCTTGCATCTCGGAGGGAGCTAACCGATAAGGAGCTCTAGCAATTGGAGCTGTCCCCGGAACAAGGTCGATCCGGAACTCCACTTGGCGATCAGGTGGCAAGCCGGGCAAGTCGTCCGGGAAAACATCGCAGAACTCGCGCACCACCATTACATCGTCAATCTTTCTCGAGTTTCGTATCTATCGCGTATGCCAAGAAGGATGAGCATCCTTTTGCCAAACACTTTCGCGCTTTGATCATCGAGATAATCGCCACTTCGCCTCTCCCTCTTTCGCCATAGATGATGGTCGTATCGCCATTCGCAACGGGTAGTCGTATCATCTTCTTGGAACATACGATCTCGCCTTGGTTCTCGGCTAACCAATCCATTCCACTACCGTATCGAATCCGCCGATTTGCATAGGCAATAAATTGATAGGAAATTTGTAACACTCTAAAATTCAGTGTAAATTAAAACCTGGAAATATGGCAACAAGACATCCGTATAGATATAAACTTCCCATAAAGGGGATCAGTCCTTAAGACTATACAAAAAATGAACGGATATAGAATTCATCAACACACTAATCTAAACATAACTATATAGATTACATCAGTTGACGATCCATATTTCACCAAAAGAATGGGACTTTAACAATGCCCAACTCCAAATACTAGTCATCTCAACAATGCCTCGAGACCAAACTCGTCTCTCAAAACCCTGAGCATCCCACCGCTAAGGGAAACCTGTTATACATATCATTTGAGAAAAGTGTCAGGCTTAAAGCCTGGTGAGAACATACAGTTTATAAAGCTCAAAAGATATAAACATTTGAATCATGAGATAATATTTCCAAAAAGGTTAAATCTTACAAATGAAACCTTTGCCAGGACCGGGCTTTTCCGTTATTAACATGTCATCAAATGACCAACGATAAAACATTTTACCAAGGATTGTGGCGTAACACAAAGTAGGCCAAAATCCGAGTTATGAGCTAAACAATTGGAATCCAAGGATTCGAACACATAGGTCCGTGCTACAACGTGAAATCGCGCCCCCAAGCAAAACCAATGTATACTCCTTCACTAGGATCACTATGAACCATGGCTAGTATTCGGCCTTACATAACCGTACCAAGTTGCCCCCGAGGATCATATACATCCATAGCTACAAAATGGGGAATATGACATCCCAATAATATAGTCGACTCAAAACCTAGGGATCCGCTAGTAATGGTACAGACTCGTCACAACAACATATGTGACCAACCATAAATAATCATATGGTATAAAAACATTTTCAAAAACAAAATGTTATATCCAGTTCAACTTCTGGTAAGAATGAAAATCATAAAATGGGTTCATAAACTTTCTTTCACATATCCAACATAATGTGCAAGTAAAACATATTTTTACTTCAAATAAGATAGAATCCATCATAAAATGATCGGAACCCTAAAATCTCCCAAAACTCAACTTATATCAAATATGTAGAAATCTTAAATCTGTGACCATGGGGATATATAGGAGTTCAAGCTGTAACCATTTTGACATGTATAAAGTTTTAGAAAGGTAGTAGGAACTCACCCAAATAGGTTTATACGAAAACCCGAAGAACCAGATAATCGACCCTCTTGACAAGCCGAAGCTTTCTACACCGGAACCTCGGATCGAAAACTAGATAATAATCACCAAACTCTAGAGAGAGAGAAATATACTTAGAGAGAGAGAGATATCTAGAGAGAGAATGAGATTGAGAAATGAGAGAGTTTAGAGATTGAGAGATGAGACCGAATGAGATATTTTGTTTTGAAAACCCTTAATTCGGTCCAAGCAATCTCGCGACTAATGCCGCGACTATAAGTCGCGAGTAAGTCGCGAAACTCACTTGAAGTTTCCAGATTCACCGAAAACCATAAACTCGAACGTTATACAAAACGCGGTGTTAACGACAAAAGCTTAACACAATAATACCAAGATTAAATAACGAAATTCAGGGTGTTACAATCCTCCCAACCTTAGAATGATTTCGTCCTCGAAATCTACTCTTCTCAATGGAACACTGTCCGCAGAGAAGATCGTTCTTAACCCATTTGCCAGAATCATTAACGTGATCTTAATACCGACACCCGAATTAGCTACCTTTCTTGGGCACATTTCACTCCTAACCGAGCGAACACTCAACTCTCTAAAGTAACCTTTACTCAAAAGGTTACAGTTGCCTCCCAACCTTAGGTGACAATAACTACCTCCAGAAAATTAGCGACCTCAACTTTCCATCTACCAATTTCTTTCGAACTGCATGGTTCCGAACTCAAAGCCAACGGTCGACGCTAAGCTTCCCAAAACTCTCAGATTTCACTAATCCATTCCTAATATTGATAAAGATATTCTTACAAGGCACACTAATGCGTCTTTCCGGCAATCGGTTAACACAGATTCTGTTATCACTCAACTCCGATCCGACTTCAAATCTGGAAATAGCCCTTATTCAAATTTCTTAATACTTCCATAAATACTTCGTCTACAACCACATAGTAAAGATTAACCTCTAAACATACCACCAATCTACACATTCGGACTATAAAGGACGGGCGCTAATAAAACCCACAACAGGAATTTGATGCACATGCTGAAAATATAGAGGATTAGGCTTAATGCCTAGAGAGCTCAAGAGTTTTACATAAGTAAAAGCAATTAAATTGATGAACTTCTCTTTAAAACATAACCTTTCAAATAATGAATTTTAAAACATTGGAACAACTCCTTTTCAAAGTTATGCAACTTCAAAGATGGATCCTTCATTTCAACGATGCTTTATATAAATTGACACAACTTGTACTAACTCAAAGTATGAAACATTAGTAACACCATCCACATCGTACGTTCGAAAACATGGACACTAGGCCCAATACTAACACGACCAAAAACGAAAGAAACTAAATATCAACATGTAGGAATAACACATTTCATTCAAACCTTAATATACGTGGGGAGAACCCAATATTAAAGCCATCATTTACCGTCGACTCCACAAAACCAAAGTTGGTAAAAATATGACATTAGTGTTTAAAATACCCTGGGTCTAGGACGGAGAGACCCGTACACAAAGAGAATAGAAGGACACGCAAGTAAGCCGCCCATACAACTTCCTCGCATAACCTCTAAACGTTTCCATCTTGGGTGGCGAGAACAAATGAATGGGGCCACCCGTGATGTTATTGGATTTCACCACGTATCCCGATCTTAGTTCCCATGACATACCAGACATCACAACTTCAAACCGTTTATTGCCTCTAGCCATACTCCGTCGAGTTCCACCTCAAGGGCTTACGGACACGGGTGCCTATCCAATCCAGACGAGTTCCAACTCAGCAGCTCGCGCCACCTATTGTCTACTCTCTAGCCAACCCGAGCGATCACTAAGTGTAACCCAAAACCTCAGGCTCTACAAAACAGACAGACTATCTATGGATCTACAGCATTACAGTCTAAAACGCTACATGAATCCAAATGAATGACCAGCGCACTCAAAGCATGTAACTCTCAAATGACACGAATAAACACCATCATACTCAAATCTTTCATTACGGTTATAAATCCGGACAAATGTCCACACGACTCATTTAGTCAAAACCCGAGCCAAAGGCCCAACACTTCACGTAAATTTCTAACGAAAACCTCGTAAACCTTAAAACACATTTAACCGACATTTAACGTTTCCCCAAATAATGAAATGTCTTTATACAATGCTTATGAAAACCCACACCATAAAGACATGCTTTCTCAAAAACTCAACACGTATTGGGACCAAAGATTTTCCAAAGGTTTTATGAATGCAAATATACTAAGATGCATATGTCATGAAATAGACTTTGTTTGCACAAAATCATCAAAGATGCATAAATCATAATGTAGATTTTACGTGTACAAAATCACCCAGAATATGTAAATCACGCTATTTACTTGTTGAAATAGTCAAGCTCGACATGAGCAATTTATGATGTTAAAACAATCCAAGTTACCGAATACGAAAACTTAACAAAATACTCGCACCTTGAGAAATACCGAGTAAAACATACGCAATAATTTACGCTATAAATGTGAAAACAGGTTCTTGCACTTCAACATGTGCAACAATTGTTTGTACAACTCCAAAGAGAAAAATCACAATTTTATCTTTAAAATTCCTCCTCTATAACCAAGAGACGTTGCAGCAAAAGAATTTTCAACTCACCCCATATGCAACAATTCATTCCCCAAAGGGCGGTAAAATAACGGGGATGCAAATAAAATTTCAAATCGAGTTTAAAGCTTCACGTTGTAAAGATACACACATTTGACCAAAATAGAAATTACAACGACAAAAATACCGCTAACTCGCTAAATACTTTGCGGAAATTTTAACAGTAGAGTTAATGATGAAAATATGATAAGAACGAAAGTCCTGTTTTAAAAATAACATAAATCGTTTAGGCAATCATTCACACCAACGTTATACTTAAATCCAATGCACATAGTACACGACGGTTGACATTTGTTAACAAAACCCCGAAATTAACGCACACAATGATGCATATGCACATGTTCCTGAAATTATTTATGCGACACAAAAAGTCGTAAGATGAGACACCATAATCCAACTGGATTTTCATAAAACTCATTAACGCTAAAATCAAGTGGTGTCCAAATTTCCATTTTTCAACACCAGGTAAGGCGATCATTTTGACAAGATTTTTGATGAGACATGACGCCCAAAGAACTCATAACTTGCACGCAATGAAATTAAACTCACGCATCTCAAAATATACGCACGCGATAAAAGAATCCGTAAAACAAAACTCACACAACTACAAATTCCCAAGAAACTCCGACTCAAGAGCATGGGAATAACTCTTCCTTTAAAACCATTGACATACGTGGAAGAGATCCAATGTCAAGGTCAAAATTCCACAGCTACTTGCCCATTAACTCAAAAAGCGTTAAAACACAGATATTTCGACATCCAAAATAGCATTTAAACACAAGACGTGAATAAGGAGAGTTTTGATAACAATTTGAAATCAGGTGCAACAAAACCATTTTAAGCATGCTTATGCTCATAGTTTAAAATATGCTGAGTGCTAAATGTTTTGCCAAAACGTTATAAGGTAATTTACTTTATGGTTGGCGATCATGAAAAGCAATTTATGCAACCTTATTTTAGAAATAAATTTAATGCATGAATTCGGTCGGCACTCACATCTTAATACTATGCTTCCCAACATCCCGACGTACTATAATCAACCGGATGCCTCAGGCATCATAGGGCAACCATCCCATTAATTAACTTACAATTCTCCTCGAAATAGAATCGATCTAACAAGATATAGTTCTAATTCCACCAACGAATCTGGCTCAAGATGATTAACTTAATGCGTTCTACTCACTTACTATCATCCCAAAGAGACATTGCTATAAACAACAATCATTCCTTAGCTTACTCGCTTAGAAACTTTCACACTACTCTAGATAATAATCACCAAACTCTAGAGAGAGAGAAATTTACTTAGAGAGAGAGAGATATCTAGAGAGAGAATGAGATTGAGAAATGAGAGAGTTTAGAGATTGAGAGATGAGACCGAATGAAATATTTTGTTTTGAAAACCCTTAAGTCGGTCCAGGCAATCTCGCGACTAATGCCGCAACTGCAACTCGCGGTGCCACTCGCCCGTGTTCTCAAATCAAAACCCAAACAGTGGATGTCGCGACTATAAGTCGCGAGTAAGTCGCGAAACTCACTGGAACTTTCCAGATTCACCGAAAACCATAAACTTGAACGTTATACAAAACGCGGTGTTAACGACAAAATCTTAACACAAGAATACCAAGATTAAATAACGAAATTCAGGGTGTTACAAAATTTCTTTCCCTCAATCTCAAGAGTGTAACCCTTCAACACCTCACGAATCACAACTTGGTTGCCATTAGCTATTTCTACCACTATAGCATCTTCTAAACTACTCATATGCATGACAAGCTTTCGAAAAAACACATCGGATATGAAAGAGAAGCTGGCATCCGAGTCAAACAATACACGCATAGCTACGGAGTTTAGAGGGATAAGATTAGGCCAACTACAAATCCAAGCATCGGAAGATATAATTCACAAAAGAATATTTACCGAGAATACGGGTGTTACAAATAACCATAAGAAATTTAAATTTCAAATCAAGATTCAGGGTTTAAACTTTAGAGGAATAAGACTTGAATCTTAATAAATTATTAATTTAAAGGCGAGTGATCGACAGTTAAACCTTGTTCCTTTTTTCATTTTAAGCTTTTAATCACTACTTATGTCTGATTCGATCAGACCTTTTATAATTCAAGTCGTTTGTTTTTTTATTATTTTCAGAACCTCTTATTTTCTTAATATGGTCTGAACCAAAAAGTGGTAACCCTATATCTTACATCTCTTATTTCCGTCCAAAACCATTCTTTTGATTTCAACGTCGTTTTAGCACAGATGCACCCCGAATTTGCAAAAACGCAAAACGCAAAGATTGTAGATTTGTGTGTTGGCTTTCTGGACATCTTCAATCACTTAAATCGGGGCATCGATGTGTGAGATATGATTAAAACTCCATAACCTCACAAATCTGTCAGCATCCTTCTTTTGTTTCTTTTTTCCGTTTCGTCATTCGATCATCGATGCTCACTTCAATTGACGTATTTAAGTTGAATTTTTGAGGAATAAAATAGACAAGTATACATATTCAGACGTTTGTCGGTTTACAAAAAGAAACAGTCTTATTGATTCAGATTTCAGCACCACTTCTTAAAGTTCATACACTACAAGAAAAATGACCTTCAGAGAAGGTTTTCTTTTGTATTTAAAAGTTTGAAAAACTTCTCTAAAAGTTTTAGAGAAGCTTTTCACTTCCGTCAATAACCTTCCCTATATAACGGTAGCTAAAGATTTTAGGAAGGTTTTCGTAGGGTACATTTACGTTAACCATTAGAGAAGCTTTTCTGGGCTTTAGATATGCTTTCAAACCTTATCTAAAGGTTGACCAATTTATTTTAAAAAGCTTCTCTACAAGTATGTTTTTAGTGACTTTTTTGAGCATCAGTGACAGTTTTCAAACGTCACTAAAAGGCACCTTCAGATAAGGTTTTTGAAAAAGTTTCTCTAAAGATATATACTTTAGTGACGCTTTATGTAAAGCTTCTCTAAAGGTATCCTTTAGTTACACTTTCCTAAACCTTCTCTAATTGTCATCTTTAGATACACATAACCAAAACCTTCTCTAAAAGAATATATTTTTGTTACACTTTCTTCTAAACCTTCTCTAAAGGCATCCTTTAGTTACACTTAAAAAAATCATTTCCTTCTCTAAACGGTGTCTATATGTACACACAATATATATATATATATATATATATAGGGGTGGGTTCAAACGAGAATGGGGGTTGTTTAAAAGAATAAAGGGACGAATCTCAGCCAATCATTTTTAAAAATAATTCCCAAAATAGAACTTTCCGAAATGAACCTTAAAAGGGTATTAAGGTCATCTTATAATATAAATTAATTTAGGATAGTATTGACATCCTAAAAATTTGGGATTACAATATACCATCTTTTTCCTTTATTCATGCAAATCTGGTAAAATCCATATTGGTAATTAATCTTGTTCTGTTTGTTTTTTCAAAAAAATCCTGAATTTGCACCCCAAATCACAGATGATTATATGATAAATAAGTTGAAGGTATAATATACAACCCAAAATCACATATGATTATACCATAAATAATTTGGACAGATTGTTTAAGTGTAATATGCATCACTAAATCACATGTGATTATACTTTATAGTAAAATAATGCTTAGCTATAATTCTTAACACCAAAATCATGTGTGATTAGACTATAAATGAATTAACAAAAAGCTTATCTATAATTCTTAAAACCAAAATCATATGTGATTTTGTTCTAACTAATTTGGGCAGAATGTTTTTACTAACTTTGCAACTTTAAATCATATATGCTCATCCATTTAAGATCATAAATGATCCAAACGAAAACAAAAATCACCATGATTAATCACTGGATTTCAAATCCATGGAATGCATCTTTAGAATCTCCTTGCTTTCTCCTTCATCTTGCTTCCCCATCGTCTTCCTTCCTCGACTCATAGATCTCCGGTGACTACCTCCGATGAATCCCTCTCCGCCTACCCCATCATCGTAACCTTCTTTCTCCTCCCTCCACTGCCTCGTCCATATTTAGGAATGAACTCAATGGCCCAAATAGATCTTAAAATCCATAACTTATAAATCGAAATCGACACTTCGTTGACCCGTCGACAACTTTTAATTTCTTCATCCTTGTTGCATCGATTGCAATAATATCGTGAAGCACCCGATTTCATAAAAATCAAACAAAACAAAAATGAAACAAACACCAACCGAAATTCTCCGACTTCTACAACAAATGGATCACCCAACCGAAATTCTCCGACCTGGGGCGGGGCTGGCGGATTTGATGGAGGAGCAGGTAAAGAGGATTGAAGGGTTGAGAGTGAAATATGGATTGGGATGAAATTGAGAAGCCCATTAATTTAGGACGTGATATTACTAATTTCTTAAAATAAACAATTACTAATGAAAAATGACATTTATACCCTTTTTTATTAAAATAAACAATTATTAATTTTTTAATTATGATTGGTCCAGAATTGTCCCTTTATTCCTTTAAATCGTTACCATTCTCGTATGAACCTATCTCTATATATGTATGTATGTATGTATGTATGTATGTATGTATGTATGTATGTATGTATGTATGTATGTATGTATGTATGTATGTATGTATGTATGTATGTATGTATGTATGTATGTAGTACATATTTCAGCTATATATATTATAATAAAATAAATAACAATACTAAAGAAGAAAAACAACATCAAAATCCTAAAACAATTTTTTTATTTGACATAAACGATAAGAACTTTTCAAAGTTAATGTGCCAATTCCTATCTTTTATCAAATTTATCAACAAAAAAAAAAACACCCTGAATCATATTACAACCATCCAAGATCTTCAATGTGCCAATTCCTCTCTTTTACATGCAACAAGTCAATAAGACATTAAAGCAGCTTCATGTCATACCAGCTTCGAGACCTGATAAACCAAAAAAAAAGTTCTTAGTCAGAGGCTACAAAGGCAAAAGTAATGATCGAGACTACAATGAAGAATAAGTTGTTAGTCAGAGGCTAATACCACTAATTACTTCTAATAAATATGATCAAGTTGCTCTTCAAATATGCATTTCTCAACCATTTCCTGCTCCTTTACCGGAGTTGCCAAATGAAGGTATGAAGTTTAGAAAAGAAGAAGCCCTGCTTGCTATAATTTGGAGTTTCATTGGTTAGGATTAAACTAAATGTACCATTTGTGATCAATGTCTTTGTATTTGGAGTTTCATTATAAAACTTATAGTATTTGGAGTTTTATTATAAAACTTCTTTGGCTCAGCTCAACCCCAATATTATTCGAATCAACCCTTATATATATACATGACAGAAACACAAACTAAAACATGCAAGTGTTATGGTAGGAATCACCGAATCAACAATATTAATTGTCAATCTGTCATCTAGCTACACCATGTAATATGTGACAATATTTAACAACCAAATATTGTAAGCATCAGGTTATGATATTATTGGAACCATCAAATTAAAAATACTAGAAGTTGCATACCTTGCTTCAGTGAAACTGTAGTAGTTGAGCTACACACCGCTATGAGCATCAACGTTGAGCTAAGGATTTTTCACCTACAAATTCCAGATCAAATTTGATGAAATGACCGTCTTCATAATAATTATACTTCTGCAATATCTCGATGTAGTTCTATTGCAAGATTATGTATATAAAAAATGATATTTAGTATGCTCCTAATTTTCCTGGGCTCTAGATTCATGGTTTTTCGTAAGAGAGAACTAAAAAAGTAACAATCCAAGAACGTTTTCACTTTTACCTTTGTAAGATAGAAGCACTAAAACAGCCTACCTTGCCAAGTTCCGTTAGTATTGGCGGCACCACATTATACTTCTTTGAAACCTAAAGAAGTTTAATACAAAGAAAAGGAAAAAGAAAAAGAGTCAGAGAGATAGATATCCATGAAAGAAACTAATTTCATTATAAGATGTTTGGTCAGCTGGAACAGAGGATCATTAGGCAAGTGTTTCAATGCAAATTCTCGTTGACACATATGTTTGAGAAACTAATGCATTATAAGTAAAACTTAAGAAATTTTTTACTATATTATCTAGCATTTGGTTCAAACTCTTAAAAGCAAACATGTAAATGCAAAATTAAACAAAAAGGCCACAGATAATAAATATGTATACCTCAGAGTTATAAGATATAGGACACAGGTAAAATTCAAAATAATGGGCATGCTATGTTTTCTAAAGATGTTAGATTATCGGTCTATTCATATCATTAAAATAGCAAATGAGTTCACAATAGTTTTGCACTTCAACAGTAAAGTCCAATTCAAAGATCCCGTTGCTTAGGGCATCTAAACTCATATAACATTTGAGGAGAAACAACATCATGTGGTTAGATGTACTATTAATTATATACTATTATATTTCACTATTCTAGACCACACATGCAAGAGATCAAAATAACAAAATCTTCAGGCTAATTGATCAAACCATTAGGAAAACGTAAATATCTTATAATATGAAGAAATTTGAAAAAATAGCTAGCTGCTAAGATGCATTATCAATGAATAATATCTAGCTTTTATTTAGTAATTAGTTCTTGTAGTCTGTCGCAATCTTGGTGCAACTACAATAACAATATATATCATGCATCATCGTGAAAACTAAATGTGATCATTGCAAAATAACTATTAAGTTTCCCATTATTGGAGAAGCTTCCATGGCCACTGAGAACAATTAAAGAAAGCTAATAGTTATAATAATTAGAATGTATATTAACCCTAAATAAGAACTCTTTATAGAAAATTAGATACTTGTTGATTACCAATACACCATAAGGGAAGAGTTATAAATGGTTTAGGCAGTCAGACAAATGTGACTTTACACATCTCTTCTTTGCAAGTAAAATTGTATTACTACATCCATTTGATACACATACAACCCCCATTCCCCAAAAAGAAAAAAAATAATTAACTTATGTCGTATAATTTAACCAATACTGTTACAGAAACCTCTTATTTCTAGCACTCTTATTTATGCACTTTGCCATATCATGAAGTTTCATGACTACAGTTAAATAAATTAATATAATTATTAGAAAATTTAATCCAAAAGGATCATCATACTTCACAGACTGATGACCCAAAATCACAAGTTCTTAAGATACTAGTGCTTGTTTTGTAATATTGCAAGATCATTGTTTGTTTGTAATACATACCGGATAATCCAATAACTCCCAACCATAAATAAGATGTGCTTTTATGTATGAAACCAGTACAAAATCAATCGCTCATAAATTAGGAAAATACAAACGACTACGCTTGCATCATACGTAGGATTAAAATCAAAGTCGAAGGTGTAAATTATTATAGAACGATATTAGTCGATATAAGATTATATACCTCGTAAGGACTCGTTTGGATAACAGGACAACCTAAGCGCTTAGAGATTTCTATCTTCTGTTCCAAAGCTTTCTTTGAAACTTCTAGATTAGGATAAAGATGTTTGAGGCCGACGAACAGGACAAGGCAGTTGAGGGCGGCGCTGGCAACATACAACACCAGTTCCTGCAAGAACTTGGTCTCCGTTGTCGATCCTTTCATCTTTTTTCCCCGATTCCTCCTTTGTTGTTACCCTTTCTTTCCCTATAAAATTGTTTCCCCACAACAATTTTAAGCCAAGGAATAGCTTAGCGCTGTTAGGAAATCAAGAACCTATAAACATGAACCAAGAAAAGAAATGATCAAAATATACGTCATGAATTCCAACCAGCCATATCGGTTGCTGCAAGGTTATAAACACAAAGTGTCAAAGAAACTTCCAACCAGCCATATAGGTTGCAAGATTGTATGGTATTGAAACGAGTTAACCTTTTCATGGTTGAAATGATCTTGATCCATGTAAACAACCTCTGGCATATCAAAATCAACAGACACAAAATCAGGGCCCCACTATTATATCTGCCATCTTCATCCTCTTTATCACCATTGAACGGACTATTTCTATGATCTTCTAGAACAAGCGATTGTCGAAGCTACAAAATAAGCTTCACATTTACATTAAAGCCACCAAACTGAAGCAAATAATTTAACATCAAGAAAACCACCTTTTCATAATGTGGAGGAGATTGTGATTCCTTATCGTTAGTAAAGTATCACTTCCATGTGAACTATCCAAGGAGTTCTTGGAATCAACTAGTAACACGAAGCAGTTAGCAGTGGAATACTGTAATCAATTGCCAAATAACATATCAAGAGTTTCAGGATACCTGGGATATCATCTGAGCACCAAAAAGAATCATCTGATTCAGCAGGAGCAACAACCGAATCATTTTGTTCTTCTTAGCTTGATAAATTCTCAAGTTGATCATGTTGTTGATGATTATATTTCATATAACTATTATGAAGTAAGTACTTAATTATGTGCTGATAAACATGTCATATATGATCAATGCATGCTAGGTTACACTTCTTTTACGCATATAGTTAAAAACATGTCATAAATTGCCGCATGTTTTCTAATGTGGCAGGAAATAGTTGTTTGCTTCAACATTTAAAACTAAAACAAAGAGACTAGAAACCCGCATAATCCGCATTTCTTGTGTTTTCATTTATTGACTTCCCCAATTGATCTGCAATTTCTAAATAACAGCACCACTAGAAATCCGCATAATCCGGAGAGGTATACGGGTGGATCTTCATCAGGACCAGCAGCCATTGTAGCTTCTGGAATATGTTCAGTTGCATTAGGAACAGATGGAGAAGGTTGTATTGCATACATATTAAAGCAATGAACCTCCATTTTTGCTTGAAACTTAACATGGTGATTAATGTTAAATCACAGGTTCAATCCATATTCTCTCTTCCCTTTGTGGTGTCGTGGGATTAAAAATAACATTCGAACGTACCAACCTCAAAGGGTAAGTTTCTATATATACTCGGACCTTGCATTCATCTTTCGGAACCTACACAATTGCCAATGTTTCTTAAAAATGTTGTTTAATTTCTTGAAAAGATGCAGGAGTGAAAGATGTCATTCATGTTTTTAACTAAACGTCTATTGTTATCTTTGCATCAAATGAAGCTCAGCGTTGAAGGTCCTAGCATGAGGTCACTTTGATTTTGCAACTCGACTCCTACATACAAGATTTTTGAAATATCCTTTTCTTTCAAATTATGTTTTACATTTATTTGCGTCATATAGAGGATCAAGTTGGCCCTTGCAAATAGCTTGATGCTATCTCCCTTCAACTCAATTGTCAAGCTCATAAAGAGATAACCTTCAAATTTTCATTATCACATTTGAAAACTTTACCTCAAATTGTTTTTTCTTGGATGTTTGATTGTTACTTTCTTGTCTATGCTTACTCATGATTCTAAATGGAAGAGAAAAAAAACAGAACATTTTTTAAGGGCAAAGCATTGGAGCAACCTATAAAACCGCCTCTTTGCAAAATGCAAGGATAAAGCCTGTCGATAAATAAGAATAGCCTTGAGGACCAGGAAGACCCTTTTCTCTACCATATCCATAAGAAAAGTACCAATTACCAAGCAATTGATCGTCACAACTATGCATAACCCAATTAGATAATAACTCTAGAGAATATAACCATATAAAATCATGAAATTATAAGCCCAATCACTTATGCGTACAATTATCAAGTTCAATTCTCGAAATTAAAGAAACCAAAATAAGTAGGTTAGCAAAAACTAACAGCGAGAAGTAACGATTATTTGGCAGATAGTCTCTCCATTTCCTTAGCATAAGTAGCAGAAGCTCCCTGAACCGTAGTCTACTGCACCATTGTTGTGCAAACTTCAAATTTCTTACCAATTATCTTGAGATTTCTATTTGAGAACTTTGAACAGTTTACACGCAACACAATTACATAAGAATAAGAGGAAGATGAAGAAGAGAGGCCAGAAATTGTAAGAACCATGGATTGAATTAATCAACAAGCCATTGGTGTTGGAAGAAATTCACAAATCGAGAATTCGAACAAAAATCGACTAGAACTTCAGAAATCGAACCAAAATCCTAACGTATCGATGAATCCTCAAGCCCTAGATCGATAAATCGAACAGAAATCGCCTAGAACTTCAGAAATCGAACATAAATTGAGAAATCGAGAAATCTAGAAATCGAACAGAACCGATATTGATTCCAGGGATATATTGTTCCGATTGTTGAAAAATGGAAGAGGAATCGTAGAACTTCAGGACTCTCGACTCTACTCTGGACTCTCGTATTAGTCGTATGTAGGCGCTCCTTTCCTTTCTAATTATATTTTGTTATAAATTCACTTTATTGAAAATGAGAAACCTTTAGATACATTTTGAAAATTATAAAAGTGTAACTAAAACTTTTTTTATTTAAAAATTAAAATAAAAATACTTTACTTTTTAGAGACGCTTTTAAATGCGTATCTAAAGCTCCGGTCGGTTTTTAGAGACGATTTTTATAAGAAGTGTCTCTAAAAGTTTTAGGGAGGATTTTCATAGTGTATTATTTTGGTTTGAAATCCTTCTCTAAAATCATCATCATTTTGATACATTTTTCATTCTTGTCATGTAGTTCTTTTCTAAAGATCATCTTTAGATACACTTTCAAATCCTTCTCTGAAACTTCCTTCTCTAAAACCCTTTTTTTTTCTTGTTTAATAAATTTCTCTCTCTTAATGAACTCAATATTTAGTCATATATGTGAAGTTTAAAGTAGTATTACTTTGAGCCTATTCATGTTCAATAATTATCGTTTCAACACTGGTATTTGATTTGTATTTAAATTGTTTTTGTAGTATATATATTATTAATTATATTTATATGAAGAAAAAGATTTTGGATTTATGGAAACTGCGTTAAAATAATAATGATGAGTGAATAATTAATTATAGGAGTTCCTTAAGAAAAAGATTAATTATATTGGAATTATAGAAGAAGACATGAATCAATGATTATGGAGATATATATCCGTTGCAAACCACAACCAACTTTTGACAGAATCCACAGCTCCCCTCCTCCTATTTGAAATGAACATTTTTAAGTTAAATAATAATATTGAAAATGTAAAAACTAATAATTTAATTTTAATGCTTGTGAATGTATAATTAGTATTATTAGTAAGGTTAATCAGGTATAAACGAAAGATCGTGTGAGAAGTTGAGGTTAACGTGAAAAAGTATGAGAAGTGGGTCTGAACATTTGAACACTTTTAATCTCATGCCCTCCCAAAAATTACGCCTTATAAGAGAATTGATACGATGCATCTCGGTCCATTTTATTTCGGTACATCTTATTCTAATGTGCGTCCATTTCGCATCCAACGGTTGATAACCACTTCTCACCTTAACCTCAACTTTTCACCGGAACCCAACCCAATAAGTATATATATATATATATATATAGGTCAAGGATAATTTGCAACCCATGAAAATCTTACAACACATGCAACCTACTTCTTAACCGTTGGATTCATGATAAACGGTTATTTTGTTTTTATTTTTTTGATTTTTTTAATTGAAAATATTGCACCCACATGTATTGTAACCGTCCATCATTAATCCAACGGTTAAGAAGTGGGTCGCATGGGTTGTAACATTTTCATGGGTTGCAAATTAAACTACCCCTATATAATATTAACGAAATGGAAGTTACATAAAAATAGTTTTAAGCAAAAAAGAAATATGAAGTTAAAGCTTTAATTAATTTTATGAATACAAAACAATAACGTTAATAAAATATTTTAATTAATTTTAAAAATATTAACATAAACTATAATAACTATTACTCTAAAATCTAAGTGTTTGAGGAGCTTGAAGGCCATAGTATGAGAAGAAGAAACTTAAGAACCTTGGGGAAATTTTCATAGGTATAAAAAGGGGAAGAATTAACCCCTAATTCTCTCATTTAGAGGTTGCGGCGTGGAAGTGCTTAGGAGTCTGTGCAAGAGCTTGGAGGTTGAAAAGAAATACTTGTTGAGTAGGGGTGCTCAAAAACCCAATCAGCCCGACCAACCCGATCAACCCAACCTAACCCAACGTGAAGTAATTCAAACCGAAGCAACCCGATGTCTAATAGAGTTGTAAAATCTTCAAACCGTAGGTATTGGGTTGATATCGGGTTACTTTTATTTGAACCCAGCTATAACAACCCAACCAAAACAGTAAGACAATAAACACAATTAAATCATAATAATAATAAGAACTCATGCCAAAATGGCCTCAAGCGTACAATTCCAATTCAAGGTTTGCAAATGCAACCTATACACAACTGAGATATTTAAGGAAAAAGTAAACTAAGATGACGGTCTTCTATCCATTCCCGCTACATCTTCTCTTTACCGTTATCTGCCCTTCCTAAATCACGCCTGCCTGAAAAGGTTTTTAAATTTGAAAGAGCGAGTGTTAGACCGGAGGTCTAGTGAGTCCCCTCTAACAGATAAGCAACAATATAACTTTCCAGAAATTTAAATCAACACATTTAAAACAACATAAGAGTAATTCACGCTACTGACCACACTACCGTCGAAAACGGTGTGTCTAACTCGCACTGCCTTAAATTTTGGGACACACCCCCAATGGCATAAACGGGCCACACACCCCGGTACGTGTAGGCGGGCCACACTCCCCGACTTAGGTCACAATCTCCACAAATAATGTATGCGTACGTTTAAATATCAACGATTTATAACACACTTAAATAATTTCATAGTGATCAAGCCATCGTAAATAAATCAAGGTTTAAAATGTAAACTTTCATATGCTTTCATTAACAAAATGTTTAGTTTAGAAAAACTCACCGGCGTCCTTAGCTTAATTCCTGCGTCTACTCTTATGATCCGGAACCTATAAAGGAAACATTGATCAGTGTGAACTCTCTAAACTTCCAATTTATAACGGGGTTGACCTTAACACACCAAAAATCTCAAACGGTTAGCCTTATGGTAACGCTAGATTAGGCTAACGGAATGGATCAACTCAAGACGGGTATGCACGAGTCCTAAAAGGAAAAATGGGTCGGTCTGCTACCAAGAAATCCACTATGGATTAAACCTCAAACACCAAATGGGCTTTGGCCCACATACATAGCCCGGGGACCAGGGTCAATGCTTGGTCGCTCGATGCGGACAGGACCGGGGCCTACCCCTCCCCCGGTGACCGGTGTGAGTGACGACCGGGGTCTACCCCCGATGATCGGTGTCGACCGGTGTCCTCGACCAAAGTCCACCACGGGGACCGGGGCACTCTATCGACCGATACTTCCCCTGCTCGAACGAAAACCACTGAACATTCAACACCCCGATACCACTGATTCATAGATTACATCCAGAAATCGATAACAACTCAACCCGGTACCCATTTTAATTGCAGAACTCGATTAAAACAAAATCCCCTTTAACCAAAAAGCTAAATCTACTGCAATCACCAAAACTAAACCCATATACCAAAAGAACGATCGGTATCTAAAATGCCCAACTAAAAGTTTTATGAAATCAAAAGATAAACCCTTACTCAACAATAAGAAGAATGGAATTAGGACTTACCTTAGAAGTTTGATGAACACCAAAAACTCAACCCCTTTTCTCCCCTTCGATCGATCGTCTCAAGCTTTCTCTCTCCCTCTTTTCCAAAAATGCCAGCCGCCAACAATCACTACACCAGGTCCAAGGGTTAAATCCCTCTTTTCCCCTTTTTACCCTCTAGACCCCTCTATCATGGCCTTTTTACAAAGACTTCCCCAAATTTTATTTTATTCCACTAAAGTATGGTTATTACAATAGTCCCCCCTCAAAAGAATTCCGTCCCCATAATTACTTCGCTGAACAAACTGGGGTAAAGAGACCTCATGTCCGACTCTAGCTCCTAAGTCGCTTCCTGCCCTTTGTGAAATTGCCATTGAACTTTCACCAGCTAAATTTCCTTGTTCCTCAATTTCTTCACTTTCCGATCTAAAATGGCCACCAGTTCTTCTACGTAGCTTAGTTTCTCGTCTACTTGGATATCCTCCAATGGTACAACGACATCATTTTCTGCTAAACATTTCTTCAGATTAGACACATAGAAAATAGGGTGAACTCCTCGTAGATCCCCGGGTAATTCCAGTTTGTATGCTACCTATCCAATGCGCTCCACGATAGTAAACGGTCCAATAAATCTCGGTCTTAACTTACCCTTCTTGCCGAATTGAACAACTCCCTTCCACGGCAAAACTTTTAACATCACCTTTTCCCCTACTTGAAACTCTATTGGCTTCCTTCGCTTATTTGCGTACATTTTCTGACGATCTTGAGCCACCTTTATCCTTTCCCGAATCTGGTTTACCTTGTCGGCCGTCACTTGCACAATTTCCGGTCCAGCCAGCTGTCTTTCGCCCACCTCATTCCAACATAATGGAGTTCTACACTTTCGTCCGTACAATGCTTCGAACAGGGCAGCTTGAATGCTAGCATGATAACTATTGTTATAAGAAAATTCTATCAAAGGCAGATGAGTTTCCCACGAACCCTTAAAATCAATAACACTTGCTTGAAGCATGTCTTCCAGTGTTTGAATGGTTCTCTCACTCTGGCCATCCGTCTGAGGATGATATGTTGTACTCAACTTAAGTTGCGAACCCAACTCCCGTTGAAGGCTCCTCTAAAATGATAACGTGAAGCGAGCACCCCGATCTGACACAATAGATGATGGTACTCCATGTCTAGTCACAATTTCGTCAATATACAATTTAGCCAATTTCTTTAACGGGTACGTTTCCTTAATTGGTAGAAAGTGAGCAGATTTCGTGAGTCGATCCACTATCACCCAGATAGCATCGTGCCCCTTAGGTGATCGCGGAAATCTAGTAACGAAGTCTATTGCTATCTCATCCCACTTCCATACCGGTATTTCTAACGGTTGTAATTCCCCATACGGCCTTTGATGCTCCGCTTTCACTTTCAAGCACGTTAAACATCGCTCCATGAAATAAGTTATGTCTTTCTTTAAGCCCGGCCACCAGTGACTTTGCTTCAGGTCCCGATACATCTTATTGGTTCCCAGATGTATCGAGTATCGCGACTTATGTGCCTCTTCCAACACTCTCTTTCGGAGATCTCCCAACTTTGGAATCCACACTCTTTTCTCATAACATTTAACTCCACGGGTGTCAGCGATCAACAAGTCGACAATTCCAACGATCCTCTCGTTTTTTAAGTTTTCTTCCGACACTGCTTCCTCTTGGCATTTCTTGACTTCTTCTAAAAAGTTAGAAGTTGCCTCAACTCGGAACGCCACTATTTTAGATGTCGCACTATGCTCTTTCCGACTCAACGCGTCGACCACTACATTGGCTTTACCTGGGTGGTAGAGAATATCATAGTCATAATCACTTAGCAACTCCATCCATCTTTGTTGCCTCATGTTTAACTCTTTCTGATTGAATAGGTGTTGAAGGCTCTTATGATCAGTATATATATGGAACTATACTCCGTACAAATAATGTCTCCAGCGAATACCATAGCTGCCAACTCTAGATCGTGCGTCGGATAATTCTTCTCATGGTTTTTCACTGACGAGAAGCGTATGCGATCACTTTTCCATCTTACATCAGCACGCACCCCAGTCCCGACTTCGAAGCATCGCTATAGATCAATAACCCTTTTGAACCGTTGGGTAAAGACAAGATAGGTGCACTACTCTGTTTTTCCTTCAGCTTACTGAACGCCTCCTCCTGAGCTTCCTTCCATGCAAACTTAACGTTCTTCCTCGTTAGAGCTGTTAATGATGTGGCTATTCTCGAGAAGTCCTGGATGAACCTCCGATAGTAACCTGCCAAGCCAAGGAAACTCCGTACCTCTGACGGGGATTTCGGTACTTCCCACTCCTTGATTGCCTTGACCTTCGCTAGGTCCACCTTGATCCCGTCTTCCGATACCACGTGTCCTAAGAATTGCACTTCTCTTAGCCAGAACTCGCATTTCGAGAATTTGGCGTATAACTGTTAGCGCACAGATCTATTGGATTCAAGATCATCCAATCTAAAGATCGCAATCTGAAGCTAAAGCTGGAAAGTCGATTCTAAATATTAGTCTAAAGTCAGTTTGTAATAAATCGTCAAAGTTGTTTATTGTATTTTATGTTTATTCTAAATATCTTATAAATAGATATTTATTAGATATTTATTAGATATTAGTTTAGTTAATATCTTTGTTAGATATTATGTTAGTTATTAGGTGTGTTAGATATTATAAGAACACACACATAACACATTTCAACGGTGTAAAACTTAGAGAGCTTCAATGAGTAAATCACAAACATCAATCTGTAATCCGCGTTTATTTATCAATCAGGTTGGTAAATCATTGTTGTTGTTTGTGTTGATAAGAACTTGTCATAAATCAGGGACACACAATTGGTATCAGAGCCTAAAACCATATTCAAATCAAGTTTTAAAAGAACGACTCTGTGTTCTTCTTCTTCAAAATTCTTTTCGAGATTTAGTGTGTTTTTGGAGTTGAAATCGATCAGGTCTTGATCGATTAGTATGCTAGATCATTTGGGTAGTGTTTAATTTCAGAATTGCATTTCAATCGATTCCAATTTTGTGATTTTAGTGTCAAACTGTTTACGAGTTCGTAGACACTGTTCCATAGATCAAATCTTCGAAAAGAGTTTATTTTTGAAATCAAACGCTTGTAATCTGTTCTAGAAGTGTTAATGGTCAATTTGTTAAAATTTGGGACTGCTAATCGATGTCTAGATAGGTTTATTATGGATTATAGTCGATTTTCGAAGCTGCAGGGACGAACTCGCGCAAAGTTCAAGTTTGCGCCAGTTCATAGAAAGGTTTGCGCCAGATTCAAAAGAAGTACTTCAAAGTTCCTCACGCAAAGTTACTTTTGCGCTATCAGTTAATCGCGCAAAGTTACTTTTGCGCTATCAGTTACTCGCGCAAAATTGCTTTTGCGCCATCACCATCTCGCGCAAATCTCCAACTTTAAAGTTTGCGCCACCAACGTCTAGCGCAAAACTCCATCTTCGAGACTAACTAAAGTTTGCGCTACCTTCACTTCGCGCAAAGATCTGTTTCGCGCGACCCTCATCTCGCGCAAATTGTCTTTTGCGCCACCTACACCTTGCGCAAAACTCTTTTGCGCCAGCCACCTTTAACGCAAAATTGTGCTTTTGAACCAGTTCTATACTTGGTTAAATTTGGAAATTTTATTTGATTTTATCTGGATTAACGATCATATCTGTCAAGTTCTTTTGTTACAGGAATCATGGATGATGATTTCTTTGTTCCACCTAGAGAGAAAAGTCTGTCACAAAAAGTTTAAGATCTTAAAGACCAGTATCAACTAGACCAGATGTCTATTTCGAAAGATTTTTTATCATCTGGAACTGATATGAAACCTCCTGTGTTAGTCAGAGGAAAATATGAGCAGTGGAAAATCCATTTCTTAGACTTTATTGACAAACATGAATTGAATACTTATATCAGATATCTTTGCAGGAAGGGATGATGACAATTCCAACAATGTTCAATTCTTTTCGAGGAGCTTATGGATTTTTGGGAAGTAAAGAGGTTCCAATATACCTTAATGAATACACAGATGAGCAGAGAAGGAGACATGAAGCTGATAAATTTGCCAAAATTCTTATTTTGAAAGGAATTTCAGAAGAGATTTCTTTCCAAATAAATAGCAAATGGGCTACAGCAAAATAGTTATGGGATCAGCTTGAAGGTAAATCAAAATTGTCTCCAAAAGAAAAGGTAATGATATTGGAAACTGAGAATGATGAGTTGAAAAGAAAAATCTCAGACTTAGAAGATCAAAGAGTCCAGATCCTGCAAGCAGCTTCTGTTCAAAGCTATGAAGAAAAGATAAAGGATTTGGAGAGTACAAACATTGAGCTTCAAAAGAAAATATCAGAGTTTGAGAAGAAGTTCTCAGTCTTTTCCAAGAAGAGTATTGAAGAGAAGAAGGTGATTGAGCTTAAAAGTACAAAGCTTTCTCAACAAGTTAGTAACTTTGAGAAAGTAATCAATTTGGAGAGAGATCAGGTTGCCAAAGAGAAGAAGGCAGTTGAACAGAAGAACGTTGGATTCTTAAAAGAGATATCAGATGTAAGAAAGGGTGATAAGAAGGGATTTGAAGAAGAGAGAAGCACCTTTGAAGCTGCAATTAGAAATCTTAATGCAAAGCTATATGAACTTTCTAAGTGTGCACAGAAAGAGAAGAAAAAGAAGTGTGAGCTTGAGACGAAGATTAACTTTCTTGTCAAAGAAAGAAACAGTTATTCTTCAAAGATTAAAAATCTTGAAAAGATTATTTTAATGGTGGTGGTGACTGAGCACAAGACTCCAGAGTCAATTGTCCACTCACCTAGAGATGATTCAGCTGATTCGGAATACTCTTTCAAGTCAGCTGCAACTTCAACATCCAAACCTGTTTCTTCAAAAAGGTCAGTTAAATCTTCTGATCAAATTTGTAATACTAACCTTTTCTTTAATAGAAATATAGATGGTTCAGGTACACATAAAAGAAGGAGAAGCAGCTACAAAGAAGCTGAACTGGTTTGGAAAAGGCAACCAGTTAAGTAAAAGAAGGAAGAAAAGAAGAAAGATGAGCTGAAATGTAAAAACTCATGTGTACATACGCATAATGCCAAGAAGAACAATGCGCGAAAAGGTAAACCTGATTTTGTTTACACGAGAGATCAATTAATCAGGTTGTCAGGCAAGAAATTCTATTGTTCTTATTTTCGTACCAATTAATCAGGTTGTCAGGCAAGAAATTCTATTGTTCTTATTTTCGTACACATGATCCTGTTCACAAGACTAGTGATCATTACTGGTATGGTTCTTACTCAATTACTCCCAGAAGAACTGCAACTAACACAGTTGGATCCAAATGGAAATGGATACCAAAGAAAAGAGATGATTCTGTGTTGCAGGCACCTACTGTCAAGGGGGAGTAGGAGAACAATGGCTCTTGAATAATGCAGTTCAAGACCTGCACCTCAATGTTAAGAGAATGGCTTCTAAGTAAATCAGCTTAGAACCCGTACTTCAACGAAGAATGACTTCTAAACACAACAGTTTAGAACTCGTACTTCAGTGATCAAAAGACCTTACTCCTGTGCTGATATGAAAAGTGTACTCCAATACTCGAATGAGGAAATCAACCATCAAGGGGGAGTACATATTTGTCTGAAATTTTAAATGCATATCTTTTTCTATGATAATTTTCAAATGCATAATTTCAGGGGGAGTAAAAGACTTATGACTTCTGATTATTTCTGATCAGAACTCGTACTTTCATTATTTTACTGCTTTTTGTCTTTTTAATTTAAGTGAATAAATTTGCTTTGACTATGACATAAGACTTTTGCAGTTTGAGAGACGCTTACAAGTTCATATCTTTATGACTTTAATCTTTGCTTCATGAGATGTAAGATCGCACATAAAGGTATAATCTTTTGTCTTAATCTCATATATGGTTGAAAAAAGGATAACTTTCATTCATTGAAAACATGTTCTTAAATGTTCAAATCACTTTTCGATTCTTCACCAGATTTTATAATTTGAAAGTGTAATTTTCAATGTTTTCTTATTAATCTTTGAGCTTTAATTGATAAGTTAAACCATTTTCAGCATCATATGCTTCATAGGAAAACATGGGATCAGTGTGCTAGGACTTAACACAACTTCTACGGATACACGTTAACTAGTGTTTCCTACCCAAGAGGTTAATCCATAGTGATTGAGTGTGAGAAATCAAAAGGAAATGAGTGTAGGTTGTGTGACGAGATATAATGCAAAAGAGAGTTTGGTTAGAGTAAGCTAAATGTTTAAAAGAAAGAGGGTGTGAGAACAGAGTTAAAAGAATATCAGAACTCTACACCAACTACTTTCTGAGTCGGGCAGCTACAATTCTAATGTTTCACAACTCATTGGTGATCATTATTGAAACAGGCAACTAGCCCATGCCAACTCTTGATCAAACCTCACCAACTACTCATTTTCTTCTTAACAGGAAAATGTTTCATTTTCAAAGGGGAAGCAACACATTTACTATCTGATTTTCATTTGGAAAATCTGGATATTGAAAAGAAGGAAGTATGCCCCACCTTCGCACTTCACTCATGCACATTGAGTCTGTGTTTAACTTACTGTTGTCTCAGTGGTTTACACAATATTGAGCCTTATAAGCAATCATCAAGTGCTTAATTCTTTCTATCACTTGCACGAACACACAAGGAATTTGTTTCTTTGTCATAACGTTCATAGAAATTGCCTTTGTGGTGTTTCGATGATTCAATGGAAGCCCTGGGGGAGTGACCATCAAAAAGCTCCTTTCCAATGTGTATTCGTTAGACACAGTGACTTATTGTTACTAACAGGCATTTTAACTGATTCATTTGTTGATTCAGGTGTTACACGACTATTTTGTCTGGATTTGCAAAGATCTGGATGAATATATTTTGAATTGACGAATCAGGGCTCTGTAAGAAAGACATTTCTTGACATAAAAGTTTTGATGAACTCGTTGCTCTTTTCATCAAAAAGGGGGAGAAGAGCTACACAAGAAATGGGGAACAACACAAGTTTAGAGCAAGTATTCTGAAGACATGCTGATTTGAGAGAAATTTTCTTTGAAGATACTTTGCTACAACATTCTGAGCTAAATCTGAAGATAATTTCTTCCCATCATCTGAAAGATAGTTTATCTACGTCTTTTGGGGAGATTGCTACTTGTTGAAGACTAAGAGCGAGATTGCATCTTCTGAGCTGAAAGAGAAGACTGAATTGCTAAATCTTTTTAGTAATGATCTTGATCCAAAGTGGGAGATTGTTAGCGCACGGATATATTGGATTCAAGATCATCCAATCTGAAGATCGCAATTTGAAGCTAAAGCTGGAAAGTCGACTCTTAATATTAGTCTAAAGTCAGTTTGTAATAAATCGTCAAAGTTGTTTATTGTATTTTATGTTTATTCTAAATATCTTATAAATAGATATTTATTAGATATTAGTTTAGATAATATCTTTGTTAGATATTATGTTAGTTATTAGGTGTGTTAGATATTATAAGAACACACACATAACACATTTCAACGTTGTAAAACTTAGAGAGCTTCAAAGAGTAAATCACAAACATCAATCTGTAATCCGTGTTTATTTATCAATCAGGTTGGTTGTTAGCTCCATCTGCCAAGTTTAGAGGTGTCAAAAATAGGCTAAGTATGGAAACTTCTGTTGTCTGCTCAAGATCGTCCAAGTCACCACAGAGGATACAAAGCTCAGAGGTTACTCCGCAGAAGACGTACCCGAGGTCAAACCTGAAGATGATACTCAGATCACAGAGCCTCTGTGATCACTCACAGAGCCTCTGTGAAGGCTAACCTCTGGTGGTCAGTGTTGGAGTTATTCGCAAAGATGGTTTAAGACAAAACCACGTGCAGAACACGTGATGCCTGCTGTACGAAGATTCTGAAGATCGTTAATGGGCATCCCACGATGTTTTACTTTCCAGGTGGCATTCCTTCTATGGATTGTCAGCCTTTGTCTTGTACTATTGTGTGCTCCCCTTGCTATATGAAGGGAGCACCTTCTGCATTGCAAAATGCGCGAGCACACACAAATAGCAGTTCGTATAATCCTTGAGCATATTAGCACACACTTGTGCGTGTTCTTGGTGTTCTTGAGTGATTTAATGAAGCATATGACTTAGTGAAAACGTTGTTACTTATTGTGCTTTTCATACTATGTGCTTGTGTGTTTACTACCTCTATAAACTTATCTTCACTACATATTGAAACGCTTCCGCACTCATATTTTTCAGTTTACCACGTAGTGAGATAGTTAAACGAGTTTAGAACATAAATCTGGGATCCACAATTGGTATCAGAGCAAACTTTGATTTTCAATATCAAAGGATCCTGTTCTATACTTGTTTCCAGTGTTCAAGGTAGTAGTTTCAGTCTGTTCTTCGTCCTGAACACCATTCACAATCACACTCTGTTTTCTGAAGCTATATCAACTAGTTTGGTATAGATACAGGTACAAGTGTGCTCTTCACACTCAAAGACAGTTTCAAAGCTCGTTGGTTGTCATTTGTTCTCTCTGTTCATACACTCATCATCTCTAAGACCATTATTGTTGTATTCTCTCTGGTTCATGTTATACTCTGTTTTTCTCTCTAAACTAAAATGGCAAACACAATTAACTACTACAGTGCAGGATCTCAGTCTAAACCTCCCACTCTACTAAGGGATGAATATCCTTAGTGGAAGATCAGGATGGTGCACTTCCTTGAAGGTGTGGATCCTGGTCTGGTTGAGTTTCTTCACAATCCTCCTTTCATCCCATTGACAACTATTCCTCGTGTTCCTGCCACTGCAAATACCCCTGAAGTTCCTGAGTATCAACATCCCAAACCAATCATCGAATGGACTGAAGATGAAAAGGCATTGCATGAACTTGCAAAGAAAGCCAAAAGACTAATCATAATGGCTATTCCAAACGACATCTTCCAGTCTCTTGATTCCTGTGAAACATCGAAAGACCTATGGTTAGAGCTAGAGAAACAACTTGAGGGTGGTGCTAAAACCCTTAAGAACAACAGGGCTTTATGCATAAATGAATACTTTGCATTTAAAGCTCTGTCGGGTGAATCCATTCAAAGCACATACAACAGATACAATTCCTTGATAAACAAGTGTAAGAGGTATCGCATCCACAGAACCTCCAAAGAAAACAATGTCAGATTCCTTCAGAGCCTGAATGATGAATGGCTTCATCTAACCATGTCCATGCAAGCCACATTGGATCTTGATGTATGGTCCATATATGATCTCTTTGGAACACTGATTAGCCAAGAGAACAGAATTTCCAAGTTGATAACCTCTGTCGGAGGTCATCTGGATCTTGTAGAAAGTGCCTTAGAAGGCAAAGACAAGGGAAAGAAGGAAAAGGCAGCTGAGGATGCGTAGAGGAAGAAAAAGAAGAAGGTGCTTGTAGCTAAGAGTGAAAGTGAAGAAGGATCGGAGGAGGAGATTGATATGGCTGCTCTGGACAAAACGCTTGCACTTATGACCCGACAATTCAATCGTGGTCTCAAGAAGAAGAGAGGGAGAGAAGAAAGAGATGAAAGAAGCAGAGGATATGGTGAGGTGAGAAAGCATGGAAGAGAAGAGTCTGAGGAGCAAAGGCAAGAAGAAAGGAGTGGACAGAGGTCAGACGGCAGAGGTGGTGACAAATTCCCAAAGCAAACTGAAGGCTGCTTCAAATGTGGGAAACCATGCCACTTCGCCGCAGAGTGCAGGTCTTCTGCCAATAAAGGGTAACCCACAAGACACATTGCTTTCTACAAAAAGAAAGTAGAGTACTATACTCAGAGATCCCTAATGGCAGAACAACAGAACCTTGTGACCGATGAATCCTCTGATGAAGGAGAAGATAATGCACTCTTCTGTGGAATGGCAGAAGTCCACTCTTCTGACGACAAGAGTGAGAAGAAACAGCATGTGCCAATCTGGTACCTAGACTCCGGGTGCTCAAGACACATGACTGGCGACAGAGGGTTGCTTTCCTCTTATAAAGAAAAACATGGAGGAGGATCTGTGACTTTTGGAGATAACAAGAAAGGTCAAATAAAAGGCTATGGAGTCATTGCCAAAGGAGACATCGATGTCAACAGAGTTGCCTATGTGGATGGCCTCAAGCACAACTTACTAAGTGTAAGTCAACTCTGTGATAATGGACTCGATGTGATGTTTAAAAGACAATATTGCTCTCTGTTGAAGGAAGATACCACCACAGAGCTTCTGCGAGCCAAAAGACGAGGTGATCTATACCTCATAGACTTCAAATCAACTAACAAAGAAGAAAAGCTCTGCTTATTCTCAAGTAAGAATGAAGAAGCTTGGCTCTGGCACAACAGGTTCTGTCATCTAAACTTTCACACACTTGACAAACTTGTAAGACTAGACCTGGTAAGTGGACTACCAAGTATTAGATTCGACAAGGTTAATCTATGCTCTGCTTGTGAAATGGGAAAACTTAAAAGGGTTTCCCACAAAACTAAGTCAGACATATCTTGCACCAGACCTCTGCAGATGCTTCATGTATACCTCTGTGGTCCTATATCTGTGCAGAGTCTTGGTGGCAAGAAGTACATCCTTGTACTCATAGATGAATTCTCTAGATACACTTGGGTTGAATTCGTTCGAAAGAAATCAGATGTTCCTGAAGTACTAATCAATCTTATCAAGAGGATACAAGTTCTTCATGATTGCTGGGTACAAGAATCCAAAGTGATAATGGCACAGAGTTTAAGAATTCAACCATTGAAGCCTATCTTTCGACAGAAGGCATGTCTCAGAACTTCTATGTTGCAAGGACTCCACAACAAAACGGTGTTGTTGAACGAAAGAACAGAACACTAGTGGAATCCGCAAGAACTGTGCTCACTGCTTCAGGGCTCTCAATTTCTTTCTGGGCAGAAGCCATTTCAACCGCATGCTTCACCCAAAATCGATCTTTGATTGTGAAGAGGCATGCAAAAACACCATACCACTTACTACACCAGAGGAAGACGAACATCAAGTACTTCCATGTCTTCGACTGCAGATGTTTTGTGCTGAACGACAGAGAACAAATAGGGAAATTCAGTCCCAAAGTCGATGAAGCCAAATTTGTTGGCTATTCATCAAACTCCAAGGCATACATAATCTATGTACTCAAATCCAAACATATACTTGAAAGTATTAATGTTTCATTTGATGACTCTTTTCAGGTGACTTCTGAGCAAATCAGCTTAGGACTCAAACTTCAAGATGAAGATTCTGGTAGTTCATCAAGAACAAATGATCTTCATCATCTATTTGAAGAGATGTTCAATGATGATGGACCCTCTGAAGGTGACCGCAGAGCCTCTGAAGCCGAACCCTCTGAGGACCAAACAGGTACTTCTCTGACTGGTCCTAGTGATGCTTCTCCCTCTTCTACTACTGTTGTAGGTGCAACTATCGAGGGGGAGCACTCAGAGGACAATACGAATCAAGGCCCAAAGTTCAATCAAGATCATGGTCATCTTCAAAATATCTCTGAAGGGTCAACACCAGAACAATCAGAGAACTCTGACCAAGGCTCCACAGAGCTCTCTACTTCAACTCATGATGAACAATCAAGTCCTGTGGCAAGTACGAACGATCAATTTCCTTCAACAGAGAATGATCTACATCAAGATGAACGTGCTCCTGAGTTAGCTACAGAAGGTTCCAATGATCACCTGCCTCGCATGACAAAGTGGACCAAGAGTCACCCACAGAGTCAAATTATAGGTGACCCATCTGACAAGGTCCAAACTCGATCAAGTACTACAAATTTTTGTTACTATACAAATTTTATGAGTATCATCGAACCCAAAAAGATATTTGAAGCTCTTGAAGACCCAAACTGGGTAGAAGCTATACAAGAGTAGCTTCTGCAGTTTGAGAGAAACGAAGTATGGACCCTAGTGCCTCTGCCAAAAGAGAAAATGGCTATAGGAACCAAATGGGTCTTCAGGAACAAAAAGGATGAAGATGGTGTGGTGGTCAGGAACAAAACAAGACTGGTGGCCAAGGGATACTGTCAAGAAGAAGGCATTGACTATGAAGAAACCTTTGCCCCTGTGGCACAACTAGAAGCTATAAGGATATTTCTTGCCTTCGCAGCCCACAGAGGTTTCAAAGTATATCAAATGGACGTCAAGTCAGCCTTTCTGAATGGGAAGATTCAAGAAGAAGTATATGTCCAACAACCACCAGGGTTTGAGAGCTCTAAGTACCCAAATCACGTATATTTCTTGGACAAGGCTCTGTACGGACTCAAGCAAGCCCCCAGAGCCTGGTACGATAGACTCTCAAACTTCCTCCTTGCCAATGGTTTTGAAAGAGGTACAACTGATACTACTTTATTTTATAAGAAAAGAAAAGGTGAGATTCTACTTGTACAGATCTATGTTGATGACATTATTTTTGGGTCTACAAATGATTTATACTGCAAAAAGTTTGAATCATTGATGAAGAGTGAGTTTGAGATGAGCATGATCGGAGAACTTACATTCTTCTTAGGATTGCAAGTCAAACAAACCACAAAGGGGATTTTCATAAACCAATCAAAATATGTCTCTGACATACTTGAAAAATATAAGCTCTCTAACTCTTCACCAATGAAGACTCCTATGGCCACTGGATCCAAGCTACATGCAGATCCAGAAGGCAAGTATGTGGAGTGTAAACTCTACAGAGGTATGATAGGGTCTCTGTTGTACTTAACCGCAAGTCGACCCGACATAATGTTTGCCACATGCCTCTGTGCAAGATTTCAAGCTAACCCCAAAGAATATCATCTATATGTTGTAAAGAGAATCTTCAGATACCTGAAAGGGACCAAAAATCTTGGGCTTTGGTATCCGGAAAACTCTGGCTTTGATCTGGTGGCTTATACAGATTCAGATTACGGAGGATGCAAGCTAGACAGAAAAAGTACCTCTGGAGTTGTCAATTCCTTGGAGGGAAATTGGTAAGTTGGACCTCGAAGAAGCAGAATTGTGTCTCAACCTCTACGGCCGAAGCAGAATACGTTGCCGCTGCCAGTTGTTGTTCACAAATTCTATGGATGAGAACCCAACTTAGAGACTATGGATTTGACATCGAGAAAATCCCCATCCTCTACGACTCTAAAAGCGCCATTGCGATCTCCGCCAATCCTGTGCAGCATTCCAAGACCAAGCATATCGATATCAGGTATCACTTTCTGAAACACCATGTGGAGCATGGGACAATAGAGATGTACTTTGTGCCCACAGATTACCAACTTGCCGACCTTTTCACGAAGGCATTGGATGAGAAAAGATTCACTTTTCTAGTTGGCAAAATTGGTATGCTTAACATGGGTTGACCACAGAGCCTCTGTACCCTTGCACAGAGCCTCTGTTGTACATATTTACCTTTCTGCAACTTATTCCTTGTTTGTAAATAGTTTCTTAAGCTTTCTTTATTATTCTTTTTCGAATCTATGTCTTGTACAAGTCTCAGCTTTATATGATCCAAGCATAGTTGAAGGGGGAGTGTTGGATCAAATAATTGTATTCAAGATTAAAGGGTCTAAACTGTATTTATTTGATAGTTAAAGTTTAGGGTTCAACTTGTAATAAGTTGATAGTTATTTATAAATGGGCCTTAAGTCTATCAAGCCCATAAGCCCGTATGGCCTAGGTATTTAATGTGTTAATTAGTTTAGTTTTAGGGTTAGAACCTTTGATAATTATTGTTTAGAGATTAAAGTAGTCGTACGTATTCTCTGTATTCAAGGGTATCAAGAACACACAAGGTTTAACTATTTATTCAAGGGATTGGTATGTTATTCTGATCTTTATATCTCTTGATATTATTGTGTTTGTGTGTTAATTATCAACTAGATTAAACTGGGTTAACAAGTGGTATCAGAGCCTAAAGAATCAAGGTTTTAGGATTAAATATGTGTTTTGCGATTTTACTATTCATCGTATCACTGTTCATCTATTTTTCTATGATCATCGACTATTCACTATGCGTTAATCGATTTCTCCAATTGATGTGTTTATTGGTTTAGAGTTGATCTGATTAGATAAGTATCATGCTTCTTAATGCTATCGGATTGGTTAATTACAGTTAAATTCATCAATTGATTAATTTTCTGTGATTTTTGATATCTGGGTTCGCATAAATATCGACACTGTGTTCATAAAATTGAAGTTGGAAAGTTGATTTTAATCATTGTTTTGGATTGCATACTGATCGTTGTATGTTTGTGGGTTCGAAAGTCTATTTTTCGCATTCAATTTATGTGCTTGTGGTGTGTTATGAGTTGATTATTGTTATCTGGGTCGAACTCTGTCAAGAACATATCGGTCGAACACTTATCGGTCGACCTGAATATATTTTATCGGTCCATACCTTTACCGGTCATAGCACCTCACCGGTCGAATACTTTGTATCGGTCCACATAGATTATCGGTCAAGGCACATTACCGGTCGAGTTCACCTTATCGGTCCTCACCTCTATCGGTCGATTCTTTTCCGGTCAAGACCAATACCGGTCGAACTCGAGACCGGTCCTCACACCACCCCGGTCGCCCGGTACACACACACAGATCCCTACCGGTCGAACACTTTTACCGGTCAAGCATAATACCGGTCATTACAAGTTACCGGTCCTACATCTTACCGGTCGAACAACATCCCGGTCGACCGCAAGATACCGATCAACCACTGTTTGCGCGATCCAAGGCTCACGCAAATCGTACTTTGCATGACCCACATCTCGTGCGAACCCCTGCTTTGCGCCACCCGTTACTAGCGAGAACCCCTGCTTTGCGCCAACAGTTACTCGTGCAAAGCTCCTCTTTGTGCGACCTGCCTCTCGCGCAAACCGCCATTTCTTTTGCGTAATTTTTTTCTCTAGGGGCGCTGCCCCCATACCCCCGCAAGGGCGTTTCCCCCGTCCTAAGTCTGCGAAGGGGGACAAAGTTCTGTTCGGGATCAAAATTTTCTTATTTTCAGTATTACTTTGTATTTAATTATACTGTGCAGTACTGCATTTAATTGTTTTTGGGAAAAAAAAATTCTGAAAATTTTTACGTGTAGTCTTTATCCTATCTTGATTCTAACGATCTCATCTAGTTGACACTCTTGGTACAGATTAGCTTGATTTCTAACCATACAGCTAAAGATGTCTGAAGGTTACAGCCTTGATTTTAACAACATGACTCTTTCTGAAGTAAAAGCAAAGGCTAAGGGGTTGTTTGTTTTTTTTATAAAAACCTCTTAATGGCTCTTAAGTCTGAATCATTCAAACATTTTAACACACCACCTCTTATTAATCATAACTAAAATAAGACTTTAGACCTCTTAAAAAACAAACGACACCTAAATGTCTTGCTGGACAGCTATCAATATCTTCTCGCATGGTTGATGAGAATGACATAGAGGAAAAAATGTTCAAATTCGAGATATCATCTCTCAAAGCTGAGAACAAGGATTTAAAGACTCAGAACTCATCTCTTCTTACTCATATCAATGTTTTAAAAGAAAATTCAAAAGATTCTAATTCTAAAATTGACTTTACAGGAATAATTGCGTCTAAAGAAAAAGAGATCTTAGATCTTCAAGCAAAGTTGAAAAGATCTGAATCAAGCTCTACATGGTCTAAGAAGGATGCAATGCAAAGAGAGCTTGAGGAGCTTAGAAGGAATACAAGTGTTGCAAATGATACTAGTAAAGGACTAAGACAGATAAATTCTCAACTCTGTGCGGACAGAGATAAATTTAAAGATAAAGTTCTCTGTCTTGAGGTTGAGATCAATAAACTGAAAAAAAAGGCAACCCAAGACAGAGACAATACAATAGCTCAAGATGAAATGCTGAAGATTGAGAAAGAAAGAAAAGAATTTGCTAAGAAATTCTCTGACTTCTCCAGAAAAGCCTTTGAAGAAAAGAAATCATTAGAGCTTAGATGTGTTAAACTTTCTCAACAAGTTTCAGACTTTGAGAAGGTTATCATTCTAGAGAGAGAAAAGGCTGAGAATGAGAAGAAGAAAGCTGAGCTGAAGGATACAAATACAGACTTTTCTGAAGAAAAGAAAATATTTGAGACCGAGATAGCCAGGAAAGCTATCTGAATTGTCAACAAACATCATGAAGGAGAAGAATGCAAAATCTGAGTTGCATAAGAAGTTTGATCTGATTGAAAAGGAAAGAAATAGTTTGTCTTCAAAGATAAAGGAACTTGAAGAGATCGTATTCAAGGTGAAGCTGACTGAGCACAAGACGCCAGAGTCAATAGCTCAATCACCAAGAGATGATCTAGCTGATTCAGATAGTTCATTAAAAACAGCTTCAAGTTCACATTTTTCAAATGTTTTCTATAATCCTTTCTATAATTTAGATGATTTTCTTACTTCTAAATCTACTGATCAGATTCGTCCTTCTAACCTTTTCTATGACAAAAATGTTGATGGTTCAGGTAACTTCAAGAAGACTAAGTCTCAAAAGAAAAGCTTCTGGAGAAAGGATGATGAGAAAGAAAAAGGAAACTGGATCTGGAGAGTTAAAGGATCCTCGGAGGAGGAGAAGAAAGAAGAATCATTTGTGCATACATCAAATGCTAAATGGAATTATGCTACAAAAGGTAAAACTTTTGGCAAACCTGATCTGGTTTACACAATCCATCAACTGATCAGGTTAGCACAAAAGAAAATTAGTTGTTCCTACTGTGGCTCAAATGATTTTGTAAGAAAAGATTATGTGAATAACTGGTATGGTTCTTACTTCATATCTCCCACTAGAACTGCAACTAACCCATTAGGACCCAAATACAAGTGGGTACCAAAAGCTAAATCTGTGTTGCAGGCACCCAAGGTTTAAGGGGGAGAAAGAACAAAGGCTTCTAAGTAAATCAGCTTAGAACCCGTACCTCAACGGAGTATGGCTTCTAATCACATTAGATTAGAACCCGCACTTCAGTGCTTTATTTTTCTGCTTTATATTAAAAAAAAATCTTCAGTTGAGGGGGAGCTTACTTGTTAAAGAGCTTCATTGAAAAACTCCTTAGAGCTTAATTGTCAAACTCTTTTTAGTTTGAGGGGGAGAATTGCATCGTCAAACATTTTATGTTTTGACTTCTCCGAAATTTTTATTCTTCATGTAACTTTGTGCTTATTTGTGCTTTCATGTACAATAGCCTGTTGAACAGCACGTCACGTTCTTTTTAGGAAAATACATGGGATTCAGTGTGAGAACTTAACAGAACTTCCATGGATTCACGATAACCAGTGTTTCCTACCCAGGAAGTCTTCCCTGAGTGATTGAGGGGAGTGGGGTCAAAAGAATTGAGTGATGGTGTGTAAAGAGGTAAAATGGAAAAGAGAGATCGGTTAGAAGTGAGCATTAAAAGAAAGAGGGTGAGAGAATAGAGTAAAAGAATATTAGACTCTGCACCAAAAAAAAAATTGAGCCGGGCAGCCACATAATCTGATTGGTTCACATTCTTTAGTGACCATCATTGAAATAGGCAACTAACCCATGCCATCTCTTGCATACAACCCCACCAGCTACTCATTCTTTTCTTAAAAAGAGAATGTTTCACATTTTCTAGGGAAGCAGCACATACGCTATTGGTTCTTCATTTGGAAGATACTAATATTGAAAAAGAAGGAAAGTTGCCCCACCTTCGAACCCTTTCTCATGCACATTGAGTCTTTGTATAATTTGTTGCTGTCTCAACAAGTTTACATACTTTGAGCCTAAAATGAAAAGCAATCACCTGTGCTTAATTTTTTCATACACATGCACGAGCACACAGAAATTTGTTTTCTGTCAGAACGTTCATAGGTAACCATGTGTTATTCGATGATTGAATGGAAGACCTGGGGAGTCAACATCAAACCAACTCCTTATATAGTAACTTTGTGTTACTGACAGGCATTCTAACTGAGTCATATGTTGATTCAGGGTTACAACTCTTAAACTGTTTGAATTTGAAAAGATTTGAATGGTTACTACTTTCTATTTTAATCTGAAAAAATTGAAATAATCACTCTTTCCATTTGGAGAGACTGCTCTTATTTCTCACAGGGCTCGTTACATGAAGACAGTGCTAAATTGATGACCATATTTAAAAGGGGAGATTTTTTCATAAAGGGGGAGATTGTTTTGATATGTTTTGATGATGATGATTCTCACCACTCATCAAAAAGGGGGAGAAGATACAAAAAGGGAAAATATTCAAAGAGGGAGAATACAAGAAGATTACAAGAATTTTTGAGAGGGAGAATACAAGAAGATTACAAGAATTTTTGAAGTAAAGTCTGCTGAAGAATTCAAAGATATCAAAGTATCTGAGCTAATTTGAAGATATCAAAGATAAAGATGAAAACTATTTCTGAAGTTTTCAAGAAAAGTGAAGACAAGTGAAGACCTGAAGACTATTGCCAAAAAAAAAAATTAATCTTGAATCCAAAGGGGGAGATTGTTGGATCAAATAATTGTATTCAAGATTAAAGGGTCTAAACTGTATTTATTTGATAGTTAAAGTTCAGGGTTCAACTTGTAATAAGTTGATAGTTATTTATAAATGGACCTTAAGTCTATCAAGCCCATAAGCCCATATGGCCTAGGTATTTAATGTGTTAATTAGTTTAGTTTTAGGGTTAGAACCTTTGATAATTATTGTTTAGAGATTAAAGTAGTCGTACGTATTCTCTGTATTCAAGGGTATCAAGAACACACAGGGTTTAACTGTTTATTCAAGGGATTGGTATGTTATTCTGATCTTTATATCTCTTGATATTATTGTGTTTGTGTGTTAATTATCAACTACATTAAACTGGGTTAACAGGGAGCAGACCGAACCAACAAAGACCGATCTTGACTATTCCAGGGGGAGCAAGACAGTTCTGTGTGACACAGACTACAGAGTGAGGTTAGTCCATATGAACCAAGGGTCAAAACTCTTTCTCGATCACTATACCCTCAGAAAGATCCCACTCTATACCTAGTTTTCTGTCTAAAATTTGAAATGATCAAAACTTTGAAAATATTTCCTTAAAAGGAAAGTTTTGGTCTCAGAACCTCTTAGATCGACCACAGAGCCTCTGTGATCTATCACAGAGCCTCTGTGATCTATCACAGAGCCTCTGCACCTCAAAACTGAGGATATTTGACCGATGCACTCCTCTAAAAGGAACTCGATCATTTCATCGCACTATCCTCCCTCTTAAAATGCTCTTTTGATCAAAACCTTGCCTATGACCTCAGAAGCCTCTTATCCACAGAGCTTCTATCATTCCCATCACTTGAGAAGTTATTCAGGTCATTTGTTGCGGGTTATTTTTTGAAACTCACTGTCATGTGGGAATAGTAAATGCCACGCGCGTGAGAATAGGTGGAGGCGCACGTCCTAGATCATGCACCGCCATTATCTGACGTGACAATATTTGATTGGTCCGTATCTGTACCGTTGTTTTTCAGAAACGGCCTCTTATCCTTTACCACTCATTTCGGATTTCAAATTTTATTTTTTACCGCTTAATCTTTTTACCCTCTCTCTGTATATATAAACCCCTCTCATACCCTACATCTTCTTTTTACCTGCAATTTTCTTTCTCAAGAATTCCTTTGCAAAGAATCTCCCTTCTTCATCTCTTTCCATGGCATCTCAATCTGCTTCTTCCAAGAAATCCAAGGGTTCTTCTGTATCGAACAAATCAATGCATTCTGAGGCCAAAAAGGTCGATTCCCATTATGTTGAACAAGAACATGTCCTAACAAGCAGAATGCTCTCCTTCACACACCATGATTACCACTCCAGACAACTAAACCTCAAGCCTAACAATCATTATGTCGTCTTGGAACCCAAGGGATACCCCGAGGAAGCTGCTCCTTTACTTCAAATCCTGAAAAACCATATCCTCACCACAGCTCTAACCCTAAAAAGAACTGATATCCCAGAAACTTACATTAAACAATTCTGGTTGAGTGCTAAGCATGAAAAACTGGACCATTATGGCTACTGTGTCATGGGTTATGCCACTCATCCCTCCACTACTAAAATAATGGACCTTGGCATAAACCGTAGAAGAGTCTCAGAGGTATTCGGACTTCCTACCAAGACCCAATTGAACTTGACAAAATTCTCTGATGAGCCCTCAGATGATGAAATTCTAGAGTTTCTCAGGTTCATAGGGTACGCTGCACCGATTTCCAAGAGAACTTATTTCAGACGCCAGAACCTTCCACCTTTGTGGAATATTATCTTCTCGATTCTCAATCGCTGCTTGACTTGCAAAGTAGGTAGTCCTGACCAATCTAGCCATACCATACTTGCAATAATGTACGGTATGTACTATGATTTGCCATTGGACTATGCAACACTTATTTTCAAGGAAATCAGAAACGCGGTCATAGCCAAACAAGAGGACCAAGCTCGAGGCACAGAACCCAAAAATCTCGTATTCAACAGATTCTTTGCAGTTCTGTTAGGAGACGCTCTGATAGGAGAAGGGAAGTTACCTGCAGAAGGTAAATTGATCAAAGTCTACGACATGAAGTAGCACAAGCCAACCGTACTAAAGACTGGATATCCTGGAGGAAGACCTCTGCCAGCACGTACTCTAGCTTACCTGGGTAGTGAAGATGCGGTTAGGACTTACATTCGTGGGCACAAGACTCCTGCACCGAGTCCTGCAACCCCCCCACGTGTAGGATTCCAAGTGGGAGACATAGTTGTTTACCTTAGGACAGAAGTGGGTGAGGGAGCTAGTGTAGATATAGCAGAAGAAACCCACATTGGGACAGAGGTTATAGTTCACGAGAGTGGGGTGGGGAAAAAGAAGCTCAAAAAGAAAAGGAAACCCAAGAAGAGACTCGCAGAATAAGAGACTCTAAAATCACCCTCAGAGGTTGCCAAGCCGAAAAAGAAGGCTAAGAAGTTAACCAAAGTAGCAACCTCTGAACATGTCATTACACTAGAAGTGAGTGAACCTGCAGAATCAGAACAACCTCTGCAGAGGAGAAGGCAAAAATCCCACATCATTGAAAGCTCTGAAGATAGAATCCCTAGTCCTCTCCATGTCGCAATGGACATAGCTAAGGAAGTACAGAAGCTGCACTCTGTGGACTTAGATGAAACCACAGACGTTGAGGTGCAGGACATTACGGGGCTTTCAAGCTCTGGTGATGAGGGTGTGAAAATCTCGGAGAAGGAGATAGGAGAAAAAGATGTCATAGGCACACAACCTGAACCAACTCCCTGTGCAACCCATGTTACTACCTCTGCAGAAGGGTATTGAAGAAGGACCGCACAGTCCGAACCCAGCCCTAACCAACCGGACAGAGGATATTCCTTCATCCTCTGTACCATTTATATCTGGGAAACCAAAATCCACCTCATCCTCTCAATAGGGTGTTGGTGCATACATAAGTGTTTATTCGCCCAAGGACACGACACATACGCACGCAGAAGCATTCGTTGCCTCTTCCACACACAAGAGTGACCCCCAAACCACCTCAGAGTTGGTGGTGCGAGAACACATTGATTATGTGGTTCTAGAACAACCACGGGATTCATTCAAAAAGAATCTTAAAGGAGTCTCTGAACCCTCCTCCAAGAAAGTTCTTGACAGAACTCCCATAGATGCTTCCTCTGTGGAACATCAAGGGTTGGGAGGAAATCTTCCAGAGCTCATCGTTACTTCAGGCTTTAAAGGTGCCAAACACTCGTTGGCAAAATCTGGAACATTTGTTGTTCCAGAGGTTACCTCGGACACCTTTGTCACGAAGGGCGAGTTTAAAGCCTTTGTTGACATGGTGCTCCAAAAATTTGACGAGTTGAAAAGCTCTGTCACAAGGGAGTCCCAAGCCAACTCCCAAATCCTTGCAGAGGCTCTCAAAGCCAATACAGAAGCTCTGAACGCCCTTCGCCAATCTTCAATACAACATTCAGCGGCGATCACTAAGCTGACAACGGATTGTGCGACTCGAGCTGATCTTCAAGCATGTGGTAAAACAATCATCGCTCATTCAGATCAAATTCAGATCCTGGGGGATATCTGCACAGAAGAGATGGGAAAATTTGTTGCACAAGTAGTTCAGTCAAGAGTGGATGACCTGACCAAGCTTCGAGATGAAATCAAGGATATAACTCGCAGTGTTATAGTCCCTTTCCAACCACAGGCGTCCACCTCTGCACCCCCACCTTCAACCTCTGCAAATGACCTCACTGCCTTTGCAACAAAAATGGACTTAGAAACAATGGGGAGAATGGTTCTAAGCAACCTCAACCTCATTGACTCTGACATATCTCAACAGGGCAAAAAGGTGGCAGAAGATTTGATGGAAACTGTAGCCACGATCAGGTTCAAGTCTGATGTGGAGGTCAACAAAATGTCGTTGGCTACAGAGGATGTTCTAAAGAAGATCACGAGGCATGCCGACGAGCACCTCTGCAAGAGAAGAAAAAGGAAGGAACCTGTGACTTGCCAAGCTCAGGAATCACAGGAGAGGGTTCACCATGATGATCAGGATCCAGATGCCTCTGGCCCTGGCCATCATAAGGGGGAGAAGGCTTCAGCAACAAAAAGTTCTGCAGTTGTCATCGCCGCAACTCCTCTTCGAGCCCTACAGAGAACATCCTCAAGGGTACACAAAACGCAAAACCTCAAGTCATGTGCCTCTGAGGATACAAAACCGATTGCTCCATTTGTCCAAGGCACAACCTCTGCAGTGTCACAGAAAGGAAAGATGAGTGTTGGCTCTGAACACATTGCAGAAGGGCTCACAAAGTTCGTAGAACCTTCAATCCCTGAACTTATGCCCACTGCACCCACACATGTTGTACAGTTTCAGAGCCTTGATCCCGTAAACACAGAAGATACATCAGAGACCCCTTTACAGAACAAAGAACAGAAAGCCTCTGAACCCGATAGAAAGAAGCCCTCAAAACAGAAACAACAAGAGGATAGGGTGAAAGATATCGTTCAATCGATGGATGCCATGAGAACTCCAATCCCAAGGCCTCCACTAAAAGAACTTAAGTTTCAAGAGAACATACACACCTATCTATACAGCGCAGAGCCCGAGGTCGTCTTCTTAGCACCAAATTTGCATCCCCTAATCAAAGAAGACATCAGAAGACGTTTCGAGCAAACTACATGAGAGAGGAATGAGGTGTTCTCTACAGAAGATATCAAGACTGTAATGAGGATCTCTCTGCACTCCTTCGCCAACAAGTCAATCATGTTTTCTAAATACTTAGTTGAGAGAAAAGATGGGAAGCGGTACACATTCACAGATGCAGACTTAAAGAACCTCTGCGCCTATGACCTTCCACAACTACATGCCTTCACAGAGCAAAGACTTGAAAAGCAAAAGGAGTACATGATAGCAAATGGAAAGATCAAGGAGGTGATGCGCGAACATGTCAGATATCATAGCAAAATGGATTTCGAGGAAGCTCTACAACTCGGAGTCGAGAAGCTGTCGATCACCAAACCAAATGACCAATTCCCCGGAATCGAAAATGTTCCATCAAACTCTTTAATCACAGAGCCTGAGTTCAGATTCATTTTCAAAGACGATGATGGGCTCAAGAAGATGTACAGGCCAAATCAAAGTCACAAGTACTCGAACAACACTCTGCTGAAGATAAAGAACACGATTCTGAGAAAGAAGGGCACTGAGACTGTGCAAGCGGGTCCTGCAGAGAGGATGATCGGACAGATTGATGCTCAATTGAAGTACAGGGAATTCATTCTATCGATGAAGAAAACTCTAGCCGAAAGCTTTACCAATCCGATAGATGATTTTCCTCAATGACTTCTGTAATTTTTTTTATTCATGTATCCGCTATGAAATGTAATTGCCTTCTAGCATTTTCCTTTTTGAATGAAAATCAGTATTCAGAGGTTGAGTTCCTTTCATATCCTTTTGTTTCTAGCTTAGCCAACACCTCAAATTCCAAAATTTTATTTTTCGACACTTAGGGGGAGATTGTTAGCTCCATCTGCCAAGTTTAGAAGTGTCGAAAAATAGGCTAAGTATGGAAACTTATGTTGTCTGCTCAAGATCGTCCAAGTCACCACAGAGGATACAAAGCTCAGAGGTTACTCTGCAGAAGACGTACCCGAGGTCAAACTTGATGATGATAGTCAGATCACAGAGCCTCTGTGATCACTCACAGAGCCTCTGTGAAGGCTAACCTCTGGAGGTCAGTGTTGGAGTTATTCGCAAAGATGGTTCAAGACAAAACCACGTGCAGAACACGTGTTGCCTGTTGTATGAAGATTCTGAAGATCGTTAATGGGCGTCCCACGATGTTTTACTTTCCAGGTGGCATTCCTTCTATGGATTGTCAGTCTTTGTCTTGTACTATTGTGTGCTCCCCTTGCTATATGAAGGGAGCACCTCCTGCATTGCAAAATGCGCGAGCACACACAAATAGCAGTCTGTATAATCCTTGAGCATATTAGCACACACTTGTGCGTGTTCTTGGTGTTCTTGAGTGATTTAATGAAGCATATGACTTAGTGAAAACGTTGTTACTTATTGTGCTTTTCATACTATATGCTTGTGTGTTTACTACCTCTATAAACTTATCTTCACTACATATTGAAACGCTTCCGCACTCATATTTTTCAGTTTACCACGTAGTGAGATAGTTAAACGAGTTTAGAACATAAATCTGGGATCCACATTGGTAAATCATTGTTGTTGTTTGTGTTGATAAGAACTTGTCATAAATCAGGGACACACAATAACTTCTCCTACTTGAGCAACTCCAACACGGATCGCAGATGTGCCTCATGGTCATTCATGGTTTGCGAATAAATTAGTATATCATCGATGAAGACGATGACACGTTTGTCCAAAAATGGACTGCACACTTTATTCATCAGATCCATGAATGTTGTCGGAGCGTTAGTCAAACCAAATGGCATGACTAGAAATTCGAAATGTCCATATCTCGTGCGAAAAGCAGTCTTGGGTACATCCTCCTCCCTCACTTTCAGTTGATGGTAGCCTGAACACAGATCTATCTTTGAGAAGTAACTCGCTCCTTGAAACTGGTCGAAAAGATCATCAATTCTGGGGAGCGGGTACTTATTCTTGACTGTTACCTTTTTGAGCTATCGGTAGTCTATACACATTCTCATAGACCCGTCCTTCTTCTTGACGAATAACACCGGTGCTCCCCACGGTGACGTGTTGGGACGAATAAAACCTTTATCCAGCAGCTCTTGCAGTTGAGTCATCATCTCCTTCATTTCAGTTGGCGCCAAACGATAAGGTGCCCTTGCTATTGGTGTCACCCCCGGCACCAAATCTATTTTGAACTCCACTTGCCGATCAGGTGGCAAGGTGGTTAAGTCTTCCGGAAACACTTCTAGGTACTCACACACTATCGAAACAGACTCCAACCCCTTCTTCTCTTTCTTAGCGTCTACTACATACGCTAAGAACCCCACACCCCCTTTCACTAGGTTTCGCCTAGCCTTGATCATAGAGATCAAGCACGACTTCCTATCCCGACGATCCCCATACACTACCACTTCCTTCTGATCAGGCAAAGCTATATGAATTAGCTTCTTATTACAGACAATGTTGGCATCATTAGACGCCAACCAATCCATCCCCACAATGACGTCAAATTCCCCCATGCCCATCGGGTATAACCGCAATGGAAAGGTATGACCGTCAATGTCTATACTGCACCCGTCATATACTTCTCCCACTAAGACTCGACTATCGTCGGCTACTTCTACCTCAAACCCATGACTAAGCTTCTTGGGCTTCACATGCAATTTATGCACAAAGTTCGGAGACACAAACGAACGGTTTGCACCCGAGTCAAGCAACACTTTAGCAAAAATCGAGTCCATAGAAAAAGTATCTATCACTACATCTGGTGTCTCCACCGCCTCCTCCGCTGTCATATTAAATGCCTAGCCCTTGCCCGAGTTGGCTCCACCTTATTCTCGCCTCCCTTATCCCCGTATCCTCCGACTGATCCTTTCTTTAACTGAGGGCAATCAGTCCTGATATGATCAGGAGAACCACACTGGTAACAAGATCTTGGCCCACGGCAGTCCCGAGCCTCATGTCCAGTCTTCCCTCATTTGAAACACCCTTCTCGCTCCAGCAGACACTCCCCCTTGTGAATTCGATTACACTTGTTGCATGGCCTATTTTCAAACTTTGAAGTAACTCGTTGGTCAGGCTTTGCCGATTTAAATGTCTTGGAATCACGGGTAGACCCTTCCTACTTTCGTTTGTCACCACTTCTCTTGTTAGCCTGACGGTTCTTTTCCTTCTCTCTCATCTCGGCGACATTCACCGCTGCTTGAAACGTAGCAAGTACCCTGTTTGAAACGAATTCTCTAACGTTGTTTCTCAATCCAAATATAAAACGCTCCACTCGCCTTTCCTCATTAGGCACATAAACTTCTGCAAATCGTGACTTTTCAATGAACTTTGTGGTATACTCGCGAACTGTCATATCCTTCTGTTCCAAGCTCAGAAACTCTTCTTCTAGGTTTTTGACTGCCGACAGAGGGTAGAACTGTGCTTTAAATCTTTTCACGAACCCCTCCCATGACATCTCTTTAGCTGCCGCCGAACCCTGTCCCCCTGATTCAACGTCCCACCACATTACCGCCTCATCTTTCAGCATAGACAACGCGTACACTACCTTATCCCCCTCATAACACTTTCTGGTATCAAATGCCAATTCCATCCCTTTTACCCATTTCATTGCCAACACAGGATCACATTCTCCCTTGTAGGTAGGGGGTTTACAAGCAGCAAACTCCTTGAAGCTACACCCCTTCTCAACCACTGCTTTGGTCAACATTGCAGGAGTCGATTGCGAGTGGCTTCCCACCACAGTCACCGACGAGTCAGTTGTCTCAGTCACCTCTCTATTCTCACTATTTTCCTTTCTTACTGATACCTCATTAGTTTTTTGGGCCAACACAGCATTCAGAGTTTCCTGTAACTTGCCCATTTCAGCTGCAAAGGTTTCTTGCCTAACAAATCCCTGAGTTCGTCCCCCACCACGGTTCCTTGTCTACCTCCGACCTCTCACCGAAGTTGAACTCTCTTGAAGAGAGGATCCTTGCTCAGATCCCACCTCCACACTTCTAGCTCGACGAACAACGCGAGTTGCACTTCCCCCTCGAGTCCCCGCAGCTGGTTCATTCACTTGAGTAGTCGCTTTCCTAGTCGCTTTCTCTTTAGGTCGACCGCGACCCTTTCCTCGGGTGACAGTCGGGTTAACAGCAGCGGTTTGTTCTTCCACGATGACTTCATTAACGGGTTCGGCCACAGAAATGGATGCTGACTTACTCCTGGTTACTCGCTCAGACATGATTTTTGGTAAGAAGAAACATACGACATTCAATTTCACACTCCACACACAATACGGCAAGTTAAGTACATGCACGTACCTGTAAATTTGCAATTACACTGGCCAGATGTAATTCTAAATTTACCCTACATGCTAGTCCTCACTACCCTATTGTTGTCCCCCTATGGTCGTCCTACATCTCAATTGTGTTTTTACACTCCTAGTTTAAGTCTAGGCCCGTCCGGTCACCTAGATCCCTTAAACTATGGCTCTGATACCAACTATAACAACCCAACCAAAACAGCAAGACAATAAACACAATTAAATCATAATAATAATAAGAACTCATGCCAAAACGACCTCAAGCGTACAATTCCAATTCAAGGTTTGCAAAGGCAACCTATACACAACTGAGATATTTAAGGAAAAAGTAAACTAAGATGACGGTCTTCTATCCATTCCCGCTACATCTTCTTTTTACCGTTATCTGCCCTTCCTAAATCACGCCTGCCTGAAAAGGTTTTTAAATTTGAAAGAGCTAGGGTTAGACCGGAGGTCTAGTGACTCCCCTCTAACAGATAAGCAACAATATAACTTTCCAGAAATTTAAATCAACACATTTAAAACAACATAAGAGTAATTCACGCTACTGACCACACTACCGTCGAAGACGGTGTGTCTAACTCGCACTGCCTTAAATTTTGGGACACACCCCCAATGGCATAAACGGGGCACACTCCCCGGTACGTGTAGGCGGGCCACACTCCCCGACTTAGGTCACAGTCTCCACAAATAATGTATGCGTACGTTTAAATATCAACGATTTATAACACACTTAAATAATTTCATAGTGATCAAGCCATCATAAATAAATCAAGGTTTAAAATGTAAACTTTCATATGCTTTCATTAACAAAATGTTTAGTTCAGAAAAACTCACCTGCCGTCCTTAGCTTAATTCTTGCGTCTACTCTTATGGTTCGATCCGGAACCTATAAAGGAAACATTGACCGGTGAACTCTCTAAACTTCCAATTTATAACGGCGTTGACCTTAACACCCTAACAATATCAAACGGTTAGCCTTATGGTAACGCTAGATTAGGCTAACGGAATGGATCAACTCAAGACGGGTATGCACGAGTCCTAAAAGGAAAAATGGGTCGGTCTGCTACCAAGAAATCCACTATGGATTAAACCTCAAACACCAAATGGGCTTCGGCCCACATAACATAGCCCGGGGACCGGGGTCAATGCTTGGCCGCCCGGTGCGGACAGGACCGAGGCCTACCCCTCCCCCGGTGACCGGTGTGAGTGAAGACCGGGGTCTACCCCCGATGATCGGTGTCGTCCGGTGTCCTAGACCAAAGTACACCACGGGGACCGGGGCACTCTATCGACCGATACTCCCCCTGCTCGAACGAAAACCGCTGAACATTCAACACCCCAATACCACTGATTCATAGATTACATCCAGAAATCGATAACAACTCAACCCGGTATCCATTTTAATTGCAGAACTCGATTAAAACAAAATCCCCTTTAACCAAAAAGCTAAATCTACTGCAATCACCAAAACTAAATCCAGAAACCAAAAGAACGATCGGTATCTAAAATGCTAACTAAAAGTTTTATGAAATCAAAAGATAAACCCTTACTCAACAATAAGAAGAATGGAATTAGGGCTTACCTTGGAAGTTTGATGAACACCAAAAACTCAACCCCTTTTATCCCCTTCGATCGATCGTCCCAAGATTTCTCTCTCGCTCTTTACCCAAAATGCCAGTTGCCAACAATCACTACACCAGGTCCTAGGGTTAAATCCCTCTTTTCCCCTTTTTACCCTCTAGACCCCTCTATCATGGCCTTTTTACAAAGACTTCCCCAAATTTTATTTTATTCCACTAACGTATGGTTATTACACCAACCCAACACAATGAACCCGATGAACCCGATCCTTTTATTTTGTGGATTTAATATGATTATTAAGTCTTTATTAATATGTAAATTAGACAATTACACTATTGTGTACCCTCTTCATTTACATATATTTTCAATCTATTATTCATCTCTATATAACTCCTTTGTATATATGTTTAATAAATGTAAACACACACACACACACATATATATGTGCAAACTTAAAAATTAACTAAATGTGATATATTTAAGATTTAAGAAGTATGGATAAGTTCTACCAAATGGTTGATGATGACACGACCAACCTCAAGGCCAAGAAAGCGAAATCATCGGGGTTGGAGAAGTCTAAAACGATTGTTGTTGATTGACATATTAACGTTTGGTTTAGACATTTTTATATGTAATATCGTAATATTTTTGATGGACTTACATACTCTCATGAATTATCGGTCATTCGGTTGTATTTCAAAGAAATGTTTCCTTTATGTTTATATTTCTAAATTTGATTTCATCTTGTTTAAACACAACCCGACCAACCCGATCAACCCAAACGGTTTGACTTGGGTTGGGTTGTAAAATTTTCAAACCGCATATATTGGGTTGAGTTGTTAAAAAGCTTTCAACCCGATCAACCCAACCCGTGAGCACCCCTACTGTTGAGGGATTCATCTTCTTCAAGGCAAGTCTCACCTATTGCACCCTAATGATTCCCTAATATTTGTGTATATTTTGGTTGGGATAAATCTTGAGAACCTGATTGTTCCAGTCTAGGAGATTTCTGGAAGTTTTAGACAATAGTGCAACTCATCGATCGCATATTATCATTGAGGGTTGATTAGGGGTTCTTTATTGGGTTTGTTTTTGGTTTTAGAAGTCGTGGGATTGAAATCCTTCGCAAAACCGCAGTCCAGGGGAGGTTTTTCTGCCCGATAGCCGTAAACCGGGAAAACCCGGTAAGCTTCCCACCCGGGAAACCGAGAAAACCCGGTATTCTTCCCACCCGAGAAACCGGGAAAACCCGGTAAGCTTCCCACCCAGGAAACCAGGAAAACCCGGTATACGTGGAGTCCAGGAAACCGGTAGCGCCCCACCCGAGAACCGGGTAAACCCAGTACGCATGAAGGTCGGGAAACCAGTATGCATCCCAACTGGGAACCGGGTAAATCCCGTATGTGTGGAAGCCAGGAAACCGGTTATGCATGTCGGTCAGGAACCGGGCACAACCCGGATTAGTAGGATCTAACAGAGAATAACCGTGTTCTTTTTTATATGATATGTAGGCGTTCAGGAGTGAGTTTTGGTGTGTGGGGTTTCAGCGATCAGGTAAGTTCCCTTAAACCTTTCCCCTTTTATATGGAAAATGATTCTCTAAACTTTGTGCACTTGAAAGTTAATATTCCGTTGATATGTGAAATTTGAAAGCATGCTCACGTTAATATATAATGAAGGGCTTTCTTTTCTTTTACTCATGATTATTATGTTTTCTCTTTTGGTAAACTTCCGTTTGTATGAGGAGTCGGGTTATACAGTGGAGTTTGGGTATCTCGGGTTGAGGAAAAACCTTGAGGAATTGGTTGAGTCGTGTGCCTTGAATATGTTTCTTGTGCACATGAAAATGGCATCTACTGGAGGGCCGAAAGGGGATCTACTGGGGGCCCGAGTGTGGACATCACAAGAAATTGACGAGGGTTGATCCACAGTGTAAATCCCTTTTACGTGGAATTGTCTATGATATTTTTAAACAGTTATTCTTATTTTATTAAATATTGGTGTTGTGAATTTAATATTTTAAGATGTTTAAACTGTCTTTGGATGAGAATTCACTAGATCTTATTGTCTTACCCTCGCTTTTCAAAAATTAAAACCGTTTTCAGGTAAGGGAACTGGTGGTGCTTCTTCCAAAGGGAAGGAGAAAATTTGAAGGCCTCTAGAGCACTATTGTAGTTGGAGTTAGCTTAGACATCTTGGCTGTGGAAGGATGTTCCCGTTTCTAAAATTTGAAGACTTTTTTTTATTTTGAGATGTATTGGAACCCATTTTTGGGAAACTTTTATATATGTCATGTTTGGATTTTGTTGGTTGTTACATAAATTATTTAAAATTTCAATTAGTCAATAACAAACTAAATACAAATGTCTAAATTTTTTTTGTATTAGTTTGAACTAAAATTGTATTTGGTATATTTTTATTTAGTTATAAATAATTAAAATACATGTTCTAGATTATAAATTATATGGGACGTGGCGGTGAGAACTATTTTTAAAGGGCATTGTTATTCCTACCCCCTCCTCACTCACAATCACTCACATACCCCCACTTATATCACTCAAATACTCCCTATAAGAGGGGGTATGTTTAGAATTCACCTTTTTAAAAGGTTTGTAAATGACGATGCATGCCAGGTTACAAATGCTAACGTGACACATTTAAAAATGGTAAAACGAATACACTTATGTAAATGGTTTTAAATGCACTTTAGGGGTAACCTATTCGATATTTGTTTAAAAGCATATCAAAAAATAGATTTAAATGCATACATAGTTATGAAACGTTATATGGTTTTATAAAATCCATACTCATATTGATATTCTATAAATTTATTCATTTTATAAATCCTATTTCACAATTACGAAACTTTTATAATTTTATAAAGGAAGTTTCGTCTAAATTATGGGAAAAGTTCATAAAAACCCAACAAACTATTCAATTTTGAATGGTTAAGTCCCTAAACTAATTTTTTGAATGGAAAAACCATTAAACTTTCTCATTTTGAATGAGTAAGTCTCTGAATTATTTTTTTGAATGAAAAAACCATTAAACTTTCTCATTTTGATTGAAAAAACCATTAAATTTTCCAATTTTGAATGATTAAGTCCCTGCATATTTTTTTCAATAAATTAAATCATCGAACTTTTAAAAATTGGTTACTTACATCATTTTAACCAAAAAATAACTACATGGAACCGACTATCTTTTGATTCTTTCTCTTTTGATAAATAAAAAATAGATCAAAAAGAGAGCGATCGATGCCAGGAGCAACAACGTGTTAGGTGATATGGAGAACGGACAATGTAAGGGCAATGGGGAGAGGCGAGACAGAGCGATACGATTGTCTATGAGGGGTTTTAATGGCATATAATTTGAGAACAGTAAAACTGATTTTGATTTGTTTTTACTTTAAAATCTTCATCGTCAGTTCCTGGTATCTTTAAAAAAAAGGTAACCAATTTTTAGAAGTTCGATAGTTTATTTATTCAAAAAAAATGTTAAGGGACTTAATCATTCAAAATTAGAAAGTTTAATGGTTTTTTAGTTCAAAAAAATAGTTGAGGGATTTAATCATTCAAAATGAGAAAGTTTAATAGTTTTTTCATTCAAAAAAATAGTTCAGTGACTTAACCATTCAAAATATGATAGTTTATTGGGGTTTTTTAAACTTTTCCCTTAAATTATTTGTGTATACAAATCTAAATTTATTTTTTTTTTATTTGTATAATATGTATTTTTGAAAGAAATACGAATAACAATAATATAAATAGAGCAAATTATGTTTTTCGTCCCTATGGTTTGCTGAAAATTGCTATTTTCATTCTTGTGATTTAGAAATTATGATTTTCACATAGTTTACAATTCATTATTGTTTTCGTTTTTATGATTTAAACTTTATCATTTTGATTTCATCCTTATGATTTACAGCTCTTTGGTATTTTAGTCCTTCATACTTAAGATAGGAGTTAGACTCATAGACAAAAATAACAATGAATTGCAAACCATAGAAACAAAAACCTCAATTTTGAAAACACAAAGACGAAATCCACAAGTTTTAACAAACTACATAGATGAAAATGTAATTTACTCATATAAATAAAAAGTACATTAAAATATTAATATAATGTTGATGATGAAAGTTAGAATACAAAAATATTGATGACGATAATTAATAGAAATTAATAAAGCAAATTTTACAATAATAAAAAGAAACAGATTACATTTAGGGGCTGTTTACTAACTCTTATTGGGTAAGTGCTGTCCGGGTAAGAGTGCTAACCCGGGTAAGTGCTGTCTGGGGTAAGGGGCTGGTAAGTGTTGTCCGGGTAAGTGTGTTTTCAAGTGTTTTATGGTAAGTGCTTACCAACAACAAAATGACCATTTTACCCTTTTTTTATAGTTATATGCTAAATAAAATGTAATTATTTCTTTTATCAATCATATAATGGAAGAAAAAAAATAAATTTCGTACTTCAACAACTGCTTATCAACATTATAATTTTTTTATATAATTAACCGCCAAATTAGACACCAAAATGCAATTTTCATACTTCAAAACAAACGACGAAACATATTAATAATCATTCATATTTAAATACAAACGAAATATGAAACATTTTAATACCAAAAAGAAATTGTTTGTTTTTCATCCAAGACAAAACAAAAATTAATTTGAACCATTTGAAAACAGTTGAGTCGCAATTTGATCCCGCAGATTAGCCATATATCCGTTGTCTTGAGAAGCCCCCCATTGTACTTCAACAATTTCTTCTTCACTGCCTCCTCCATGATCCTCTTCAGCAGTAAACATGGCACTCTCATCGTATTCCATAAACAACTGATCTTGGATATTACATCTTCTTATAAAATTATGGATTGCAAAACAAGCAACCACAACCTCTATTTGTTTTGGAAAAGGATAACAAGCCATTTGCTTCAAAATCGGGAATCTTGCTTTCAAGACGCCATACGCACGTTCAATAACGTTTCTAAGTTGTGCATGTGCATGATTAAACTTTTCTTCTTTGGTTACCGCACGTCTGCGTCGAAAATCAGCTAACCAATACCTCGTATTGCGATAAGGAGTCAAAAAACCACGGGTATTGGGGTATGCGGCATCACAAAGATAATATTTATCTGCATTTACGAATACAATTAAAAGACACAGAAAAATAATAATCTCACTATTAGAAAAGGATGATACATACTTGGTGGAGGAAACGGAAATCTCGAATTTGGGTCGAATGCAACTTCCCTCAATACTCTAGCATCATGTGCAATGCCTTCCCATCCGGTCCAAACATATGTGAAGATCATATTAAAATCACACATTGCTAAAACATTTTGAAAGCAATCACCTCTTCCTCTTCCTCTTCCTCTTCCTCTATATCTTGCTTGTTGATTTAAGGGCACAACTGCATGTATCAAAGTTCCATCTAGTGCACCTATAGCCCCCTGTAAGAAAACCACAAATTATATATAATATTATCATACAAACTTTTAATGTTTTACAAAGTATCAAAACATATAACATACCGGAAATATTTCTTTAAGGTTTCTAACTCTCTCTGACATGCTCAAAGTTCCATCGAAGGATGTCGGCCGTATGACTTCTCTTTCAAATTCCATCATTCCATTTAATACTTCATGAAAACATGTGTGTATAGTCCGTGTGGAATGTTGAAATCTCCGTTTAACCATTCTAAAACGTTCATTATGACCAATAATAGTTGAAAACATTGCCATCTTCTCTTCAACACTTATACGACGACTTGATTGCAACCAATTGTTTTGTTTAAAATGGTTACACAAGAGTATATAAGCATTACGAGATAGACGCATCAGTTCATGACATTGCGTACTAGACCCACGTAATAATTCTTGTGTATACGCATGCCCAGTCAAATTTGAATTGTTATCTCTTATTCTTTCTATTCTTGCTTCAGCTCTTCTTCTCAAATACCAATATGCAATCACCACAATCATCATTAACTGATTACGATCCATGACCTTGCAAATATAAAATACGAAAGATACAATTAGAACAACAAAAGCATCAAAATAACAATCAACAAAATTCCATATACGTCCATAAATAACACATTGTTCCATATACGTCCATAAATAACATCAAAAAGTCATAAAATTCCATAACCATCCACACAAAAACCTAAAGTCATAAAGTTCGATAACCATCCACCAAAAAACCTAAAGTCATAAAGTTCGATAACCATCCACCAAAAAACCTAAAGTCATAAAGTTCGATAACCATCCATAAAAAAATCTAAAGTCATAAAGTTCGATAACCATCAACACAAAAACCAAAAGTCAGTCTAACTCAAGTTGAGTTGGCGTGCCGTAAATTTAATCCATGACTCACACCTCTCATCCTTCAAACGCAGCCAAATTTTTCTATAGTCCACGCCTTGGCTAAAGAGGTAAAGTGTGATGTCATACAACGGCTTATCTTCCCAACCAAGCCTATCCAACTTCATCATACAAGCATCCATATCACCTTCCTCCGATGGTTTGTCAAAAATGGATTTCACATGTGTCACCACATGAGCCAACTCCTCTTCCCTTACCAACGGTTGATTAGATTTTCGTTTTCTGGATTGAGAACGAGAGGAACATTCTTGTGTTGAGCTAGACGGCCCTTGAGTTGAAACATGTGGTCCTTGATCTGAAACAGGTGGTGCATGATCTAAAACAATTGGTGCATGATCTGAAACAGGCGGTGCATGTGTGGTATCCAAGTTTTGATCATCAACTACTAAAGGCGGATTAGAAACATTAGCAGCACGTGAAGGGTTCTGATTTTTAGACCATGATCCCCAACTCCCAACACCCGTGGCCGCCACTCCATCGAAAACTTGCATACAAAGTTGAGGATAAAGTAGTGGTGCATTCCTCAACTTGTCAGCATATTTACTCAACTGTTTATAGAAAAAAAAACATATAACTAAAAGAAAATATAAGAAAATTAAAATTAGAAAAGCAGAAAAGAAATTGACCTTCGCCTCTGCCTTCCATTCCTCTTCAGTTAGATTGAATGTGTTGGACACTGGGTTATACACATTACCCGTTCTATTTCTTAGCCTAGAATACACCGCATACTTCCCCCTCAAATAATCATAGTGATTCTTCATTTGCCTTTGATTCACAATGAAGTTATGAGTGTTTTTTAATGTTTCTGCTATATTATTCCAAGAATGCATCTTAAGGTTGTTGCCTTGGATCCCATTCTTGGACATCTCATGTGCACAACACTCTAAGAAAGTCTTTACCACGTTATCTTTCCAACTAACCCTTGATTTTTTTGGTTCTGATGACTCATCATACGATTCCATACCTATGTCAAAAAGTACCCACAAATAAAACACAAAGAAATAGAACTCCAACATATTCTCTTCACATTAACAAATAAAACATGACACATAAATGAAAACAAACCAAAACCCTTTTATCCCTTTATACTCGCAAAAAACATAACCAACATAATCAACCATTCTCACATGTGAACAACCAAGATAAATGAAAACACACCCACTACTCATTTTGAATCTGATCGATAACAAATTTGAGGGATTGTCTATTGTCACCCAAACAATCGATTTAAAAGACAAAGTTTTGAAACAAAACTTTAACAGTTAAAGGTTCAGGCTAAACAGAGAAGAAGGGTAATAATTATTGAGGAATAACAATCAGAATTCCCAAGAAATCAATCAGAAGCCTCAAAAATCAACAATTTTAGCACAACCATAACCAGATTATAAACCCAATGTTACAAGTTCAACAAAACATGATTCCGAGTGACAAATTTGAGGGATTGGGAAGAAGAAATTAGAGACAGATTTTTTTTTGCCAAACAAGATTCACCTCTTAATGGAACCATTAATATGTACATTATTCGTTGCTTTCGAAGTCTTTTCACTCTACGAACATAAATCCATAATCAATGGTTACAACAACAAAAACGTTAACTCAGATAAATCAATAAACATCAAAGCTTCATTAGTAATGAATACAAACACAGTAAAAGAACAACCAAACCCCAGATGGCAAGTACAAGTGAAGTGGAAAAAAAAACACAGAATAATAATAAGCATTAAAGAAAAGATAATTTTGAACTTTTTCACAAGACATGATGGTAGGTGAATGTTCTTTTTTTACGTGTGTGTGCTTGGTGTGATTTGCAGATAGACCAACCATAAACAATCTATTCACAATAAAACAATATAATTTGCAGAATCTATTTATGTAACATTTACACACATTACAACCTCAAGTAATTCAAAATTCATAAACCCTAACCCTAAATTGAACCTAATAATACAATTTCCAGCTTTACAACCATGAATTTTTCATAAAAACCAACTTGTTCAACAGCGCCCTTTGTTCTAGCTGATGCAATGAAAGAAGTGGTGCCAGATTTTACTTTGAGAGATATGGTACGAATAAAGAAAAACCCAGATGTTTTTAACTATTATTTTTAAAATAAAGAAAAACCCAGATGCAAAGATCAAAATCAGAGATATGGTATCCAAATTATGATTAATCTAACAAAGATATACATAAGAAATCGATCAATACTACCATGTACATAGATTTCGAAATCGATTTCTGGAAAAAAAAAAAAGAAATAAAGAAATCGATGAAAAAAAGAGAGAGAAAGAATCACCTGTGGTCGTTGGAGGGGCTGAACGTGGTGGGAGCGTCGTGAAGAGGGGTTGAGAGCGACGAGGGAGAAGGCGGAGGAGCGCAAGGGAGAAGGCGGAGGAGAGAAACCCTAGTCGTCGTGAAGGGAGAGCGTTGGAAATTTCAAAACTGACCCGGGTAAGCATTATTTTTGATCTGGCTCGGTAAGACCTCGGTTAGATGCTCGGTCAGATCTCGGTCAGATTCGAGATTTGGTAAACGTATTGACTGCTGACCGAGTCAGATGTGCTGACCGAGTCAGCCCGGTCAGCAGTTAGTAAACAGCCCCTTAGTAAAAAAAAATATTTTATAATCTATAGAAAATTATATTTGTGAATAAAATTATTCTATGATTATTTTATTATGTTTTAAAATATTGAGGACCTAATATCTTCATGACGCACTTCTTACGGAGGGAGTGGTTCAGCCCCGTCAGTCCCGTTGATTTTGTCAATGTAGTCGTTCATTCCTTTCCACCCTAAATAACACAAAAAGCTTATCTTGATGTGGAATAAACGTAAGAGTAAGGGGTTGTTTACCCACAAATGTTGGTAAGCGTTGTTTGGAACAAGAGGTCTGACTAAAATAAGCGTCTCTGTCTGGAATAAGTGTTGTCTGGAAAACAACTGTTTACCAAGTATTTTGGATTTGGTGCTGACCGACAAAAAATGACCATTATAACCCTCTATATGATAAAGTATTAAAAATAATGAAACTATTTACCAAATGTTATATATGAATAATTGTTGAATGACAAAAAATGAATACAAATTTCATAATTCACACATGTTCAGAGAGAAATAAATTGAAATTGAAAATAATAATTTGTGCACAAATATTGATTTGATTTGAAACATTGGACAACAATTGATTTGCAATCTAATCATGCAAATTAGTCATATACTCGTTGTCTTGAGAACTCCACTGCATTTCACCGACTTCTACTTCATTGCCTCCTTCCAGTTGTTCTTCAGTAGCGGTAAATATGGTGTTTTCATCGTATTCCATAAATATGATTAAACATTTCTTCTTTAGTTAATGGACGTCAACGTCGAAATCTGCTAATCAATAAACAAAATATAAACACATAATATGGATAACTACAAACAGAAACAAGGAGGAAGCCAAGCAACTTTTCAGAACCAACCCATCCATCCATACATACTTCTGTTGGTTGATCCCCACTTCATAATGAGTTTTTTCAATGTAGTGCATGGTCTTAGGTAATCTGCTTGTTGTTTGTGAATTATAGTCCTTTGAATCACATGTTAAATTGCACCTGTTAACGGATTAAGTGAAGAATTTAAGCTTCATAGAGAGTTATGGCTAGGACATTTTCACGGTATTCTGTTTGTATACAACTGCATATTGGTTACTGTAGTTGGTCAAAACTTGATATTTACCCTTTTAATGAGGTTCAGGGGTTTGCATTTTTAATCTTTGGACTTTGAGTTAACGGTGAGAACCGTGAGAAGTGGATCAAAACCGTTGATCTCTTATAATCTCAAGCCCTCCCATGACTTGCGGCTTAGAAGAGAGTTGATCTGGTGCATCTCATCCTAATGTACGTCCATTTCTTATCTAACGGTTGATAACCACTTCTCACGTTTCTCACCGTTAATTCAACTTCTCACCGGAACCCAACCCGTTCTTATATATCTAGCAAGAAGATTCAAATTTTTGTAATCTATATAACCTTTAATGTTGTTCTTTTGTGTAAAGAGTTGTTATTAATAAGCCTATGAGCCACGTAAAAGAAGATTTCATTATAGAGCATCAAATTGAAGATTAACAGTTGGCATCCAAACCAAAAATCCCAATGGTGCCTTAGTGTTAGTTATTGGTGCTCATACCTGATTTAGAGGTTGTTTGGTACAAGGTCTAAGAAAGAAAGCCATGGAACAAAAAGAACAATAAAAAAATAAACTTTCATTTTGGAACGAAGACATCTCAAATGCAAAACGGATATGGATTTCACTATGTATATAACCCTAAAATTTCTATCCCATAGATTGCTCGGCTTCAATTCCAAACACCTTTCACAAAGATTCGATCAATAGAGTAAAATATGTGTTTCGACATGTGTATCATTGAACTGGATAAACAAAATCGTACCTGAAATTGACAAAATCCGAGTGACAACACCAAGAGATGAAATCATCTGAAGGTGAAATTGATCACTGAAGGTGAAGGCGATGACCAGATGCTGCGGGGAAGGCGATAGAAATAGGGAAGGATGAGGATAAAATCGGAAAATATGAAGGGGAGGATACTCTGACTATGATCAGCGTGGTATTTGTTGCTGACCGAAGATTTGCTGGAAAGAGGAACGGTCAGAGATGTTTACTCAAAAGGTGGATAAGTAAACAGCCTACCTCTTAATGGGGTAAGAGCTTCTTGTTGGGTAAGAGCTAATAAGAGGAAGGTAAACAGCCCCTAAATTACAAATTTCGTCCCTGTGGTTATATAGAAATTATGAATCGGGTCCCTTAAATAAAATAATTACAATTATAGTCATTGTGGTTTTACTTTTGTTATGGATTGGGTCCCTTGTGTAACACCCGTATTTTTGGGTGGATTTCCCCTTTTATATATTTATATATATAGTTTGGGATTTATTTATTGGTTTGTCAATGCCTTCAGTGTGTTTTTGAGTTTGGTTTAGTGGGCAACTTTCATTCGTCGTTATCGGATCAGTACGGGACGAAAAGAGGAATTTTTTCGGAGCACGTCGCACCCCAGGCGACAATGCCCTACGACTATGACATCTGTCAATGTCGCGTGGGCTAAGTCGCGGGGAGGAGTGGACTCACGGTGCATCCGCGGCGACAGTACCAGACGACATTGCCCGGGTCACTGTCGCATGGTCATAATCGCGAGCAGCATACCGCGAGGGTCCCAACGCGGGCGACATTGCCCTGCGACTATGCCATTGGCATAGTCGCCATGTCGTAGTCGCTGACGGGCTTTTTGGGTATAAAAATCATATTTCGGGATTTTCAGAATTGTTTGTGTTGGAAGCAGATTTGGGGAGCTTTTCTTCAGCGATTTTTGGGTGAGTTCTAACCCTAGGTTTCCATATTTTTATTTATTGCTCTTCCATAAGCATTTATGACGATTTAATGCTTGTCTAGGGTGATCATATGGTAGACTTAGCTTGGTTCAACTTCTCAAGTCTTCAACTCTCTACCTACCATTTCTAGGGTCTGATTTCTTGTAAGAAATCACTAAGGTGGGGGATATTTCTTGACTTTCCTACTTATATACATGCTTAATAATGTGCTAACGACTATAGTAACCTTTTCTTGTCTTTTGAGTTGATTATGTAAAGTTAACCTAAAATCTCATTTTTGGGTAATGTCTCAAATGAAGAGCATTTGAGGGGACATTTGATCTTAGCATGTAATATGAGTTATGTGAGCTGCCACGACACATGTTGGTCTTATTAATAGCTTGTTAATGGATTATGGTATCGGTTGATGGAGGTATATTAAATAGACTAAACTCTCGATTTGAGTTGATGTCACAATAGACTAAAGACTCGGTTTGAGTTGATGTCACAATAGACTAAAGACTCGGTTTGAGTTGATTGTCACGATAGACTAAAGACTCGATTTGAGTTGATGTCACGATAGGCTAAGGACTCGGTTTGAGTTGATGTCTCCAATAGCTAAAGATCTAGTTTGGGTTGATGCTATCGTTGAATGGCTTTGGTGGAACTATAATCATGATGGCGAAAATTATATTGTAAACTAATCTTTGATGTCAAGTGGAGTAATTCGGTGGTGAATCATATCAATGTAGACGTTTGTGTATCGTAACTTTATTTCGTTAAATACTTTACGATTGTACTTTCTCACTAGGCTCAATCCTAACACTTGTTTCTTTGGTTGTCATGTATGACAGGGCATCCTAGTGGCGGGAACCTTCGGGAATGAGTGGTCGATCGTGTGTCCGAGAGCGGTCATTTTGGAGATCTAGAGACCGGTTTATACATTTTGTTAGCTAACCAATTTTTGGAAGAATAGCGACACCCGACCGTAATCTAATAGAATAGTTTAGATTATTAGGTTGTCGTATATTTATTCTTCATTCAATGAATTTGTAAACATTATACTATATTCCCTGTTTGGGACGTTACTTTGGGATCTTTTTGGCAGGTCTTTGTATAATCCGGTTTTGATCAATTTACAGCTGTCATATTTCCAAAATTTTAAGTTTTAAATTTCCTCAATTTTTAGGGTGTTACAAGTTGGTATCGGAGCACTAGTTTAAGTGAACTAGGTATGTATGTAGAATGCCTAGACTTAAGCTGTGAATTTAAGTTATGATTGAATGATTTGGGTAGAACTCATAAGATAGGATGGTCTTAGATGTCAACGGAAACTATATAAATTGAGAGTTATGGTAATGGGGATGAAAATTCTTATGTATCGCACATTCATAATTTCGCCTAGCTAACGTTATTATGAGGATGTTTTACGTGAGTATGCTTATTTCTTTTGTTACAATAATTAATGAATGTAGTAGTACGTTTCCTGGGTTTTCTTTCCATGATCTATATCTCATCTATGTTCTCGCGTATGTGCGGCAGAAAATGGTACATACTCGGAATCGACCGGAGGGTCAAGATACAGCGGCATCCACGACCGACCAAGCAAGAGTAACCAATGCAGACCTGCCCCCACCGTTTGTAGATGCGTTAGGCGGGGGACCTGAGCATACAGGCGTGATATAGCCTTGACTCACCCGATAATAAAAGAGGTGACTCCAGAGACAAGAATGATGGACAGAATGATGCAAGCCATGAATGCAGCTATGGCACAACAACAAGAAATGTTTCTGAAGTTACTGGAGGACCGAGACGCTGCTAACCGCAGACATGAGATGGTTGTGGAAAACGTTGTAGTGGCGGGATCCGGAGGTACGGGACCCGTAATTCCCACTAATGAGACCCCAACCCCGGAAATAAGGCAAGTATCAAAGACTTGCACCTTCAAGGCGTTCCTTGGTTGCCGACCACCGGAATTCAAAGGCTCAGACGATCCGGTCGCTTGTATGAACTGGATCCGAGAGACAAAGCAGGCCTTCCGATCAAGTGAATGTGGTGAGAGTCAGAAAGCGACATTTGGTTCTCAGATGTTAAGAGGGGCAGCCCTCACGTGGTGGAATGTGTACTCCTCGTCGGTGGAGGCCACGGTGTTGGCCAAACTGAGTTGGCCAACCTTTAAGCAAAAATTATTGGAAGAATTTTGTAATGAGCGAGCAATGGACAGAATAGAAAAGGAGTTCCGAAACTTGAAGAAAGGAAACTTGTCACTAAAGGAGTACAACCGATAGTTCATGGACAAGTTGGGATTGGTGGGACATCTTGTCTCGAGCAAAAAAGAGAAGATCAAAGCCTACACCAAGGGCTTGCCGTCCGAAATGTTGAACTTGGTGAGGGTGTCTAAGGCCTCAACCATACGAGAGGCAATCGAGGAAGCTCAACCGGTAGAAGATTCCTACGGTCCGAGCAAAGTAGAAAAGAATGGACCGGTGGAGAAGAGAAAATGGGAAGGGAACTCTACACCCTCAAGAAATACGAAACCATTCAACAACAAATACCGTGGGAACGAGGTTGGACGTGAAGCTAGATGGTGCTCTAAGTGCCGGAGCAAGCATGTTGGCCCATGTACCTCAGGCGGGTCAAAATGTTTCCGGTGTGGGAAGACGGGGTACGAGCATCGTGGTTTACCGGTCAAAGGAGTCACGTGCTTCGAATGCCAGGAGTCGGGTCATTTTCGGAGTGAATGTCCGAAGTTGAAGACAGGGGGTAGCGGAGCAAAGAAGACGGATCCTCCTAGAGCAATGGGAAGAGCGTTTCAAATGACCATCGAAGAAGCGAAGGCTTCGACCGATGTAGTGTCGGGTACGTTTCTTCTAAACTCCATACCTACACGTATATTGTTTGATTCCGGTGCGAGTTTTTCTTTCGTGTTGAATTCCTTCTGCAAAAACTTAACCATGCCCACTAGTAGCTTAGAGGATGCTTTGGTGGTAGAGTTAGCGGATAGTGACCAAGTGATAATTCGGGATATAATTAAGGATTGCAAATTGGAGATCGTAGGAAAGGAATTTTCGGTTGACCTAATGCCAATGGCTATCGGAGGGTTTGACGTTGTTATTGGAATGGATTGGTTATCGAATAACCATGCCGAAATCCTTTGCGTGAAGAAGTTGATTTGAATCCCAATCTCGAATGACGGGTCGGTAATCGTGTACGGAGAAAGACGGAAAGGCGAGGTGGCAATTATTAGCTTGGAGAAGGCGCGGAAGTGTTTATCGAAAGGATGTTCGTCCTTTTTGGCGTACGTCATAGATGCAAAACTCGAAAAGAGAAAGCTGGAAGATGTGGCGGTGGTAAAAGAATTTCCTGACGTGTTTCCGGACGACTTGCCTGGACTACCACCCGATCGCCAAATGGAGTTTAAAATTGATCTAGCACCGGGAGCGGCCCCGATAGCTAGAGCCCCGTACCGGCTGGCTCCATCATAAATGAAATAGATGGTGGGACAACTCCAAGACCTTCTCGAGAAGGGCTTCGTGAGGCCGAGCTCGTCACCGTGGGGAGCACCAGTCTTATTCGTAAGGAAGAAGGATGGCACGATGCGTATGAGCATAGATTATAGGGAGTTGAATAAGGTGACCGTGAAGAATAGGTATCCACTCCCTAGAATCGACGACTTATTTGACCAACTTCAAGAAGCGGGATGTTTTTCGAAAATCGATCTTCGCTCGGGCTATCATCAAGTGAAAGTCAAGGAGGATGACATTCCGAAGACCGCGTTTAGGACGTGCTATGGACATTATGAGTTTTTGGTGATGCCCTTTGGTTTGACGAACGCCCCAGCGGTGTTCATGGACTTGATGAACCGCGTGTGCTGACCATTTCTCGATAATTCGGTCATCGTGTTCATCGACGATATTCTGATCTACTCCAAGAATGAATCCGATCATGTGCAGCATCTCCACGACGTGCTAGAGGTCCTGAGGAGAGAGAAGCTTTATGCAAAATTCTCCAAATGTGAATTTTGGTTGAAAGAAGTACAGTTTTTGGGGCACATAGTCTCAAAGGACGGTGTAAAAGTAGACCCTGCGAAGATAGAAGCCATGATGAATTGGGAACCTCCTAATATCCAATCCGAAATCAGAAGCTTATTGGGGTTAGCGGGTTATTACAGAAGGTTCATTCAAGACTTCTCTAAGATCGAAACGACATTAACGGCTTTAACCAAGAAGAATGTGAAGTTTGTGTGGACCGAGTCTCAAGAGAAGGCATTTCGGACCTTACAAAGGAAACTTTGTGAAGCTCCGATCTTATCCTTGCCGGAAAGGTCGGAAGATTTTGTGGTATATAGCGACGCCTCGAAGCTGGGTCTTGGGTGCGTGCTCATGCAGATGGGAAAAGTGATTTCCTACGCGTCAAGGAAACTAAAGGTGCATGAGAAGAATTACCCCACTCATGATTTAGAGCTAGCGGCAGTGGTGTTCGCGTTGAAATTGTGGCGCCATTATTTGTACGGTACAAAATGTACCTTGTACACGGATCATAAAAGCTTGAAGTATGTCTTTGACCAAAAGGAACTGAACATGAGGCAAAGAAGATGGTTAGAGTTGCTCAAGGACTACGATTGCGAGTTACTATACCACCCGGGAAAAGCAAATGTGGTGGCCGATGCCTTGAGTCGGAAAGAGTATAGTGGGAGGCTTCAAGCCAATCTTACAGGAATTGAATTGGTGTCGAGCCTCATGGAGGGGATCAAGGCGTCGCAAACCGAAGCCTTGTTGGAAGAGAACCTCAAAGATGAAGAGATGAGAAAGCAACGCCTTCTATTGACCGAAGATAGTCAAGGGATGAGATGTCTCAATAGACGCGTTTGGGTGCCAAAGATTGGAGGTAATCGGGATCTACTCTTGGATGACGCGCATAAATCCAAATATTCTATCCACCCGGGAAGCACAAAAATGTATAGGGACTTGAAACTGCATTACTGGTGGCCGATCATGAAGTTGGATGTAGCACGATACGTGGAGCGATGCGTGACTTGTTCGCAAGTGAAAGTCGAACACCAACGACCTTATGGGAGCCTCCAATCGTTGGAAATACCCGAGTGAAAGTGGGAGAAGATTACCATGGACTTTGTGACCAAGCTACCAAAGACTTTGAAGGGGAATGACACCATTTGGGTGATTGTGGACCGTCTAACGAAGAGTGCTCATTTTCTAGCAATGAGGGAAACTTTGCCAATGAATAGATTGGTGAAGATTTATATAGACGAAGTGGTCTCTAGACATGGCATACCCTTGTCTATAGTCTCCGATCGTGATAGCCGGTTTACATCAAGATTTTGGGGAGCCTTGCATCACGAGTTGGGTACACGAGTGAATTTGAGCATGGCATACCATCCACAGACGGACGGGCAAAGTGAAATGACGATTCAGACTTTGGAGGACATGCTTAGATCATGCGTGATCGACTTTGGCGGTAATTGGGATGCCCATTTGCCTCTGGTAGAGTTTGCTTACAATAACAGTTATCACTCTAGCCTTGGAATGGCACCATTCGAAGCTCTTTATAGGCGTAAGTGTAGAACCCCCATATGTTGGTTAGAGGCGGGAGAGAAGCAATTTGTCGGTCCGGAGATTGTACAAGAGACGGCCAATAAGTTCAAGTCTATCCGAGAACGTTTGAAAGCGGCACAAGATCATCAGAAAAGTTATGCCGACAAGAAGAGGAGGCCAGTAGAGTTCCAAGTAGGAGACTGTGTGATGCTAAAGGTGTCTCCTTGGAAGGGTTTGATACGTTTTGGAAAGTGAGGGAAGCTAAGTCCCCGTTTCCTTGGACCGTTTGCTATACTCGAGCGTATTGGACTTCAAGCTTATAAACTAGACTTACCACCGGAGATGGACGGAATCCACCCTACGTTCCATGTGTGTTACTTACGGAAGTGTCTGGCGGAAGAGGAAAGTATTATTCCGTTATCGAAAATTCGAGTGGACGACAACCGTTGTGTTGAAGAGCCCGAAGCTATTCTGGAAAGAACGACCAAGAAACTTCGGCATAAAGAAGTGGCGATGGTGAAGGTTCAATGGAAGCATCACCGTGGTATCAATGTGACTTGGGAAGCAGAAGAGGACATGAAGCGCCGATATCCCCGTTTGTTCGACTAGTTGGGATTTCGGGGACGAAATTGTTTCCAAGTTTGGGAGGATTGTAACACCCGTATTTTCGGGTGGATTTCCCCTTTTATATATTTAAATATATAGTTTGGGATTTATTTATTGGTTCTTCAATGCCTTTAGTGCGTTTTTGAGTTTGGTTTAGTGGGCAACTTTCATTCGTCGTTATCGGATCAGTACAGAACGAAAAGAGGAATTTTTTCGGAGCACGTCGCACCCAGGCGACAATGCCCAGCAGTGGGCTAAGTCGCGGGGAGGAGTGGACTCACGGTACATCCGCGGCGACAGTGTCGGCGACATTGCCCAGGTCACTGTCGCATGGTCATAATAGCAAGTGGCGTACTGCGAGGGTCCCAATGCGGGCGACATTGCTTTGCGACTATGCCATTGGCATAGTCGTCGTGTCATAGTCGCCGACGGGCTTTTTGGGTATAAAAATCAGATTTCGGGATTTTCAGAATTGTTTGTGTTGGAAGCAGATTTGGGGAGCTTTTCTTCAACGATTTTTGGGTGAGTTCTAACCCTAGGTTTCCATATTTTCATTTATTGCTCTTCCATAAGCATTTATGAGGATTTAATGCTTGTCTAGGGTGATCTTGTGGTAGACTTAGCTTGGTTCAACTTCTCAAGTCTTCAACTCTCCACCTACCATTTCTAGGGTTTGATTTCTTGTAAGAAATCACTATGGTGGGGGTATTTCTTGACTTTCCTCCTTATATACATGCTTAATAATGTGCTAACGACTATGGTAACCTTTTCTTGTCTTTTGAGTTGATTATGTAAAGTTAACCTAAAATCTCATTTTTGGGTAATGTCTCAAATGAAGAGCATTTGAGGGGACATTTGATCTTAGCATGTAATATGAGTTATGTGAGCTACCACGACACATGTTGGTCTTACTAATAGCTTGTTAATGGGTTATAGTATCAGTTGATGGAGGCATACTAAATAGACTAAAGACTCGGTTTGAGTTGATGTCACAATAGACTAAAGACTCGGTTTGAGTTGATTGTCACGATAGACTAAAGACTCGGTTTGAGTTGATGTCACGATAGGCTAAGGACTCGATTTGAGTTGATGTCTCCAATAGCTAAAGATCTAGTTTGGGTTGATGCTATCAAGTTGAATGGCTTTGGTGGAACTATAATCATGATGGCGAAAATTATATTGTAAACTAATCTTTTGATGTCAGGTGGAGTAATTCGGTGGTGAATCATATCAATGTGGATGTTTGTGTATCGTAACTTTATTTCGTTTAATACTTTACGATTGTACTTTCTCACTAGGCTCAAGCCTAACACTTGTTTCTTTGGTTGCCATGTATGACAGAGCATCCTAGTGGAGGGAACCTTCGGGAATGAGTGGTCCATCGCGTGATCGAGAGCGGTCCTTTTGGAGATCTAGAGACCGGTTTATACATTTTGTTAGCTAACCAATTTTTGGAAGAATAGAGACACCCGACCGTAATCTAATGGAATAGATTAGATTATTAGGTTTCCGTATATTTATTCTTCATTCAATGAATTTGTAAACATTATACTATATTCCCCATTTGGGACGTTACTTTGGCGTGAGACAAAAACTGCGCATTAGGCCATGGCGTGCCACGAGCTTAACGTGGCGTGAGACACAAGCCTTGGTGTCATGGCGCGCCATGACGGCTATGCGGCGAGTTTTTTAGAACAGTGGTATTTCACACAATAATATTTAGAGCAAATTGCAATTCGGTTGTTGTTGTTGTATGGCGGGTTTCCTCGTTCTCGTCTTTGAACTTCGTTTACTACAAATCAACCTTTGTAGTATGTATTGTAATTTTGTCTCACTTAGAGGTGTTTACGGGTTGGGTTGATTTGATTGAAGACATTTGTGAAAGATTGCAGGTATCGTAAAGAGGGAAAGAAACAGAGTAAGAGAGAGAGAGAGAAAGAATTGTTGTATTATTTCATAACTCTGAGAAACAGAAAGAGTACAGTTATTTAAAGGAAAAGACCCAACCTACACTTGTTGACTTTTTCTAACAGACTCGCTAACATTCCCCCGCAAGCTGAATGGTGGGTGCAACGTGAAGCTTGGAGCATAACTGAAAAAAATCGGATAGAGGTCAGGCCCTTGGTTAGAATGTTTGCTAGCTGAACATTGGTAGGCACGTAACGAACATAAAGTTGTTGAGACAAAACCATATCTCGTATGAAATGAAGATCGATTTCGATGTGCTTTGTTCGTTGATGAAACACTAGATTAGCAACAAGATAGGTAGCTCCAATATTATCACACCACAAGGTTAGAACATAAGGAAGAGTGACATGAAGCTCTCGTAAAAGAAAACCAATCCATCGAAGTTCAGCAGCGGTGTTAGTAAGTGCTTGATATTCTACCTCCGTACTTGATCGAGCAACAGTATTTTGTTTCTTGGAGCTCCAACTAATAAGATTGGATCCAAGAAAGATACAATAGTCAGTTGTAGATCGACGATCATCGGGGCAACTGGCCCAATCTGCATCAGCATAGGCATGAATAGCGTTCGTGGATGATCGTTGAAAAACCAAGCCATGAGTACTTGTACCACTCAAATAACGTAAAATGCGCTTAACTGCTATCCAATGCCGATCTGTTGGTTTATAAAGAAACTGGGAAGCCTTATTAACAGAATATGCTATCTCCGGTCGAGTAAGAACCAAATATTGTAATGCACCGACTGTACTTCGATATAAGGATGGATCTTTAAATGGAACACCAGAAAATCGAGACAAGTGTTTTCCAGGAGAGACCGGAGAAGATAAGGGTTTACAAGTATGCATACCAGTGCGCTTAAGAAGATCAAGCAAATACCTTTCTTGTGTTAAATGCAGACTACAATCTGTAAAAGTAGATTGAACACCCAAGAAATAGTTTAGTACTCCCAAATCTTTCAGAGAAAACTGTGAATGAAGTTTCTGAATTAATTCAGAAACAAACTGAGAGGAATTGGTCATAACGATTATATCATCGATGTACACCAATATATAAGCAGTCACGGTAGATGTACAATATACAAATAAGGAGGTATCAGAAACACATTACACAAAACCAAAATCGAGAAGTGCAGTGGAAAGCTTAGAAAACCATGCTCGAGGTGCCTGCTTCAAACCATAGAGAGCCATTTTAAGGAGGCAAACATGATGAGGACGATCGGGATCAACGACCCTTGAGGATGTGCCATATAAACCGTCTCAGTCAAATCACCGTGAAAAAATGTGTTATTAACATCTACTTGTCTTATTTCCCAACCACAATAAAATGCAACAGAGAGAACTATTCGTATAGTGGTTGGTTTTACCACTGGACTGAAAGTTTCAGCATAGTCCACACCCTCAGTTTGTAAGAAACCCTTTTTCCACAAGTCGGGCTTTATACCGACTAACACTTCCATCGGGATGCCTCTTGATACAATAAACCCACTTGCAACCAACTATGTTCGCCAAGGAGGCGCAGGAACTAACATCTAGGTTCTATTTGAGTGAAGTGCAGAAATCTCAGACTTCATTGCATCACACCAAGCAGGCCATTTGTGAGCTTGAGAAAAGTTTAATGGTTCGGTATTTGGGGTAGTAGTAGTATGGTAGAGAATATGATCTGAAAAGGTTTTGGGTTTACTAGTATGATCACAATTACGTATGACCATTGGATGAGTTGAAGACGTAACAGAATCAGGTTGAGTTGAAGAAGAATGTGAAGTGGAAGAAGAGACTGGTACAGACGGAGATGTGGTAGTTGACTGTTCTAGAGAATTTGAAGATGGGTTACTTAAAGGAACCTCAAAAGGTGGAAAAACAACTGAAGAATCAGACATTGAGGAGTTCATATTAGTTTGAAAGGGAAAAATTGACTCATGAAATACGACATGACGAGATGTATACGTTTTGGATGTCACGTGATCGTAACAAAGATATCCTTTATGAAAAGAAGCATAACTAATTAACGTGCATGCAATCGATTTTGGAGTTAGTTTATCATCAAGAACATCACCAAGAAAAGGATAACATAGACATCCAAAAGTACGAAATGCAGAGTAATCTGGTGAACGGTGAAATAAGAGTTCATATGGTGAAGAATGGGACAGTACATGAGATGGAAGACGATTAATTAGAAAGGCAGCAGTAGCATATGCGTCATACCAGAAATTTTTTGGTAAACGAGCATGAACAAGTAAAGCACGAGCAATTTCAGACAAGTGACGGTTTTTCCGTTCAGCAAGACCATTTTGTTGAGGTGTGTATGGACAAGATATACGAGGAATAATACCACACTCGGAAAGGAATTTACCCATTTGACCTTCAGTCAATTCTAAAGCACTGTCACTTTGAAAATATTTAATTTTTGTTGAGTTTGTTGAGAAAAGATTCTCAACCTGTGACTTAAAATGACGAAACGATTCAAAAGCTTGGGAACGATATACTAATGGATAAATCCACGTAAATCGGCTAAAATCATCAATGAACGTAATAAAGTAACGAAAACCAGATCGAGAAGTAAAAGGTGTTGGTCCCCATATATTTGAATGTATTACATGTAAAATAGAGGTACTTCGAGATACAGACTCTTGAAATGGAATACGAGAACTTTTCGAAACACTACAAGCATGACAATTATGACTTTTTGATTTATTTGACATACAAGGAAATGAAAGTTTCGTAAAAACATAATCCGATGGATGACCAAGTCTGGAGTGCCAAAGACTTCTCGATAAAGTAGCAGACAGAGAGTAGATGTTGTGATGATCAAGCGGAATGTGGAGGAGCTTGATTCCTGTCAAGGACTGAATAAACAACCTATTAGATGAAAAGGAAACAACAAATGGATTATCTCGAACAAGTTGAATGATAAATAAAAGATTTTTTGCGAGACCCAGAACCAAAAGAACACTTGTAAGAATTAATTTGCATTTAGTTAAGGAATAAACGAATGACCAACATGAGTGATAGGAAGAGTCATACCATTCCCAACAACAACTCTAGTGGAACCGGTGTAGGCCTATGCTCCATGAACTAAATCTGGGTTTGGTGTCATATGAGCAGTAGCACCAGAATCCGGTATCCAAGATTCAACAGCAGCACATACGTTTGCAAATTCATCCGATTAAGTGGAAAGACCAGCAGAAAATCCAGAAAAACCAGTCTGTTGTGAGGCCCAATGACCAAAGTGATCTGGTCCAAAACCAGAATTAACCTCAGGTCCATTATTAGTCCCAAAGAATTGACTATAATTGTTAGGCCCAGTAGCAAAACCTGATGAATCATAACCTGATCCATTTGACAATCCCTGAGTATTAGCAACAGTGTTTCCTCTCCAACTTCCATCACTAAATCCACCACGAACAGAAGGCATTGCTGCAAAAGGTTGTGTAAAACTTACATTGTAAGCATTTTGATTTTGTTGACCGTTGTTTCCTCTCCAAACACGTCCTCCGGAACCACCACCACGTGAAAATTTTCGACCACCATTGTTTCTCCAATTTTTGTTACTGTTTTGATTTCCATTTCTGCCACCACCTCTTCCTTCAGATGAAGTATAACGATAGAAGCACCATGAAGCATCATGTCCAGATTTGTGACAAATCTGACAAACAGTATTGTTTCCTTTTGGTTTATTTTCAGATTCGAAGTGTGGTAGTGTGACTGTGCCAGTATTCATAGCAGAAATTGGAACAAATCCTTCATTCTGATTACTTAGTCTTTGTTCATACACAAAAAGTCTCGATATGATTTGAGAAAAACTTGGAACACTTTATGAGTTTTCAACATTAAGAACAAAAGTATTGAACACAGAGTTCAATCCTTGTAAGGTTTGTAAAACTAGATCTGAATCAGATATTTTCTCTCCAATAGATCTCAACGAATCTGCAATTCTTTTCACAGAATCACAATAGGCTGTAACACTTAATGTGCCTTGTTTCAATGTCTGAAACCGAGTTCGTAACTAAAACTTCTTTGCAAAAGCTTGCTGTAAATACAGATCTTCAAGAGTTTTCCACAATTCAAGAGTTGTGGTTGTATCAATTGCTAAATGAGCAATAGAAGAGTCAAGAGTTGCGTTTATACATGCACAAACATATGAATCAGCTTTGCACCAGTTTTGATACTCAACATCGGTTTCAAGTGGAGAAGATGAACTTACATGCTTAAAAAACCCCATCGTTTTGAAGATTGTGGAGATCTGATGCTTCCAACTCAAATAATTTTCACCATTGAGTTTAATCGAGGCAAAATTTGAGATGTTTGACATAGTAAACTGTTGATCTGAATTTCTTACTGCTGCTGTTGTATTTTATGCCATTATGTACAACTGGTATTGATAGAGATTCAAGAAAAGCTATTGTACAACTCTGATACCATGAAAGATTGTAGGTATCGTAAAGAGCGAAAGAAATAGAGTCAGAGAGAGAGAGAGAGAGAAGTAGAGAGAGAAAGATTTGTTGTATTATTTCATAACTCTGAGAAACAGAAAGAGTACAGTTATTTAAAGGAAAAGACCCAGCCTACACTTGTTGACTTTTTCTAACAGACTCGCTAACAATTTGAACAACTTAATCCAATGCTTGCGGTTTAAAAGATCTCAACCCAACTCAAACCAAAGTGCAACCCAACCCAACCCAAACCGTACAGGTTGGTCGGGTTGATACTTTGGATCTTCTTACTCATAATTTCTTTTTCATCATCAACCATTTGGTACAACTTATCCATACTTCTTAAATCTTAAGTATATCACATTCAATTAATTTTCTCAATTTGCACATGTATGTGTGTGTGTGTGTTCACAGTTATTGAACATATATGTACAGGAGTTATATAGAGATGGAGAATAGATTGAAAATATACGTATATGAAGAGAGTATGTGATGGTGTATTGTCTAATGTATATATTAATAGAGACTCAACAATCAGATTAAATTCAAGAAATAAAAGGATACCGGGTTCATCGGGTTGGGTTGGGTATATTTGGATTCAAATAAAAGTAACTCAATATGAACCCAATACCTATGGTTTAAAGATTTTACAATTCAATTAGATATCAGATTGCTTCGAATTGAATTATTTCACTTTAAGTTGGGTTTAATTGATCGAGTTGGTCGGGTTTTAAAACACCCCTACTCTTAATAATAGTGGTTAATGGGGTGTTTGGGATTGTTTCTTTGAAGTGATTTTTTGCTTATTGCGGTTTGGCACCGGAGATAATCACTTTATAATGTTTGGATGGAGAAAAATTAAAAGGGCTTATAGCAGTGTCAAACCACTAAAAATGAGTTTTTGATAAGTCATTTTATTTTAATTTATCAACTTATTTGAAAAGTGCTTATGACTTTTTTGGTCATTTTATATGTATAAGCAATCTCAAACATCTTTAAATAACAACTTATTAGTTTATTACGTTTTGGTACCACAATAAGCTAATTCAAACACTTTTTTAAAAACTCCAATTTAATACCGCATAAGTTGATAAACACTTTCCAAAATAAGTGTAATTGTTTTAAATAAGCAATCCCAAACACCCCCTAAATAAGAGTCATTAAGGGGCTGTTTGGTTGGTTTTCTATTAAGTTCTGTATGGATAAAGTTGTCTGTGTGAATTACCTTAAAAATGTTATTTATTAATGATGTGACATTTGATTTAATTCTTTATCCTTTATTTTCCTTTTCAATTTTGCATCCCACCACTCTTAACCGAATGACCACCAACGACCGCCACCACAAATGCAAACAAATAATCTATGTATTTTAAATCACAAACCTTAAATCAAATACATTTAAATACAAAACCACATGTTCTAAATCAAAACCCTAAACTAATACATAAGATTGTTTAAAAAACCCTAAAAACAACCAACAAGCCTTCAATATTTAAAAAAACTTTTAAGGAGACGTTTGGTTTGATGAAATGATTTTGAAGGATTTAAATTTTGTGAAAGAATTTGGAGTTTGAGTGGACGTTTGGTTCACATAATGTTTTTTGTTAGAATGGAATATGTCAAAAAGAATTTGACTTGAAAGGAATTGTAATAGAATGTTATCTGCTTTGACTACTTATTTGGTTGACATACATTGGAATGAAACCTGTTTGTTTGGTTCACATAATGTAGCTTTGGAATTGAAATGAAATATTGGTAAATGACCAAAATACCCTTTTTTTTAAAAATTTGAAATCGAAATCGGTGGTGATTGGAGGTGGTTCAGATCGACAGTGTAGATTGGCGGTGGTCGGCGATGATTCAGATCGGTGGTGGCCAACGTGGTTCAGATCGGGGGTGTCGGCAGTGGTTCAGATTGGCGGTGATTGGCGATGGTTTAGATCGGCGATGGTCGACGGTGGTTCAGATCGGTGGTGGTAGTTCAAATCAACGGTGGTGGGAGTGTGGTTTAGATTGGAGATGTTCAGGTCAGCGGTGGTTCAGAACGACGGTGTGGTTCAAATCTGCGGTGATTCAGATCGATGGTGGTGGTCTAGGTAAATCAAGTAAGAAAGATGGGAATAATTTTGTCTTTTTGAGAACATGAATGGTGGAATGTGTAGAATTCAATTTCATTACATAGGTAAACCAAACGTTTGAACCGAATTTGGTCAATGGAATTGATCGTTCGAATTCTTTCGAATTCCGTCAGAATCCTGTGAACCAAACGCTCCCTGAGGGATTTGGGTTTGGAATCTTTGATATGTTTGGTTTGTAGGATTTGGAACGGAACTGAATTTCATTCTCTATAAATAATTTATAAAAACAAATTATAAATAATTTTAGATTAAAAATCCATGTCAGTAGCCACGTCAACAAATAATATTGAATTGGATGCTAGATCACTCGCCACATGAGCATGGTAACTGGTTAATGCTTAAACCACTCAGGTACTTAAATTTTTTTGAAACTTCACATCTTAGGGACCAGTTACTCAAGTACGTTACTCAAAATACGAATTAAGGCAAAACACGTCACTTTTTTCATACAATTCGCCCTATTAAAAAACATTATTACATACAAATCCTATGAAATCCTGTGAAATGCCAACCGCTTCTATAGGATTTCAAAATCCTATGTTTGTGGGATTTCAATAGAATCCCGTGATTTCAAATCCAAAAAATCATTTAAAAACCAAACATGATATTGGAATGAAATTCAATTACAAATTCGCCCAAATTCAATCAAATCCTACAAACCATACGAGACCTAAGGGCCGTTTACCATGCGCTTAACGTAGTAAGCACTTACCATGCTTACCAAGTTATATTACTTTAACCAATGAATATGAAAATGACCAATAATCTTTCCCGGTAAGAGTGAAAGCAATGATCGAGAGTCTTACCGGTAAGTGTGGGCGACAGTTCTTACCTGATTAGCGCTTACCGAGTAAATTTTTGCATACGATGTTGTTTTAATGGACTAAAATCTTACCCCGTAAGGTAAGTAATAGCATTGAGTTTACCGAGAATCACTTACCAGGTAAGTATTTGGGTAAACTGCCCCTAAATTTCTACAATTAGGGGTAGCAAATCCTCTGACAACAAACCATATTTTTCTACGATCTTGGATCTAGCTTGACCAACAGCCGTGAGAGATGCAGAAGCAATCCACCGGAGTAGAAGGGGCGGGGTAGTGAATTCGACTTTTTGACCACGGGGGTAATTTAAACTTGTTGCATAATAACTTTTATTTAGTGCTTATTAATATTTAATATATGTCCTTTTTATGAATTATTAATATAAAACATTGTTTATCTTATTAGAAATAAAATGTTGCAATTTTTAAACATAAAGTTATGCCAAAGACTCAAAAGCACTTTTGTATGTAGTAATTATTGAGAATTTTTTGATCTATGAAAATAGCTAGAATAAAATTAGGAAGATCGGATAAGATAAATAAATTACTAAACTACCTGATATTAAATTAAAACTTTAAAACCTTTTATAATTCTTTTACCCACTTATTTTACTCTTGCAAGTCTTGTCCAGATTAGTTTTGTCATGTCCTGTGTTATTCGCTTGCCAAACGCTACCTAATGGTATCCATTTGGGTTCAAATGTTTATTTTATTTGTTAATTATAATAATATTAATTTAGATAAATAAATGAGTAAATTACAAATTTCGTCCCTGTGGTTAAATAATATTTTGGATTGGGTCCCTCTAATTAAATAATTACATGTATGGTCATTATGGTTCCAATTTTGTTATGGATTGAGTTCCTGCATCTAACTCCGTTAACTTTTATTTCGTTAACCCAGGGGCAATTTCATCAATTCAGTTTTTTATCTAATATTTTTTGTTAAAAATATGTATTAAATAATATAATTATTATATGTATAGATAGTCGATATATACTATATAGAGGGAAACCCAAGTACATCGTCCCTCGTCGCCGACGAAGCCTCCCCACTGCCAAACGCCACCCCTTACACCGATCTTCGTCTACCAGAGATGCCAAAATCCTGAATTTCGCTGAAGATTGAAACCCATCTACCAGAGTTCGATGCGGTGACAATGAAGCAAAAAAAATCAATAAACCCAGTTCGGAGAGGATTGCAGGTGGGGGGACTGGAGGAGTGCAGGAGAAGATTGTAGATCTAGACTTCACCGAGTCCATCCCTTTCTTAATCTCTCTACTAATCGGTTTGTTTCTTTTTCTAGGAAAAAGTTATCGTGATCCCAGTTCGTATAAGATTCCAGTGAACAACACCACCGTTCCCATTTCATTTCATGTTTCTTGATTTCATATTTAGATATGGTCAACTCCAGATCGAAAAGGAAAAACAGAAAAATTTCATGTTTCGTATTTATCCATTCAATCAATTTGTATCCAGTGAATCCCTATTGATTAAAAATTGTTTTTGCGGTGGCAGTCTCAATGGGGTTGGAAATATTGTGGTTGGATGCCATTTTTCCTTTTTCCTTTTAGATATGGATTTGGCCGAAGATGGTGGTAGATGGAGAAGGTGAAGAAAGCCGAAAATGGTGGTGGCTGGAGAAGTGGGTTGAGGTTGTACTTGGTGGAAAGGTGTTAGACAAGTGGAACTGAGAATTTTCCTCTCGGAAATGGGATTAAAGTGGTAAGGGCTATCCACTTTTTATTCGGTGGTATGCCATTTAGTAATAAATATTAATAATATAATGTATAAATATAAAAGAAAAAGGTGAAAAGACGAAAACAACCTTAATTTAACTGAGCAAATATTAACAGAATTAAGTTAAGAGACCTAACTCGCAACAAAATTGAAACCACAATGATGAAATCAGTAATTAATCCGTTTGGAGGACCTAATCCATAATTTTGATATAACCACAAGGACCCAATCTGTAATTTACTCTAAATAAATATTGGAAAAACCAAGATTGGAAAGGTGAAAACACCACGCCAAATGAAATACAGTGTCTAAGAAATAAACATCCACTTTATTTAATGAGGTCCGGAATTGAAATGCTAAGGTGATGATTAGTCGGTCCTACCCACTTTACAATGTTGCCAACTCAAATTCAAATCATTTGGTACGTTCATATATAATCCTCACCATCACAAATAAATTAAATTACGAGCATCTCCAATAGCTATACTAAAGTTTTTCTAAAATAGAGTAAAAAAAACAAAATTTCTAAAAAAATTTGCATCCAACTCCAACAGTTATCCTATTTTAGCAACTCTGGTATTAATTATCTTATTAAAATATTCAATTTATTTAAATATTTTATTAAAATATTCAATATATGGAAAGTTGGGATAGGAAAAGTTTGCTTTTTGGAGGTAATAATTAGTTTTGGAGGGAAACTATCTATTTAGAGATTTCTCTAAATTTAGAGATTTTTACAATATCTCTCCTCTTTACTCTATTTTAACATAGAAGATAGCATAGCTATTGGAGCAACAAAAATGTTAAAATCCCAAAATTTTCTATTTTAGCATAGCTGTTGGAGATGCTCTTATTCTCTAAGACTAAACTAAACCAGACAATAATTAGGCGTGTATACGATCCGATAAATTGATAAATTAAAGTCAAAGCAATATATTACTTGGTTGGTTTGAGAATTATGTAGCCAAATTAAAGGGAAACATGATCTGTTTAATTACATTGAGATTATTAGATTAACCTAACGGCTTGTTATGTGATGTCAACCTGGCAATTACAAAACATTTATAAGCAGTGATGAAATACAAGTCTTCTAATTGAGATGAACGAACATAATTTTCATATAATGCGTCATATAAACGAGTATAATTTGTTGCAGAAAATAAAGATGTATTTTAGAAAGCACAAAAATACATTATCCAAATTATAACATATTATAACTATTTAACAAGGTGGAAAAACGAGATCTTCAAATACCGTTTATTAAAATGGAGCTCGTGAATCTTTTACAACTTTGAAGCATTGTAGAATTTTCCACGCAATTTTCTTTTTAATATCGAGTTATTCAAAGACTCATCTTTTGTTTAATTTTGTATATTCGTTACATTGCTAAAATGACTTCTATACATAATATAAACTTAGGTGACGTTTGGTTCGCAGATTCTGATGGAATTGGAATGTTGAATTCCATTGACCAAATTTCATTGCTTTGTTTGGTTCATTCTTTTTCACAGAAGGAATCTTTAAATTCCATCAAATTCCACAAATGAGGGAATTTAACATTCCTTGGCAACTACAAGGTATTTTGATGAAATGATATTTTTTTTTCAATAATACCACATATGCCCTCAATCCAATATAATCTAATCACATATCTAATTAAACCATGCCTCCACCGGTTCCTTCTCTAAACAACCACCGCCCACCGTCGTTTTGAACCATCACTTATTTGAACCACCGCCGACCACTGCCGATCTGAACCACCACTGACCACCTTCAACCACCAACCACCGCCGATCATCGCCGATCACCGCCGGCTCTGACCACCGCCGTTCTGAACCATCACTGATCTGAACCACCACCGACCACCTACCATCGCCATTCTGAACCATCGCCGATCTGAACCATTGCCGACCACCGTCGATTTGAACCAAATAAAGTATTTTTAATGGCTAGTTTATTAAAGCATGTTTTGTTTAGAAAAATTAAAATTATCAAAAAATGTATTTTGGTCACCAATTCCAAAGCTACATTATGTGAACCAAACACACAAATTTCAATTCTTTTAATAGATTTCATTTCAATTTTGTTAACCAAATAGATGGTCAAACCTGACAACATTTCATTCTAATTCCTTCAAAGTTAAATTCCTTTGAGAGATTTCATTTCATCCAAAAACATTTTGCGAATCAAACGCCACCTTGGAGACTAAGAGCATCTCCAACAGCTTCTTTAAAATGGAGAAAATGAAAAATATGGGGATTTTGTGCTACAATTTTGCTCCAACAGCTTTCCCAAAACTATCCACAAAATGGAGAAAATAGGAGAGAGAAGAAGTTTTTCTCCAAATATGGAGATAACCCAAAAAATGATTACCAAGAGAGAGGAACTATTTTTTATTATATCCCACCAATGAGAAACTTTGAAAAGAAATATTTAGGTGAGAGAAATAATATTTTATTAAATATATATAATATTTTAATATTATAATCAATGATTTATCTCTAAAATGGGGAAACTCTTGGAGATGGATGTAATTTTTTTTGGAGATTTTGACTTTTGATTCTCCATTTTAGAGAAAATTTGGAGAAGCTGTTGGAGATGCTCTAAGTACGAATCTAACTATTTAATAAATAAGATTTGTTTTTCTAAAGTTTACCAATTAGTGACCATTTAATCTAACTTCATGACAAAATGGCAACCTATGCAATCTAGACTACTATCAAACTAACAGCTAACAAGATCAAATCAATCCTAATCAGAGTCACTAAAATGAAGAACGAATAAGGAAAAAAACAATTAGAGCCTTAATTACAGTTAAGGCTTTGTTTGGTAAACTAGCTTATAAGCTAGCTTGTAGCTGATAAGCTAACTTTTTAAAACGTTACTTTGAGTAACGTTTCAATAAGCTAGCTTATGGTCATTCAAATATGTACACTAGCTTTTTTTTTGCCAAACATAGCCTAAGTCGCTAAAATCTAAATAATCATAATAAGAATGAAGAATGAAAATGGAACAACAACAAAAAGTTGAAAAATGCAATGGTGAGTGGGTTGTCGGAACTTGGATGGTTGGACCGGAGGGACCAATAAAAAACCTATGCATTTGGAATTGTATTTTATTCCAAATTCACGTTTAGTTTTAAAAAAAAATTAAAATTGAAATCCTAGAATTTCAAAAAAATCCCATAAAAGTTAATTTAGAAATCTCATAGAAAATTGGTATTTCATAAGATGTTTTTTTTTTTGTAATAATGTGTTATATAAAATATGTTCGAAATATTTATATCGTAATAATCAATTAATAAAAGGTAATTTGATTAATATTATAATTTATTTTTATAAATTACCTATATTCTAAATTATACAAGCCAAACATATCAAAAAATCACTCTAACAAATTCAGATACTTCAAAAACATTCTGTTAAATTAAACGTTAAAAATTGCCGACAAGTTTAATCCTATTTGAGTTAAAAGTGGATATATGTGGATGGATTTTGGAAGCCATAAGGCAGTGGAACTCGAGTGTGATATATATCATATGAGTCGGCAAAAACAAAAAACTTTGATGGTCGTTTTTTGGAAGAGATTGCACTGAAAATGATATAAAAAAGGTATGCCATGTGATGTGAATAGAATGCAACCAAACACAAATTAAGTTTTAAGCCTACCCACCACCCCGTCACATGGGATGCCCTGCCCAATTTTTGTTTTTCCATATTAATTATTTCACTTTATGTATGTATATTTACATACTTAATTATAATCTACTCCAATGTATTATAATTAATTTATTCTCTTTTTTATTATAAACAACTGTAATCTTTGAACAATATTTTTTTTTTAACAACATCAATTTTTATTACCAACCAAGTAACACCCAAGTTATACAACAGAACAATACCGAACAAACAACAAAACAGTAACGAAGCATAATAAAATGATCGAAAAAAGTAGCTATCGTGCAACGAAAGGGGGTTTGCGAGGAGCAAACTAGCGCTGCGGCAAGCTAACGACCGAGTACCGACTATACTTGTGCAACAACTCTTCTGCCTCTATCTGTCTCTGTTTTCAAACAAATAAATTCATCAATTTATTGACGTGTCTAACAACAAAAAAAAAAAGTAAATAAGAAGACATGTATTTTTTTTTATAATAAGTATTATTATGGCAAGTGTGCATGAGTTTTGATGTTAGTGTTTTAATAAAGATGATGCTAGGATCGTATTACTAGTATTGATCTTGTTTTCCTATAAAAAATGGTATTAAATATTAGTTCTGAAATATAATTAATCTTTCTTTCTTTTTAATTTAATTTTCTTTAAGTAGCTGGTTCACACTATTTCATGTCAACTTGATATCAATAATAAAGTTTAAATAATAAGAAATTTCATTTATTAGTTATATAGAAAAAAAAAATTTATTTTGGGGCCTACTAGAAAAGTTTTACATGAAAGTAGGATACCGTTGTACATCATTCCTAAGATTTATAAATTAAATGTTGATAACCTTAAACATGTGTAATATTTCAAACATGTTATTTCTCATGTTGAAGTTTAATTTATGATATAGGCTTAGAATATGAAAATTTAGATACATTTTTTAAATATGTTTAAAAAATAGAAAAAAATTGCATTTTGATATATAAAATGGTTTGATCATATTTATTTAATCTGTAAATAATACTATTAAAAGCATTCAGGCAAAATATATATACTCGTTATTATGAGCAAATCAAGATAAATGTAACGTAGAAGTAACAAAAGTGTGTGTGAATTTTGTTTACGTACATAAATTAATTTTATAGATAAAAGTGTATGTGAATTAAACGGTTTTCGAGTCGTTTTATAGTACCATCTACTATGTCGTTCATTTTATAGATATATTTACACCGAATCACGTTGACGTTACATGAAAATGTACAAATCCTAGGTTCTATTTTCAATCAAAGCATTAAATTCATCTACCATATAGCCATACACCGTTTTAAGATCCTTGTTAGCTTGAGTGAACTTAGTCGGTTCAACCTCATTAGCCAAGGCAAGTAGATTTAATGTAGTAAATAAATTGACAATCCCAAATTTCAATAGAGTATGCATATGATGTGATGTGAGGGGTGAATCAAGGGGAGACTACTTGATGAAATATGTACATGGGAAGAGCTAAAGCTAAGGAAAGTTGTTGGGACACACTTTTGTAGAGCTAGTGACATGACAAACCATGGGTGCTAGAGGGGGTCTAGGGGATGCTGAGGGTGACACAGACAATGATGTAGCATGTGATACAATGATGGACTAAACGTGATAGAGGGCTAGCAGATGATTCTGTCGACAAGACTAAGCACGAGTTTCAAGACAATCGTCTAAAGTGATTGTCTGGTTTGGAGGGGTCACCTAACATGAGTAAGCACGGGTTTCAAGACAATCGTCTGGCTCGTGATCAGCTAAGAGTAAATGAGATGTGCCATTTCCACCTAAGACATTGAATAATGTTGAGCGAATAAGAGGTTTGTATTAGAATATTGAATACATGTTCATGAAACCACACATGATGGCACATGTTTTGTTGATGGGTTAAGGAAACTATACTCTTTTATAGTGTGATGCATACCCAATGAAGATGCAATGCATTGAGTGTGAGACCAATTTATGAGGGGGGTTGACGGTAATATGAGGGAAAACGAAAAATAATCATTACCAAATGTCCAAAAGAAAATGTAATATGGTGTACTAGAAAATAGGAGTTTCATAGGTGAAACTCCATGTATGAAATGTGTGGGAAACAAATTAATAATGAAAATAGCCATATAAGTGGCATCAACCCAAAATTGGACGAGGATATTCACTAACGCAAGAACTATGCATGCGGTCTCTATGTCTTAGGTTTTGCAACTCTATTCAAAAGAAGAAATAAGAAGGCTTATCATTAGTATTGAACTCGATAAACATTTTTTAGTCTTGGTTAATTTGTATAAATTTTCTTGTATTATTTTGTGATCAATTATTTCAAAAATGGTGTTCATGGTTTGGTGTTGTGTAATTAAGAAAGTAAATAACAAATTTGGTCCTTTTGGTATGCCAGTTTTTATGGCATTAGTCCCTATACTTCATTTATTACACATATGACTTGCTGGTATGCATTTTTTTCACGGATTTGGTCTTTGGACCAGACAACCATCCACAACCTCCGTTAACATGAGGGTATTTTCGTCTTTTTGACATTTTCTTTGTTTTAACATCGATATTCTTTGTCTTTTTAACCTTTTGTCTTTTTGTCTTTTTTTATCACTTTTAATATTACAATACATTTTAAATTATAACTATATTGCAACACCCAGATTTTTGGGTAACTATAATTTTAAGTTAGTATGAAATCGATATTTCAAAAGAAAAAGAAGAAATTTTATTTTGGGCTTAAATTCTAGATTTTATAGTCTTGTTGGATAAATAATTCAAAAACAAGCCCAATGGTTCTTTCAGAGCAAAATCGAAGCTAAAACAAAGAAGGTATGACCAAAACAGTGACCGAACGACTTTCACGTGAGTTTCTTGGCCCCAAACTAGCATAAAATTCATGTTGGGACCTTCCTTGATGCAAACCCAAAAGCCTCTTAGGCGAGTTCCACACTAGTTGAACTAACGTGAAACTAGTGTGGGCGGCTGGAACTGCAAATACACGATTTTTTTGGGTTTTCTTCATTTCTTCATATCTTCTTCATCTATACTTCGATTAAAACGATTCTTTTTGCTATGTTCTTAATTTTGAGAGCTTTTTAAGAGTATATCAAGGGAGTTGAAGTCTATTTAAGGATTCAAGAGTATTTTGTAATGGTAAGTTCTTCATCTCTCTCAATTTTAAGCTAGGGTTTCATTATTCTTCATTTGCCTCAATTTTCTTAGAGTTTGGTGTAACTTTGGGGATATTTGTGGTAAAGGAAACTTTGTAGAAGTTTTGGAGCTAAAATATAAAGAGCTCACCAGGGCCGGCCCTGATATTTCAGAGGCCTTGTGCCAAAAAAATTAATGTGGCCCTAATAATTAATTTGTCGATAAAAAAGGATTAATAACAAAATGAGAAGTAATTGAATTAAAATGAAAATAAAATATTTTAAATAAAAAGAGTTACCTTTTAGGTTTATTGTTTAATGATTGAATATGTATCTTGGGTTGGATTTTTATGGAAGATAGTAAGTTTCAAATATAAAGAGATAAAGGGTTTAATAGGGTTTTGGGAGAAAATGATCATAGATCGTATGAAAATAACCTGAATTATGAAAAATTAAAGGTAATCTTTTGAAACAAATCGAAAAACAACTAACCAAGCGAAATATTTTAATTAACAAACTCTTATTTTTAAGTTGTTTGATTAATGATTTGGATATGTTTCTTCTACTGAATATTTAATTTAAGATTTTGAATTCGAATTATAGGAGAGATAAAAAGATCTAATAGGAATTAGAGAGATAATGGTCGTAAGCCCTAGAATGTAATAAACAAAAATCTAAAATATAAATAATAAAATGTAATATCTTAAATTAAATAAACAACCATTTTAAGTTTGATGAAAAATGATTGTACATGCTTTTCGGATGCATATTAGATTATAAGTTCGAATTATGAATAAATAAAATGTAACAAGAATTAGGGAAAAAAAAGGTGAACCTAAAATGTAGGAAAAAAAGATTAAATTATAATAATAAAATATAATCTTGTAAATTAAATTATTAAGGAAAACAATTAATCCTTTTTTTTACAAGTTGAAATAATGGCAACAGGGATCAAACCCAAGTGCTAAGATTTAGATGCTAAGCATGTTAGCTAACTAAGCTACACTTCATTTTGTTTTAAAAGATTGTATTTGTTTTTAATATATATTATGCTTGTAATTTATATATAACATTAAAAGAAAATTTATCGGAGGCCCCTAGGGGTTGGAGGCCCCGTGCAGTCGCACTATCGGCACATCCCCAGGGCTGCCCCTAGAGCTCACTAGAAGGTTTCAAGACTTTATCCAAGGAGACTCAAGTTTTGGGGGTAAAACCTAAATTTAGCAAAAATATAGCAAGATGAATTATAGTTGATTTGTTAAAACTATGTACATGCCAAAAAAACGTCCATTAAGAAGTATTTATGTCTTTTACTTGGTAATTAACAAAAGTTGGATTATTTGATGAGTTTTGCCTATTTGGTGTATTTGATTTTATAAATCTTGTGAAACACCCATATTTGGGATTTTTGGGCATTTTGATAAATAAATTATAAGGGGTTGTTTGGCAGTTGCTGAATGGTTTAGTGCAAAATGATTAAGTGGTATGAATGATTAAGAGGTTTTTATGATATAATGTAAAATGAAATATGGTTGTTTGCTAATTGTTCATAATGAAATCAGGGCTCTTAATGGTTAAGGGAGGGCCAGGATACAAAATCATTAAGAGGATTTTGGAACCATTAAGACGCAACACTTTTTTTTTGCCAAACAAGATTTACCTCTTAGTGATTCAGAGGTTTCCTCTTAATGGAACCATTAAGAGGTAAACAAACAGCCCCTAAGTGTAGTTGCTTTAACCATTTATCTTATAAATGGAGACCATTTGGTGAACATGCACTGGAAAATGCGCATTCTTGTGTTATGGGATGTTTTGAAAATATAAATGGTATGATTCCATTTGGAAATGATTTTTCCCAAACAAAAGTTTCGTTTTTAAGTTAATAATGTCTTTGGAGCATGTGTTTGCATAATTGTTGTTTAAATACGTTTTTATTGTTTAAGTTGACTATTTTTGAAGGTTCAATTGATTTGGTGAGCTTTTGGCTCTGTTTTGGCTCAGATGAGTCTTGGGGACATTTGTTCGGTTTAAATTTACTCAATAATGAGCTTTGAAGGTGAGTTGCATTTATTTCACATTTATTTGGAAATTACATGTGCATTGGTCATTCAATTTGGAGTCATGTAATTTAGACTGTAATGCAATAAATCTATAGGCATAGGAGTCAGTTTGATGGTTTGAAAATGGTATCGTTATCCCTGTTTTATATCTTGGCGTTCATACGACCAATAGACCTAGAGTGGTTGGGTTTGGCGCCTATACGAGTAATAGACCTGGAGTGGTTAAGCTTGGTTGTGTCGATATTGCAGAGAGGAACCCTTGTGGGTTGGACTCCGGGACCATAGTCGGTATTGCTGAGAGGAATCTTATAGGTTGGACTCTGGCACCGTGATCGGTATTTCGGAAATGAACTCTTATGAGTCGGTCTCCGGGACCGTGGGTATTACTAGGGTGATCTCTTTTTGAGTCGGACTCTGTGACTCTAGTTTTGAGGCGTTGCACCAAATAGAGTTAACACTAAGTCATCGGGGGTATTTTGGGGATGAATTCGTGTGAAGTTGGGCCCCAGGACCATTGGCTTGTAGGTGTATCTCTATGATGTGTAAGTGAGCATTGGGTCGGGGTATTGTGGAGATGAACTCGTATGGGTCAGGCCCCAGGACCTTAGGTATTGCGGTGGAAACTTGAGAGGAGTTAGACACCGGGACCGTGATTTTAAGGTGCTGCTTGATAACGTTGAATCGTGGCTTACTTTGTGTTTCGCCATATTCGACAGAAGCGGCTCTCCCTCGTCACCGAAAGGTGTTGTTTTAGGTATAGAGTTTTATCCATGTTTTTCGGTGACATTTCGGGTGTGGAGTGTTCTCCATAATATATGATTTTTGGGTATTGAGCCTTACTCATATTTTAGGTATTTTGGATAATATAGTTTTATCCGAGTTTCAGTAATCAAGAATTTATCATTATTCACGTTTTGAAGTGAGTATTGGGTTTTGAATTCATATTTGAAAGAATGTTTTGTATTGGGGTTTTCATCATGAAAATAGTGGGTTTGGAAAGATGTTTCTTTTACGATAAATGCATTTCATAATGAGAAGTTATGTTTTAAATAAGCAGTCTTTCAGTTATACCATTTTATAATTATGATGAAAACTGATTGAACTCACTAGGCGTTAAGCCTAACCTTTTAATTTGTCGGCATGTGTATCAGGTCCGTCTTGAAGAATGGTTTAAGTGACACTGTGAAGAGATGATTGCTAGTTAGATGCATGAGAAGTATGTAGCTATTGGGTGATGTCTTCCACAAATTTGGAGGTAGCAACTCTTAATGGGTTTTAGTAACACCCGACCTTTATCTAGTATTTATATAAGACTGGTTTATTATTTGTTGAGGTTAAATCTAAAATTCTATTTGAAGTAATTCAAGTATTAATTTGTGGTAAGGGATTTTATCTTTTAGTTGATGTATCAATGAAAAATTTAAATTAGTTGATCTTTCCAAATTTGAGGGTGTTACAAATATCATATATACATACATATAAACACATAAGAAAAACCATCATTCCACTCCTTTCTTGGTTCCAGTATATACCACGGTTCTGTTCTCCATCCAAGTTCGGATGTTCACCACGGTACCACAACCACTCGGCCTTTGCTCCCCGACTGAACACAACCATCATTCCACCTCCTTCTCTGATGACAAACATCGTTCCACCCCTCACCACTAGAAAATTGGGTATTAGCGACATACATTAGTGACGACCTTCATTCCTCGCTAATTAGCGAGGGATTTCCAACAAACCCAATCCGTCGCTAATTAGCGAGCGATTTCCCACAAACCCAATCCGTCGCTAATTAGCGATGGATTAACGAGGGATTGGGTTTGTGAAATTAGCTAGGGGTTAGCGAAGGATCGTGTTTGTGGGAAATCCATCTCTAATTAGTGAGGTATTGCCCACAAAACCAATCCCTCACTAATCTTTCGCTAATTAGCGACGGATTAGCGAGGGACACGTGGTATCCGTCGTTAATTCGTCGCTAATTAGCGAGGGATTTATCGAGGGAATGACTTCTTTTTCTTATTTTCTCACTTGTATGTATTATGTATACACATGTGTATGTGTTATATACATATATATATATATATATATATATACATGTGTATGTGTAATACCCCGAAATCTTAGGCCGAAAAGAAAACGAAAAATATCAAGCAGTGTTCCACGCGCCTATCCGCGTGGATCAAACCATGTCGTAATCTGTGTGAGGCGCTGTCAGAGAGCGGCGCGCCTCTCCGCTCGATCTGGTCTACGCCACCACTAGCGTGCGACCACTGTGCTCTCATAAAAGGGGGAAACCGGCCTCCCACCCCATATCTCACTAAAACCCTAAAACTCTTCCCATTTCTCTCCCAAACCGACCTCCATCCTCTCAAATGAACCCTAACTCATTTTTGGGAGTTTTTCCTCCTAAAACCAAGTGATTATTCATCATCTAGCAAGTTTTGGAAGATAGAAATATGACCCTTTTATCTTCATCTTCCTCACCAAGTTTCTTAGAGTTTCATCCAACCATTTTCATCATTTTGAAGATTGGGAGTTGTGGCTCATTTTGGGGACCTAGGAGAGTTCTATTAATGGATATAAATTATGGCAAAGGTAATCTTCTCTTCTCTTCAACTATGGAAATTAGGGTTTTGGGATAAAATGAGATCTTCATGTAAAATGTTTGGGGAACGATTCTATATGGTTGAAAATGATTATTCATGGTTGGAAACTTGTGGATCTAGGTTTTGGAAGGATTTTCTTGTGGATTCAAGTTTTTTTCAAGGAAGCTTAAGTTGGGGTAAAATATAGATTTAGCCTAAATCTAGTAAGGAGAGTTCAAGTTGATTTGTGAAAATGTTGTACATGCCAAAATGTCTATTTTATAATGTTTATGTGTTTTACATGAAATTATCAATAGTTGAGTTAGTTGGTGGGTTTTGTTTAATTGAAGTGTTTGGCTTTAAAAACCTTGTAAAACACCCATATATGGGATACTTAGGCATTCTGATAAATAAGTCATAAATGAAAGTGTTTGATGATTCATTGCATAAATGGAGATTATTTGGTAAAAAAATGCATTTTAGTGTTTGTTGGAAATATGCATCGCTTATAAATTGGGAGCCTTAGACGTATGGTGTACTTAGTTGCATCTTATTTGAGAGTTACATGTTTTGAATGTGTTAGTTCATTCGTTGGTGTCATGTAACGTTTTAGACTGTAATGCATTGGATCCATAGGCATAGGAGTCAGTAAGTTGGTTTAATTGGGAACTTTATCCCTGTTTTGGAACTGGAAATATTTATGGTTAGCAGGGACTCGAGATATAGATCGTGGGTGGTTGAACTCGATGACCGTGTAACCTTTAGCGAAGTGCTCGAGGTATAGATCGTGGGTGGTGAACTCTATGCCCGTGTAATCCAGTCTGTTTATTCATCGTGGAATTTTAGTGTCCACGTTTGAAGTCTAGTGAGTGGTCCCCAAGTCACGTTTTTATGTAAGCTTGTGGTGGTGCTCTACAGGGCCGTATACGGAGCTATGTATTGCGGTGGTGTCCATGGTGAGCCGAATACGAGGACTTGTGGCTTTTGTGGTGACACTCATCTAGAGGTCGAGTAGACACTAGGGTCATTTAGGTATCTTGCGGTGGTTTCTCGATAGGGAGTCGTATACGGGGATCCATGACTCTATGTGAAGCTCGAGAATATCGATAAGTGGCTTAAGTTTGTGTGCCCGCCAGATTCGATAGAATTCGGGTCTCCCCCGTCACCGAAAGGTGTTGTTTTGGGTATTGAGTTTTAGTATCCATGTTTTCAGTGACGTTTTGTATATATGGATTTTCATCCATGGTTTATGGGTTGAGTATTATGTCCCACCCGTGTTTTGGGTATTTCGGGATATAAATTTTAATCCGTGTTTTCCATAAATTAGGAGTTCGACTTCTTTTTACAATTTGAGTGAGTTATGGGTTGCATCACTTTACGAATGAACGTTTTACTTTGGGGGGTTCATCTATAAAATGTGTGTTGTTGGAAAACGAGTCGTTTTCATATTTGAAGCATATCATTTAGAAAGATTATGATTTAAATCGCATTCTTTCTTTTCAACGATATATTTATCCATGTTGAAACTCTTGAATTCACAAGGCGTTATCTTAACCTTTTTATTTGTCGACATGTGCAACAGGTTCCAGTTGGGAATAGTCCTAGTGGCACTATGAAGAGATGAGAGCTAGTTGTGTGCTCGAGAAGTAAATAGCTTGGTGAAGTCTTCTGCATTTATTATGCGATTAGCAATTTGTATTTGGTTTAAGTAACACCCATCTTTGGTTTAGTCCTTGTATAAGACTGGGGTTTATAATTGGTGAGGAAATGTACAATTTTATTTTGGAGGTTTATCAAGTTTTGATTCTTAGGAAGAAGATTTATCTGTTACTTGATGTAATATTGAAAATTTTAATTAGTTGCTCCAAATTTGAGGGTGTTACAAGTTGGTATCAGAGCTTAAGATTGAGAGATTTAGGTGTGGATTTTGGATACCTAGACTCAAACTAGCGTTCTTTCAAGTGAATGAGAGAGAAAATTGCACTCGTAGGCACTTTAAGATATGATGTTTTGAGATTGATGGAATTACTAGGAACGAGAATCACGTCGAGAGTAGCAAGAATGATCATGTACAGTACGTTCATAATTGCACCTGGCCAATGTTATGGTAAACCTACAAGTTACATGTGTATACTTGGACTACTTTGATGTGACGACCATTGGGGTAGTGAAGAAGTTTATAAGTGGGTAACCGTTAGAAGAGGTTGATGATTTTAACATTCGTCACTTGGAGTGACAGTAATCATGACGATTGTATTAAGAGGACGGTTTCAAGTCGGAATTATTGGTTGGATTAGAACCATAGACTTATGGAATCGATACTATTTGAGGAGAAAATGTAAGGTAAACCGATGAAATTTTCGATTATTGCCTTAAGATGTTTGAGCATCCGGATGACGATAGTGTGATCGGGGAAATTGAGGAGCGTGGTTCCGAGACGTTGAGTGTCGATCAAATTTATGCACGAAATTTATTTCTAAAATAAATTGCATCAATTACTTCTCATGTTTCCAAATCATTATCTGGATTGTATTACAAAATCTTGGAGAAATGTTTAGCACATACAAGACTTTAAACCATGATTTTAAACATTCATAAAAATATTTTATCGCATGTGGTTACAAAATTCGTTGGGACTTTCGTTATTCTCGTTGTTTTCCAACACCATTTTCGGATATTGTGATGTTCGTATTTTGATATTGATTAGGGTCTTGGATAAGTAACTACGACTTATGACTTTAACATTGGATCTCCTCCACATATGTTAAAGTTTTGGACGAAGGGTTACCCTCCATTATTTTGGTGTTTGAGTTTTATTGGGAATTTTATTCCATACGATTTTGTTGGTTTGATGTCGAGATTTTAATGGCGTCCAGTTGTATTGTTTTCCCCTTGAGTTTTGTATGAACAGTTTGGTTGCATATAGTATGCATGCATATTTTATTTGGAATTTCCATCATGGTGTTTTAGCCAACATTTTAGAACGATTAGAGCATATTAATATTTGGCTTTGAACTTGAAACCGAAATAAATTATTTTATGTTTTAACCCAAGTGCATGCATATATCACTTTACTAGTTTTGTGAAATAAATTGACGTATGCAAGTTTTGCCATGTTGTGTTGTGGCTAAAGAGAGAAAACTTTGAGAGTTTTATATCATATAAATTTTGTTTTGAGTTTCTGTAAATATTTTGTTGTACGATGTTTAGTGCACAAATTAATTTATACCATAGCGTGAGTAATCGTATGTTGGGACTGAGATGGCCCGTATTGATGTTACATTTTAATCATATTCAATTATTGTTGTTCTTGCTATTGGTCAACAAAGATGCGTTATATTGATTGGTTTTACATGTGTGACAATTACGGTCACTTCAAATGATTTCCTAGTTGTGCTAAAGACTTTTAACGTGTGTAAAAATGATTATAAATATTTTATGTTTGGCAGATCTTTAAAAATAATAAATTGCCATACTTGTTAAGTCTTACAGTTGAAAAATCTTGAACTTATTAGATCCATAGTTTTACCCCCCCCCCCTTTGTGAAATGACTTATTATTAAGAACTAGAGACGTCCTTGGGAATTGAAGCATCGGATGCTATGACTTGTGGTCAGTTTTGGAATTTTGGATTTCAGTTTTATGAACTGGTTCATGCATGGATAATTGAGGTATTAGACTTATGTATTCTCCCAGTTATTTAAGTGGTGATCTTTCTGTTTTGGTAAATCTTCGGGTTAAAGAATTGTGTGGTTGATTACATAGGGTTGGTTATGAATTAATGGATTGATTGTTCGACATCATGTATGAGTTGGAGGTGTGTCATCCGGGTGAGTCTTCAGGAATAAAAGGAATGTTGTGGTTCGTTTGCTAGAGATGTAAGATTGGAAGTTTAGTGCCCTGTTTGGTGTCAACTTTAATTCGGCAATGCAAGTCTGGAATGAAATATGTGGTGGTATACCCACGTTTGCAGTGTAGTCGTTTTGGAGGATAAGTGTCGACACTCGATTTTGAAAACAATACCCGTTGGGGTGCTTCAGTGCACTTCCGTTGAACCTGGTGTGTTTTCAAGTTAAGTGGTAACTTTAAGGAGATTAGATTTCGGTAATTAGGGATCGATCATTGGTGTTTCTGTATTCGGCAAGGCTTTCGCTGATTCGTCAATCGATGCTTGAATGCATTACGGGAGTTGTGTAACCATGGAGTTTGGGATAATTGACTATTTGTAGAGTGTATTGGTACGTTTCTGGACTGAACATCAGACCAATGTCTTGATATATGGAAGTTTTGGGAACCTTACAGACGTTGTGTTTGTGTCAGCTTGAGAAACGGATCTAAGGTTGTGTTGGATCGAACCAAACTAGTTGTTAGGAAATTTCGTCAAGGAAGGGACAATGAATCTTTAATGGTGTGGATTGTCGGGAAATTTGGTGAGAATGTCGAGGTAGGACTTAAGTAGAAATTGCTCATTGAGGAAACCTTAATTTGTCGAAATTAGAAATATCGTTTTATGACAGCAGCGGGTGATCGACTCAGCAATTCTATATAGATTCCTTATTACTCGGGTAAAGTCAACTTGGTTACGGATACTCGGAATCGAAAGGAGTATGTGCAACTGTATTTGGCTCGTTGCTACAAAGGTTGTTATAGTTTTGAAGACAAGAAAAGGGTGTAGCGCGGCTCGATGAGGGTCGATTGGAAGTATTTAAAGGTAAAATTCTCTTTGGGATACCCTTGGTGGAAAAGGTTAGTTGAGGTCGTAAGCTACTCATGCGATAATATGAACAACCTAAGGTTGGGAGGCAACTAAGATCTTAATGATAGGAAAATGATTTGATAAGGACTCGATGTTCACCCCACCATCGGTAAGATACGCCGAACCTTGGGATTAAGTTTGTGACGACTCGTTATGAGAAATATAGTGACAACCTTAACCGGGATGTAACCGGTTTCGTAAAGAACGCAAGGTATCGTGGAGGTACCCCTATTGGATAAAGGACCAATAGATCCTGCTAAATGCGACGTTGGGTGCTTGGTCGATGCCCGATTTCGAGGACGAAATCTCTTTTAAGGTTGGGAGGAATGTAACACCCCGAAATCTTAGGCTGAAAAGAAAACGAAAAATATTAAGCAGTGTTCCGTATGCCTATCCGCGAAGATCAAACGCGTCGTAATCCGCGCGAGGCACTGTCCAGAGAGCGGTGCGCCTCTCCGTGCGAGTCGGTACACACCATCACTCACACGCGACCATTGTGCGCTTATAAAAAGGGGAAACCGTCCTCACACCCCATTTCTCACTAAAACCCCAAAACTCTTCACATTTCTCTCCCAAACCGATGTCTATCCTCTCAAATGAACCCTAACTCATTTTTGGGAGTTTTTCCTCCTAAAACCAAGTGATTCTTCATCATCTAGCAATTTTTGGAAGCTAGAACTATGACCTTTTCATCTTCATCTTCATCTTCCTCACCAAGTTTCTTAGGGTTTCATCCAACCATTTTCATCATTTTGAAGATTGGGAGTTGTGGCTCATTTTGGGGACCTAGGAGAGTTCTATTGATGGATACAAATTATAGCAAAGGTAATCTTCTCTTCTCTTCAACTATGGAAATTAGGGTTTTGTGATAACATGAGATCTTCATGTAAAATGTTTGGGGAACGATTCTATATGGTTGAAAATGATTATTCATGGTTGGAAACTTGTAGATCTAGGTTTTGGAAGGATTTTCTTGTGGATTCAAGTTTTTTCAAGGAAATTTAAGTTGGGGTAAAATCTAGATTTAGCCTAAATCTAGCAAGGTGAGTTCAAGTTGATTTGTGAAAATGTTGTACATGCCAAAATGTCTATTTTATAATGTTTATGTGTTTTACATGAAATTGTCAACAATTGAGTTAGTTGGTGGGTTTTGTTTAATTGAAGTGTTTGGCTTTATAAAGCTTATAAAACACCCATATCTGGGATTTTTAGGCATTTTGATAAATAAGTCATAAATGAAAGTGTTTGATGATTCATTGCATAAATGGAGATTATTTGGTCAAAAATGAATTTTAGTGTTTGTTGGATGTAACACCCTAAAATAGGGATAACAAAAATCCGAAAAACGGACATGCGGTATTTAAAATTGCCAAATCAAGAGCCTCCCAAAAATGGGGAAAATACACAAACCTGTTTAAATACAATCGTAATTAAACGGATAATAAATAACAACCAACTAATCTAATTTCTATAACCAGAAAAGATATTACAATCAAGGGTGTCATTTAGAGACCCAAAGGATTCTCTACCAATAGTAAGTCCAAAAGCGATATTCCCAAATCTCTCACCCAAGCACTACGCCAGCTTAGGACTGATGCCGCTAAAACCTGAGATACACATCGACACCAATCAAGTGTTAGGCCAAAAAGCCTAGTGAGTTGAACAAGAAATAGCATGGTAGAGCATACATGACTCTTATAAGCAAATAACCAAATAATCACGTAGATGTGGAGTCAACGGGAGCGACCCATATCTCCAATCCGGTTCACCCAAAGAGGCAATGCACCTTGAAGTCACTTTCACTGACAACCCAAAGGCCCGACACGCACGGGGGACTACCGCTTAGGAAATTCCCCGACGGCGGAGGTCTAGGTACATGGGAGACTACCGCCTTAGGAAATTCTCCAAATGTCACCCACCTACATTCCTATAGTGAATCACAGACTTGGTTCGTCCACATAATGCATATAGGAGGTCTCAAAGATGTGTTTCAACCCGTTAGTCATTCGGGTATCAACCAAGAACACCATATTACCATCCTAAGCATGTAAATCCATCATATGACATGAATATCCACATAGCCACGTTGTAGATACAATAACACCAAGAGTGTATTCTGAATGGAAATCATCATGTTATACCAAACATATATTCCTTAATCATGTCGAATACCCATTGTGGGCACACATAATGTAAATCCCCAAATAATTACACAATATAGAGTAAATCATGGGATGATACTTCATATACATATATCTCACAGAATCTCATGGAAATACCATCAAATACTTAAACCCGTAAAGATGACCATTTTGAGCAAATATGTGATAATAACAACAATTAAACAAATATGATGTGTATCCAGTTTTAACAAAAGTTTAGTAAACTCACTTTGCTAGATTTAGACTAAATCTAGATTTTACCCACTTAGAGCTTTCCTTGAAGAAACTTGGTTCTTCAAACCAAATCTTCCAAAACCTAGATCCACAAGGTTTCAACCATAAATATACATAATCAACCACAAAGAATCGTTTCCCAAACCATGTACATGGATACCTCAACTAATACCGAAACCCTAACTTCCATAACCGAAGAGAATAGAAGATTACCTTAACCCAAGATTGAATTCACCAACCAAGACACTTCTAGTTCACCAAAATGATTACAAACCTTCAATCTATGAAAGGGAGAACAAAGGGTGGATGAAACCCTAGAAAACTTTGGGAAAGAAGATGAATAGGGAGAGATGAGAAGCTTACCACCACAAAATGATCTAGAATACTTCAATAAACTTCCAATATCTTGCTTGATCCTTGAAGAGCTCTCAAAAACGAAACCGTAGCAAGTTGAATCACCAAAATCGGAGTTGAAATGAGAGAGATATGAAGAAATGAAGTTTGGGGCTGAAAATCGCGATTTTAACACTCTGATACACCCAGGCGATTGTGCCAGGCTATAGTGACAATGTCACAATCTCCGGGCACAATCGCTGAGATTGTACCGAGAGTTTTTGGGATCTGGCGACCATGACATGCGATTGTGACACTGTCACAATCGCCGGGCATTATAGCCTAGCACGTATCGAAACTGTTTTGGTCATAACTTCTTCGTTATAGCTCCGTTTTCGCTCCGGAAAGAACCGATGGTCTCGTAATTGAATCCTTTATCCATCAAGACTATAAAACCAAGGATTCAAGCCCAAAATCAAATATTTTATTTTTCCTTAATATATCGGTTTCTGTATAAACTTGAAATGATACCTTTCGAAAATCGGGGTGTTACAATCCTCCCAACCTTAAAAGAGATTTCGTCCTCGAAATCTAGCACCAACCAAATCATCCAATATCGCCCTTGGCGGGGTCAAATGATTCCCTGTCCAAAAGGAATACCTTCACTAAGCCTTACCTCATATACGAACCCGATTACATCCCCGTTGAGGTTATCGTCGTGTTCCTTATAACGAACCATCGCCAACTCAACCTCAACTTTCCATATAAATCACCCAAAGCAGGATAAACGTTAAGTTCTAGATTAATCACATTCTTAACATTAAATCTCGGTCGCCTCCCAACCTTATGTTGTTGATATTACCTCAGGAGTAACTTACGACCTTATTTAGTCATTTCCACCAAGAATACTCCAAAGCAAACATTTCCCTTAGTTACTTTTAAATACGACTCATCAAGGTCTCTTCAATAATAGATTTGTACTTAAAGTCTACCACAACATTCTCACCAAATGTCTCCAATAAACATTACCACTAAACTCCCACCATGAACTCAAGCATCGATTTCTAAATCAGCGAAAGTCCTGAAAATTATCAAAATGCCAATGATTGACTTCTTAATTATCGACATCTAATTTCCTTAAGTTTACCGCTCGTCCTGCAGATGCACCAGATCTAACGGAAATACATTGAAGCACACCAACAGTTATTGTCCTCAAAATCAAGCGCCACCACCTAACCTCGAGATGGCCATTCTGCAAACGCGGGCATACTACCAAATATTTCCTTTTCGATTAGCAATGTCGATTCAAAGTTGACACCTACTCTTGGGAGTAGTCACCCAAATCCAACATCCTTACCAGTCAACCATACATTATCATTATTCACGAATACCCAACAATATAGTACACCACCGACATATAGCATGCCGTCATACCAAATTCCCACAATTCCAAAAGCGACCATATCCAAACAACCGAACACGGTTTTAATCCGTAAGTTTAACGAAGCATAAAGATCGTTACTTAACAAACTGGGAGAAAGCACATGCCTAACGCCTCAGACTCCGAGGACTCTTTTAATCCTGAATATCGACTTCTAACACGAGGGGGCTTACACCTATAGCCCAATGAGTTCAAGGTTTTTCACACTACTATGCCAATTTGAAATTTATAAAACTCTCAAATACATAAGTTTTATAACAATTAAACGTGCGGTGAAAATATACTATCGTGCATCGATAGGTTTCAAAATTGATCACTAATGCCACACATATAAACCATTTTCAAAACTCATTTGATCATTACTTACACTAATACAACGATAACGAAAGATGTGTAGCAAAATTTTAAAACGGACTACCAGGGTCTTAGTATGCATCAATTTATGCTATGCGTATGAAAATAACTTTCCGTTCCATAGCATGTGCAATAAAAGTTTGTACAACTCTCAAAAGAGGATTTCACAACTTCAACTTTAAAATCTTTTACCTTGACACAAAACGTCGGAAGATAAAATTTCCAACAAGACCTATATACGTCCGATCATTTCCCAAATGTAGTAACACAATAGGAAAATAAATAAATATATATATATATATATATATATATATATATATATATTTTATTCGCGGTTCAAATTTGGGCCGCACCGATAAAACGTATATACCCAAAATTGTAAATACAACGACATGCAAACCGGAACTTCATGTCATGCTTTGCGGAAAACTCATATCAGTAAAATCAATAACTGAAATATGTTCCGGGCAAAAGTTCTATCCGAAATATCAAAAATCTTTCATACGATTACTCACACCAACAGTATAATTTATGTAACGAATGAGAAATAGTTTTACGTACTAAAACAGTGTATAACAAGACTTTCATACAAAATTACATAAGGGAGATTCACAAAATCGAACCTCAAAATTGCTGCAATTAACCATGAAATGTCATGAAATAAAACCTCCCATCGTGACTCGCATACATCTGTTTATTCCCCAAAATTTAGTAAAGACATATGCATGCGATTTGAGCAATTTCAAAAGTAATTTAGTTTAATTCCAAACTGTATAAATAAAATGTTTGCAAAACCCAAGATAACATGCTCATAATATCGAACTCTTAAAGTTTTCTCTCTTTTAGTCACAATGCGGCACGAAATAAGATTTCACAACAAAACTTGCATGCGATCGATTATTTCGCAAAGCTAGTAGATTGATATGCGTATGTACCCGGTTAAAACATGAAATAATTTATGTCGTTTTCGAGTTCAGAGCCAAATATAAACATGTTCTCATCGTTCCAAAACATTGGCTGAAATACCATGACGGAATTTCCAATAAAATATGCATACATGATATGTGTAACTGAACTGCTCCCACTAAACTCAAAGGGAAACAATACCATTGTTTTTAAACCGGACAATTTTCTTCAAAACTCTATTTAGTTAAAATCGAGCCAACGACCCATGAAAGCCAGTAGAGACATCGAAATACGTTTGACCAACAATTATGCAAACACCACGACCCAAAAAGGTAATTAGTCCAAAACTCCTCATCAGTTGCAACGAATGTTTTCCAAATGAACTCTTTCTTTTCATGTTTCCAAAACGACTCCTAGTTCAATGATATGCATTTTCTAACGGTTTATAAAATCGTATGCACCAAATGGACACTTATATAAAATGACTTCCATTTATATATTACATCGTAAAAGAAATATATCAAAACGATTTATTTATCAAAATGCCCAAGAATCACGAAGATGTGTGTTACATAAGTTTATAAAGTTAAATATATCCAAATAACCCAAAACTTATCAGCAGTTAACAATTTAATGTAAAACACAAGCACTTTAAAATAAGTAGCTTATAAATAATAGCCCGTTTTCTTTTTAAATAATAAAGACCGACACATATACATATGAATCCACTGCATTACAGTCTAAACAGTACATGGCTCCAATTGAATGACCAACGCACTCAAAACATGTACTTCTCAAATGATGCGCATTAACCGCCATCATACTTGGTATTTCACAATTAGGCTACTAAACCGGACCGAAGTCCTAAAGACTCATTTATTTTCAAATATGTCTTTCCAAGTTTAACTGCTGATAAGAATGGAAATCATAAAATGAGACTATATACATATTTTCAAATACTTCACATAAATATGCAAGTAATGCTTCATAAAACATTCCATTACATGAATGAAGCATAAAAACCGACAACCATTCAAAAGTACATTTCTCTGACCAAAGGTGGTTTTATGCAATAAAACATTAAAACACATTGATTTGTGACCCTTTATCAAAATGCCCAAAGATCCCAAATGTGGGTGTTTTACAAAGTTTATAAAGTTAAATACTTCAAATAATCAAAGATTATCAACTAACCCAACATTTGATAATTTCATGTAAAACACATAAACACTTTAAAATGGACATTTTGGCGTGTACACCGTTTTCACAAATCAATTTGAACTCACGCTCCTCGATTTCTCTAGTTACACTATCGTCCTCCAGATGCTCAACATCTTAAGGAAAAATCACGGACTTCATAGGTTCACCTTACAATTTCTCCTCGAATACATTGATTCAAAAAGTCTATGATTCTAATCCAACCAATTAATCCGACTCGAAATGTTCACTTAACGCAATCGCCATACTTACCAATCTTAACTTTTTTTTCTAATAGTTACCCATTCCAAAACTTTATTACTACCCCAACGGTCGACATAACAAGGCCGTTCATACAATCACGAGAATGAATAAGGAGGAGATTAACAGAATTGAACATGAAGGAAACATACTACTACGTCTACCAAATAACATAACGTTAGTAAACCAAGCACAAGAGAACGTACCACTACATTACCAATTGTCACAGTAACGGCACTTCAAGCACCATCACGTATAAGTATCCTCATAATAACATTAGCTAGGTGAGATTATGAACATATAATACATAAAGGTTCTCATTACCATCGCCGCAACGCTTGATAACCATAGTTTCCGTCGACTCTAAGACTAACCCATCTTAAAAATTTATACCCATCTCACAAATCATTGCCTAACGTACTTAGTCTAAGTCTAGACATCTTACATTCATGCCTAGTTCACTTAAACTAGAGGTCTGATACCAACTTGTAGCACCCTAAAATAGGGATAACAAAAATCCGAAAAACGGACATGCGGTATTTAAAATTGCCAAAGCAAGAGCCTCCCAAAAATGGGGAAAATACACAAACCTGTTTAAATACAATCGTAATTAAACGGATAACAAATAACAACCAACTAATCTAATTTCTATAACCAGAAAAGATATTACAATCAAGGGTGTCATTTAGAGACCCAAAGGATTCTCTACCAATAGTAAGTCCAAAAGCGATATTCCCAAATCTCTCACCCAAGCACTACGCCAGCTTAGGACCGATGCCACTAAAACCTGAGATACACATCGACACCAAACAAGTGTTAGGCCAAAAAGCCTAGTGAGTTGAATAAGAAATAGCATGGTAGAACATACATGACTCTTATCAGCAAATAACCAAATAATCACGTAGATGTGGAGTCAACGGGTGCGACCCATATCTCCAATCCGGTTCACCCAAAGAGGCAATGCACCTTTAAGTCACTTTCACTGACAACCCAAAGGCCCGACACGCACCGGGGACTACCGCTTAGGAAATTCCCCGACGGCGGAGGTCTAGGTACATAGGAGACTACCGCCTTAGGAAATTCTCCAAATGTCACCCACCTACATTCCTATAGTGAATCACAGACTTGGTTCGTCCACATAATGCATATAGGAGGTCTCAAAGATGTGTTTCAACCCGTTAGTCATTCGGGTATCAACCAAGAACACCATATTACCATCCTAAGCATGTAAATCCATCATATGACATGAATATCCACATAGCCACGTTGTAGATACAATAACACCAAGAGTGTATTCCGAATGGAAATCATCATGTTATACCAAACATATATTCCTTAATCATGTCGAATACCCATTGTGGGCACACATAATGTAAATCCCCAAATAATTACACAACATAGAGTAAATCATGGGATGATACTTCATATACATATATCTCACATAATCTCATGGAAATACCATCAAATACTTAAACCCGTAAAGATGACCATTTTGAGCAAATATGTGATAATAACAACAATTAAACAAATATGATGTGTATCCAGTTTTAACAAAAGTTTAGTAAACTCACCTTGCTAGATTTAGACTAAATCTAGATTTTACCCACTTAGAGCTTTCCTTGAAGAAACTTGGTTCTTCAAACCAAATCTTCCAAAACCTAGATCCACAAGGTTCCAACCATAAATATACATAATCAACCACAAAGAATCGTTTCCCAAACCATGTACATAGATACCTCAACTAATACCGAAACCCTAACTTCCATAACCGAAGAGAATAGAAGATTACCTTAACCTAAGCTTGAATTCACCAACCAAGACACTTCTAGTTCACCAAAATGATTACAAACCTTCAATCTATGAAAGGGAGAACAAAGGGTGGATGAAACCCTAGAAAACTTTGGGGAAGAAGATGAATAGGGAGAGATGAGAAGCTTAACACCACAAAATGCTCTAGAATACTTCAATAAACTTCCAATATTTTGCTTGATCCTTGAAGATCTCTCAAAAACGAAACCGTAGCAAGTTGAATAACCAAAATCGGAGTTGAAATGAGTGAGATATGAAGAAATGAAGTTTGAGGTTGAAAATCGCGATTTTAACACTCTGATACACCCAGGCGATTGTGCCAGGCTATAGTGACAATGTCACAATCTCCGGGCACAATCGCTGAGATTGTACCGAGAGTTTTTGGGCTCTGGCGACCATGACAGGCATTATAGCCTAGCACGTACCGAAACTGTTTTGGTCATAACTTCTTCGTTATAGCTCCGTTTTCGCTCCGGAAAGAACCGATGGTCTCGTAATTGAATCCTTTATCCATAAAGACTATAAAACCAAGGATTCAAGCTCAAAATCAAATATCTTATTTTTCCTTAATATATCGGTTTCTATATAAACTTGAAATGATACATTTCGAAAATCGGGGTGTTACATTGGAAATATGCATCGTTTATAAAATGGGACGTTTGAAAATACAAATGTGTGAGTCATTTGATTTTTAGTCATTCCAGTCTTATGAACATTTTGGAAATTGTAAATCTTTTTGGTTTTGGGCGAAGGCCAATTGTGATTTGAAAGACGACGATTTTGGAAAAGATTTATTTTGGTTTATGTAACCATATTTGCTCACGTGTTTTAGCCAAACGTTTATTATGCCTTTAGGATTGATTTATACTCAGATGAGTCTTTGGGGTATTCGTTCAGTTTTTAGTAGCTTGTTAAGGATCCTTTGACGTATGGTGTACTTAGTTGCATCTTATTTGAGAGTTACATGTTTTGAATGCGTTAGTTCATTCGTTGGAGTCATGTAAAGATTGTAATGCATTGTATCCTTAGGCATATGAGTTAGTTAGTTGGTTTAATTGGGAACTTTATCCCTGTTTTGGAACTGGAAATATTTATGGTTAGCGGGGACTCGAGGTATAGATCGTGGGTGGTTGAACTCGATAAACGTGTAACCTTTAGCGAAGGGCTCGAGGTATAAATCGTGGGTGGTTAAACTCGATGCCCGTGTAATATAGTTTGTTTATTCATCGTGGAATTTTAGTGTCCGCTTTTGAAGTCTAGTGAGTGGTCCCCAAGTCATGTTTTTATGTAAGCTTGTAGTGGTGCTCTGCAGAGCCGTATACAGAGCTAAGTGTTGCAGTGGTGTCCATGGTGAGCCGGATATGGGGACTTGTGGATTTTGTGGTGACACTCATCTAGAGGTCGAGTAGACACTAGGGTCATTTGGGTATCTTGCGGTGGTTGCTCGGTAGGGAGCCGTATACGGGGATCCATAACTCTATGTGAAGCTCGAGAACATCGATAAGTGGTTTATCTTTGTATGCTTGCCACATTCGATGGAATTCGGGTCTCCCCTATCACCGTAAGGTGTTGTTTTGGGTATTGAGTTTTAGTATCCATGTTTTCGGTGACGTTTTGTATATGGATTTTATCCATGGTTTATGGTTTATGCCACCTGTGTTTTGGGTGTTTCGGGATATAAAGTTTTATCCGTGTTTTCCATAAATTGGGAGTTCGACTTAAATTTACGATTTGAGTGAGTTACGGGTTGCATCACTTTACGAATGAACGTTTTACTTTGGGGGAGTTCATCTATAAAATGTTGTTGTTGGAAAACGAGTCGTTTTCATATTTAAAGCATATCATTTTGAAAGATTATGATTTAAATCGCATTCTTTCTTTTCAACGGTATATTTATTCCTGTTGAAAACTCTTGAACTCATCATTAGTCGTTAGCCTAACCTTTTTATTTGTCGGCATGTGCAACAGGTTCCGATTGGGAATAGTTCTAGTGACACTGTGAAGAGATGAATGCTAGTTGTGTACTCGAGAAGTAAATAACTTGGTAAAGTATTTCGCATTTATTATGGGATTAGCAATTTGTATTTGGATTAAGTAACACCCGTCTTTGGTTTAGTCCTTGTATAAGACTGGGGTTTATAATTGATGAGGAATTGTACAATTTTATTTTGGAGGTTTATCAAGTTTTGATTATTAGGTAGAAGATTTATCTGTTACTTGATGTAATATTGAAAATTTTAATTAGTTGTTTTTTTCAAATTTGAGGGTGTTACAGTATGTGTTAAATGTATCTGTCGATCCATGTTATATATATATATATATATGTATATGTATACATGATGTGTATGTGTGTTTGTTGCTAACTGTGATTGAATATATGCACATATATATTTTATATATGTTATTGGTTTATTGGCGGGGACCCAAGGCCCCGTGGCCCACTTTTGTGGACCCTACAGGCCCTACCTCTATAAGCCTGCACCGGAAAAGACATCCTGTCTCCCCCCGGATTCGAACCCTAGTACGGGAACCCCAGGTAGAAGCATTTACGGAAGAGAGGTGGCCACTAGGCCAAAGACCTAGTGGTTTATTTTATATATGTTATATGCATGTGTATATGTGAATGTATAGATAATGTGTGTGTGTGTGTATTTTTTTTGTAAGCGCATATTATGTGTATATGTGTTGTATATATGTGAATGTATTGATAATAATGTGTGTGTGTGTTGTTTAGTAACTGCATACAAATAGTTAGTAAGTCACTATTGATATTATTGGGCCTTAATAAGTAATAAGCGGTCTTATTAGATAGCTTGTCTTCTGATGAGTAACTTGTCTTCTGTATGTTTATTTTACAATTGTATAGTTACTATTAGTCATTATCTTTTTTAGATAGAATTTAATATTCATTTTTTCAGGCGATGTCATCACGCTGTATGCATGGTAGTTGTAGAGGTCGGGGTAGAGGTAGCCCCATGTCCGGTAGGGGCAGAAACTCCACTAGCGGGTGTGGCGACTTGCATACTGATGACATGGAAGAGTTTGCAGATGCAACAATGTTGACCTTTGGCCTCGAGGATTTGGATCAAGATCAAGAGCATGAGACGGAGGTCCCACTTTTGAGTGGTTCGGGGTCGAGGAGAGGCCCCAACCATTCGATGTCAATGCTATATGATCCGAGTCAGTCACCGCGTCTGGATCTGGGAGGTTGCATGTAAGTAGGTGTGGTAGATATTACATAATAAATGATAAGAATGCCTTTTGTGTTGTATATATTTTTAATTGTGCCAGTTTGTAGATCCCCATGTCACCCTGGAGATAACGTTGATATTCATATGTTCGTTTCATGATGCATGGTATCGTTGGAGGGAGGCCCCCCAGGCTGACGGTGATTTGATGTTTTAGCGCTTTTCGGATTAGTGTACATGAATCATTTTGAAAGTAGTTGTACATATCAGATTATTGTTTTTACCTTGCAACAAGTCTTGTGTATGTAGGGTAAGTTCAAGTGGGACCCAAAGCATGATGATGCAACTTTTGATGCGTGGACTTGTGCCATGCATAATAGGTACTTGAATTGGATAAGGGGTGCACGTGAATTGGCCACAATATGGACCTATCAAAATTGGCGGGAAAAGTGGGACGGTGAGGACTTCACACGCCTTAGAGCACACCACCCTTCCTGGATCCCATAGAGGTTTTGGCTCTAGATGGTTGATGAGGTTTGTATCTTTATTATGAGCTTTGTACATTGTTATGTGTTTTGTAACAACCTATGTGTTATGTTTTAACAGATGTGGGATACCGAACGTTGGAAACTCCAGTCTAGGGCCGCTAAGGCCAATCAGAGGACCGAGTTTGAGGGGGTGTCATCCAGGCACACCGAGGGATCAATCACTGCTGCACAACATCAACACCAGATGGTACATTTATAGTTTTTGTGAATATGTAATTAGACTTGTATGTTTACTAATAACTTAACTTCATTGTCTATTGTAGGCACGAATATTGGGTCGCGAGCCGACTAGTTCTGAGGTGTTTGAGCGGATCCACCGCTTGAACCAAAATGTTGTTCCGAGTTCGTCCAACCCGCCTACTGATCCTCTTTAGTTCATTTACCCTAATGCGGCTAGAGCGGTGGTAAGTTTTCTAAAACCATTCCTTTGTTTTATAGAACCATTTGGTAGGTTTAAAGTAATATATTTTAATAAATGTAGTGTGCTATTAGTTTGGGCTGCTACTGTTGGGAAGACGTTAGGCTAAGTAGATATATTGGTTGGCAATGTGACTACCATTAGTAATTAGAATTAAATACTTATTGTTAAAAGCATGCATTAAATACGTTTGATTTACAGTCGTTGTGCTGCTGAAAAGTCTACAGATGTAATTAAGCTTACCCAATTTTGTTTTGGTAAACCATGGGAACGATTTCGAGAGCTTAGGGACATGGCTTAGTCTAGTGCAGAGCACAACACCCCTCCCATTGATGATGCATCTCTTTGGGAGCAGTGTGTCGAGGGATGAAATACGGGTCGTCTTTTTGGTGTCGGGACGTTCCCAGGAACCCTATTATGCTATGACCGGTGAATGTAGCTGTAGCAGCGGGAGATCATCCATTACTAGATCGTCAACGGAGGCATGTTGGTTATATTGTTATTTATCATGTCATTACTTTTCAATTGCCAACAAAATTACTGATTTTTGTCAAATATTGAATATTTACAGGTATGTGCGTTAAGAGCAAATATGGATGAAATGGAGGAACTCCATCGGCCCGAGCTCGAGGCCGAACGGAAGAGAAGGGAAGGCTGAACAGGCTAGTCAAGCTGCCTAGTTAGTCGAGCAAGTTGCATTATTGGTGCATTTTGCTTATTTCATGTGACAACAAAGATACACTTTCCCCCCTCTCGGCCCTCCGGTTAGTTAGATTGTTAGCTAACTCTCAAATATTATTTTGAATTGTATGAATTCGGATTGTATTAATTTGTTATTTTTAATTTGTTGGACATGTTTCAATTTGTTATCTATAATATATGGGCAGGTTTTGTATAAAAAATACAGGAAATGGAGAAAATTTATTTTATTATTTTAAAAATTATTAAAAATCAGCGAGAGATTAGCAACAGATTTCCGTTGCTAAGTTTTCATGGGACCCTCACAAATTTGTTGCTAATTTGGCCCTCGCTAATGCGTCACTAAATGTCCTCGTTAATCCGTTGCTAAAATAGGTGGTCGCTAAACCGAGCCCTCGCTAATCTGTTGCTAACAAAGCCCTCGCTAATAAAGTGCCCTCACTAATCCGCCGTTGATGCTTTTTGTCGCTGATCCGTCGCTAATTTGGCCCACCGACTATCAGCGACGTATCCCAACTTCAGCGACAGATTAGCGATGACTTTGTCCGTTGGTGGTAGCGGTCATTTTTGTAGTGCTTCTCGTCTGATCAAAAGCACTGGAAAATGCTTAATCACTCGCCTCTCATCTCAGTGGCAGCGTGAGTGTTATTTCGAAGCACAAAGAAGATGGTATGAATATGGGAGTTCTTGGGTAACTAGGTTTGGATTTACACATCAAGAACAAAAATTTGGATTTTAGCGGAATTCAATTTTAGGGTTTTGATTTAGGGATTTAATTTCAGAGATTTGATATATTTTTTGGTGAATTTATGCATATTTTTTGTTTATGGAGGTGGTGGTGGATGGTGGGGAAATGGCGCCAGAGATGGCACCAGAAATACATCAGGGATTTGTGGAAGATGGAAGTGGTTGGGATGGGTTCATGTTGTTGGGTTCTTAGGGAGAGAAGAGAGGTGTTTTTTTCTTTTTAAATTTTTTATGCAATGTGACATCATTTAATTGGTACTTAGAGAAAATAAAAGGACAAAATACTAAAAAGGATAAAACATTTAGGTGTCGTTTGTTTTTTTAAAAGATCTAAAGTCTGAAGTCTTATTTTAGTTATGAGTAATAAGAGGTGGTGTGTAAAAAGGTCTGAACGATTCAGACTTAAGAACTATTAAGAGGTTTTTTTAAAAAACAAACAACCCCTTAATATCAAAATGGAGAAAATTGTAAAAAGATAGAGATGCCCTCAAGGTGAGAAAATGGATGGCCGTTTGGTCCAGGAAATAAATCTGTGAGAAAATACATATAATATGACTAAGGGCCGTTTACCAAAATCTTATCGGGTAAGCACTTATCGACAAGAAATTTTCCTTCATTTACCTTATTTTGTAACATCCATGGCTATGAAAATGAATTGTTGGTAAGTATCTTAAACCCGGTAAACGCTTACAGGGAAAGAGTCATTTCCCAACACTTACCGGGTAAGACTATCAGTCCTTGCCTTGTCTCTTACCCGGTAAGTTTCTCGGTCCTTGCCATACTCGATCAATAAGGTAAATGACATCGGTAAGCGCTTACCCAGTAAGTGTTTAGTAAACGGCCCCTAAGTCATCTACATAATAAATGAAATTTAAAGACTAATTTTATAAAAATCTCCATACCTTAAGGACCAATCCATAATTTACTCTATAATATATTATGCACCTGTAAGAATACATCAAATAATAACAATTCATTGCCCAATTAGTATTTAAATAAACAAGAAAAGTGGCATGAGGGATTTTGTATATTTGGTGGGAGTATCATATGTTTAACTTTAAGAGGAAAAAAGAATGTCTATAAAAGAAATGTTTTGGTATGGATGTCGACCATATTTTCTAATAAACTTAACATTCTTTGCCACATTTTCATGAAACCAAATCTACCAACTTTTATATATATGTTCTTGATAAGTTTTTCTTTCTTTATATATAAATAATTAAAAATTATTCGTATTTGAAATATTATAAAATCAAATATTATATTTGTTTATTATTAGGTAAATTATTAAAAACGACAAAATATTTATTCAATTATATATGATTTCAGGATCAATAAAAAAAATTAAGAATTTTTATGACATGTCTCATATGTAAGCCGACAACAAAGATGGGGCTTAATTGTTATTTAAGATTAAGGATAAAACCGATGCAGGATTTTCCAGTCCTAGTCAGCTTGATGAATTGAGTACCCGTTAGGAACAAAACAATACACCATACCTGGTCAACAACCTACTGTTTGCCAAAAAAAATTTGTTGGAATTTAATTTCATTTGATATTGACAAATTCATGGCATTCACCATGAAGCATGGATCATGTTTGGTTATGGACACTCGATATTGTTCATGCTCACTTTCATAACTTGTATACCTGAATTAAAGTTGTTTATTTTACGTCAGATATATATATATATACAATTCAGTTCTTCTAAGTTAGACCATAGAATATCAATCAAATTAGTTAGTTTAGCTTGATATTTTTACAAACTGAATCAACCGAATAATTAGGTTCAATTAAACAGAAGAAATAAATCAAAAACAATTTAATTCAGATAGTTTATTAACTTAAATCAAAAGGTTAAGAAAAAGAAGGAATGAAACAATGTAAAAGGTATGAAATTTTGTATTGAAAAACAAGCACTACATATTAACCGTTAAATTACGCACTAACATCTTAATTATTTATTAATTTTAATATACTATGAATACATTATTTTGGTTTAGTCGTAAACTCGTAATAGCTTTAAAAACCGAACAAAATAAGTCAATTTCAAAATTTTGAGTGGGCTTTGTATATCACATCAACGCCAAGGTTACAAGATGGTCCATCGGCGAGTGGCCCAAACCACATACTTAATTTAATTTGTACATACATGATATATGACATGGTGTGCCTTCTTGATAATGTTCGAACTTTTTATCAGTGTTCTAAAAGGTTTGAAATGCTTGACTTTTTATCGTGATTTTTAATGTGCGGTATTTGTGACACAATATTTACTTTTATCTTACGTTTTAGTTGTTAGTATATATAACTTAATATAAGTTGTTTAATAGTGAACTTATTGAATAATAGTAAAGATATGTGTATATATATAGGACGGTAATCAAATGAGAACCACAAAAATGTTGAGAACCCGGCGCGTTTGGTTTGCGGGATTGGAATGGAATGGATTGAATTTCAAGGAGGGATTTGGATTTGGAGGGATTTTGATTTGGGGGGATTTGAAATCCCTTCATGTGTTTGGTTTGTAGGATTTGGAATTAATTTCAAATCCATTGCTTTACAAGTCTTGTTTGGTTTCTAGGATTTGGATTGAGTTTTTTTTTTTTAATTATTTGTTCGTTTTATAAAGAACTTATTTTTGTTGGTAAATTAAAATTTATTTATCGATTTTTCTAAAATTATATATTTAATCATCAATTAATTGTTGCTTTAGCAATGTTTTTAAAACCGGGTCGAACCGGTTGAACCGGAAACCGGTGAAGAGACCGGATCAATTGCGATCGGGTTGATGCCATTTTATGACCCAGATTTGAACCGGCCGGTTCTATTAAAAAACCGGTTGAACCGGTCATAACGAACCAGTATCGAACCGGTTGACCCGGTAACAAAAGTTAAAAACCAATAGTCTAATAGGCAATACGTATTAGCATTAAAAACCAACACTCCAATGTCTCAAGATCCATGATTTGGTTTGATCGTTATGTTTCGTTTTGATGTTTTTGGATTGATGTAAAACTGTTGTTATGTGTATTTTTAATGTTTAACTTGTGAACATCAAATTTTTGGTTTTATATGTGTATATATATATATATATATATGTATGTATGTAGGAAAATGAAAATTAAAAAAAAAATCTTGAAACCGGGTTGACCCGGTGGTTGAACCGTGACCCGGTCACCACACCCGGTCAACCAAAAAAACGGTTTTTAAAACATTGCGATTTAGAATCCATAGGATTTGGATTTCAAATCCATGCCCAATGCCAAAGATTTCCAAATCCATTATATGAGGGATTTTAAAATGGTCAACGGATTTGAAATCCGGTTAACGAAATTCTTTCCTGCAAACCAAACGCAGGTTGGAATGGATTTGAAATCCAAATCCCTCCAAATCCATTCCAATCCCGCAAACCAAACACGCCCTTAAGAACCAATCTCAACCATCTAATCTAACAACCTTAATTAATGTTCCATTTATAATTAAGGAATGACGTTATGGTAATTTTCCTTTTCTTGATTATTTTCCACTTCCCTTTTTATAGATATCAAAATTTAGAATCAATTATTATTTTACTTTTAACCAATCTTATGCGATGTAATTTATATGTAATAATAATATATTTTAATTTTTTATTGATAATGATCTTTTATATTTCATTAGTTGATTGTATTATTAATTTAATTTTTTACTCGCTTACTTTCTCAGATATACACTATTTAATGGTAATGTATAGAAAAACATACATCTTTATAAAATATATTTGACTATTTTAAATAATATCACATGGGAAAAAAATAGTAAATATAAAGATATTGTAACAAAACATCACATGTGAAACAATATAACTTCGCTAAAATGAAACAATAAAATGTTGTTTCACAAGGTGAAACAATTTAGTGTTGTTTCACATTTGAAAACAAAATTTGACGTAAAATGTGATGTGAAACACTAAAATGTTGTTTCATATTGTAAAAACAATGTTGTTAATGTGAAACAATGTACTGCTGTTTCACATGGTGAAACAATGTAGTGTTATTTCATATTGTAAAAAAATATAATGTCGCTAAAATGAAACAATAAATTGTTGTTTCATAAGGTGAAACAATGTAGTGTTCTTTCATATTGTAAAATAATATAATGTCGCTAAAATGAAACAATAAATTATTGTTTCATAAGGTGAAACAATGTAGTGTTATTTTCCAACTTGAAAATAAAACAAAAGTTGACATGAAATGTGATGTGAAAGTTAAAGTGTTGTTTCAAATTGCGAAACAACACAATGTTGTTAATGTAAAACAATGTAGTGTTGTTTCACATGGTGAAACAATGTAATGTTGTTTCAAAATGTGAAAAAAACCAAAATAACGTGAAATTAAATCACTTTTATTGTTGATTGTAAAAATTGCAATTATTGAAGAAATGAAAAAAAAATATAATGATACTCGTGATAAATTAAAGAAAATAAAATGTTCACTTTTTATATAAATTTTTTGATTTAAAATTTTAGTGTAATTAATATATTTTGATTTAAAAAGGAGGTGATATTTAATTTAAATTATATAATTTCAATAAAAGATATAAAGTGAAGAGATTTACTTTTATACCCATTTAAGAGTTATGTTTGTATGTAAATGACACCATATATACAAAATGTTACCTCTCAACTCTCACCATTGATTAATCTTGATTGTGGTTGAGATTTGGTTCTTATAGTTCTCAACATTTTTATGGTTCTCACTTGATTTTACCCCTATATATATATATATATATATAAAGGACGGTAATCAAATGAGAACCACAAAAATGTTAAGAACCTTAAGAACCAATCTCAACCATCTAATAGTGTTTCATAAAGTGAAACAATAAATATAGTGTTGTTTCACAATTGGTGAAACAATAAATTTTTGTTTCACAAGGTGAAACAATATAGTGTTGTTTCACAATTATTTGAAAACAACAAAAAACAAAAGTTGACGTAAAATATGATGTTAAATACTAAAATATTGTTTCATATTGTGAAACAACACAATTTTGTTAATATGAAACAATGTAGTGCAGTTTCACATGGTAAAACAACATATGGTTGTTTCACAATGTGAAAAGAAACTAAAATGACATAACATGTGATGTGAAATACTAAAATGTTGTAACATACGAGTTAAATCATCTTTTATTGTTTCATGTAAAAATTGCAATTATCAAAGAAAATGTAAAAAAAATAAAAATATAATGACACTCGTGTGAAATTAAAGAAAATAAAATGTTCGTTTTTTTGTATGGTTTTTTTGATTTAAAATTTTATTATAATTAATATAATTTTGATTTAAAAATGAGGTGGTGTTGAATTTAAATATATAATTTCAATAAGAGATAGAAAGTGAAAAAAATTACTTTTATGCCCTTTTAAGAGTTATGTTTGTATGTAAATGACACCATATATGTAAAATGTTACATTCCAACTCTCACCATTGATTAATCTTGAGCGTGGTTGAGATTAGTTCTTATAGTTCTCAACTTTTTTACGGTTCTCATTTGATTTAACCCCTATATATATATATATATATATATATATATATATATATATATAGACTTAAGTTCGCGTGAGATCAAACAATTTCCGTGAGATCGGTGAGACCAAGCTTTAAAGTATGAAACTTCACACTAAAAAACTGTGAATATAAAAAAATCGAACTTTTCATAGGGAAAACACCGTAAATGTTACGTTCACGGTGTTTTTCGCTGTGAATGTTCGTTTTTTTTACCTTCACAGAGTCTTCACTGTGAAGGTTCGGATATACCTTCACAGTCTTTTATCTGTGAAAGTTTGATTTTTTTAACTTGGTTTAGGTTTTTTTACCTTCATAGTGTGATTACATTATGAAGGTTCGAATGTTTTTTACCTTCACAGTGTTTCGGTGTGAAGTTTCATGTTTTAAGGCTTGGTCTCATGCGGTCTCACAGAAACAGCTTGGTCTCACGTGAACCTGACCCTATATATATATATATATATATATATATATATAGCCAATGGTTCAAAAGAGAAGTGTTAAGTGTATGAGAAGTGATCTTAGCCCTTCATCTAAAAAAATGGTCAAAATTTGCAACTTTGACTGTGAAACATTGGATAATTCGGTCCCATGGTAACGATTATGTGGAAGATTAAGGGGGTAGTTTCGTAACTTTTACACTAGGTGGTAGACAAGTGCATATGTGAACTTGTGTGATTCACATATGAACTATATGTTCATATGTGAACCTGTTTAAATCATATATAAACTATTTAACTGATTCACATATAAACTATTTATCTGATTCATATATGAACTTTTTAAGTGATTCATATATGAACCCGAATGATTTATATATGAACTATTTTTAAGTCATTCACATATGAACTATTTAATTGATGCATATGATCTTGATTATCGCCGCTGCTTTACCATATTACCCTTCCTTTTAAAAAATGGTCAACTTCTGTGACATTGATTTGGGGGGGGGGGGGGGGACCATGACTCCAGTAGCGTAGGGAATATGGGGCAGGCAAATGTCTAGCCTCCCCCAACTTCACAGCCAAATCCCAACTTCATAGACAAAATGGTTTAATTTTTTTTTCTTGAAAAATGGTCAACTTCTGCGACATTGATTGGGGGGGGGGGGGGGGGCATGACTCCAGTGGCGTAGGGAATATGGGGCAGGCAAATGCCTAGCCTCCCCTAACTTCACAGCCAAATCCCAACTTCATAGACAAAATGGTTTAATTTTTTTTCTTGATATCAAAAAAACAATGCCACCCCCAACCAATCATATGTTGTTTAAAAAAAACTTTTTATATTAAAAAATTTATAGTTTAATATTTTTTTGATATTTATACATTTCTTTTTCGATATGTATATTTTACAGTAAATTATTTAAGTAAAAATGTTAAAATTATGTATTAAGTGTTAGGTTATGTTTAGTAATACGTGTAATTTCTCAAGTTTACTAGTAACTATACGCATACTATTTTTAAAGCTCTTTAAATTAATTAATAACTAACTGATAAACCACTTCAAATACAAAATAATCATTGAGACTAAGGGACCGTTTAGGCGTTTACCAAAGCTTACTTTGTAAGTGTTTATTGGGTCACTTACCTTTTCTGATAAACATGGCAAAGACCGAGAATCTTACCCGGTAAGAATGATGGTATGGACCAAGACTCTTACTCGGTAGGTGGGAGTGACGACTCTTACTCGGTAAGTTCTTACCGGGTATACATTGTTACATACGATATCGTTTCATGTGAGTAGAATCTTTCCCGGTAAAGTAAGTGAGAGTATTGACTATTACCTGTAAGTACTTACCGGTAAGCATTTGGATAAGCGACCCTTAACAAAATGTTCAACCATTATCTTTATTTAAAAAAATATTGCATCATCAAAACTAAAACAACTTAAATATTTATTTTTTAATCTAGAATATTTAATTATAATAAAATTTGGATTAAACAAATTAAACCAAAAAATAATTAATCTTTGATTTGATACCAATATTTATATTTTTTCTTCTCGTTATTTTATCCAGTTTCCAGATCAGCAAAATATGTATAAAACAGAATTTATGTTTTTTTATATTAAAAAATTCATTACTTATTCATTCTTAGTTTACAAAAATATTACATATCACTACATTGCATGGATACACAAATAGAACAAAATACGACCTCGAACGACACACAGACCCCCCTAACTTAAATTTCTAGCTCCGCCCCTGCATGACTCCTAATCATTTGATTCAAGGGCTAGGACCACTTCTCTACTTCTCACACAATTAGCACTTCTCATTTGAATCTCACCATATATATATATATATATATATATATATATATATATATATATATATATAGGGATTAAATCATGTGAGAACCAAAAAAAGATTGAGAACAATGAGAATCGATTTAAGCCGTAGTTTGGTTTTGATCCTATGGCATTAATTAAAAGTTGTTTCACCACATGAAAAGGGCATAATCGTCATTTTGCTAACATGATTCACCAGATGAAACATACAGATTTATTTATCAGATGAAACACACATATTCACCATATAAATCACATATGAAACACACATATTCTCCTTATTTCACCACATGAAGTAAATCACAAACTTTCATAAATATGCTATTTCACCTTATGAAATCCCAAGATAAGTTCGTGTATATCTTAAATTCACCACATGAAATAAAACAAAAAAATTCATCTATAATCTCTTTTCACCTAATGAAATCAAATACAATTTATAAAATCAAATACAATCATATAGCCCCATCGTTTCGAGAGATAGGAGAAACATCGAATGAAACGCTAAGATTCCCCTTTTCCGATCTAGGGTTTGGTCTTTTCAGAAATGAGCAAGAAGAGAGTGGTGGCATCGACCCATGAAACGACTGCGGCGGAGGTGGTGGAGGAGCATCGGAACTGGGAAGGGTTGAATCATGAGGTACTTGCACTGGTTTTCATAAGAATACCAGCGGATAAGATGGTGAGGTGTGTGCCATTTGTGTGTAAGCCATGGATGGAGGTGGTGGCCGGACCATATCGCTGGCAGGATATCGATCTGCAGGCGTGGTGTCGCCGTCAAAACCTGAGTCGTGCAATGGACGTAGACTTGGTCGTGAAAGAACTCGTCCGCCGGAGCAAGTTTACAGTTCAACGACTTTCTGCGTACTGTCTGGGAAAATCCAGATTCTTCTTAGTCGCTAACTGGTACGTTTTAAATCTCCATTTGTAGTCATGGTGCTTGGTTATTTACTGCTAAGAAATGGCGATGGATTTTGAAAACCCTTTTTGTTGAAGTGGAAGAAGTCTGAAAGTTCTGCAAATCTCGATGAGTAGCATCACTGATCATATGGTTTTGAAGCAGATAGGATGTGAGAGGCTTAAATTACAATCTTACCCTTAAAATTTCAAAACTTTCACTAATATTACAACAAATGTCATTATTGTTAATCACCTTTGATTAAAATCCTTTAATGATTGAGATTAGTCCTCACGGTCCTCAATTTTTTTACGGTTCTCATTTGATTACCGTCCTATATATATATATATATGGAATGGTATCATTTGAGAACTGCTATTTTTGGTGAGAAGTGTGAGAAATACTTTTAAATCGTTGATCACTTTTAATCAAATACCTTCCCATGAATTGCGACTTAAAAGGGAATTAATCCGGTGAATCTTATCTCGGTGCATCTCATCCTAATGTACATTCATTTCTCATCCAACGGTTGATAACCACTTCTCACGCTTCTCATTCGCCTATATATATAGGCGAATGATCGTGTGAGAAATTGAGGTTAACGTGAAAAGTGTGAGAAGTGAATCTGAATCGTTGATCACTTTTAATCAAATGTCCTTCCATGAATTGCGGCTTAGAAGGGAATTGATCTAGTACATCTCGGTGCATCTTATCCTGATGTGCATCCATTTCTCATCCAACAGTTGATAACCACTTCTCACGTTTAACAAAGTGATGCTTAATTTAAAGTAAAAGCCTCATCAACCGTTTAAAACTTTCATGTATACCATCAACTAAAAGAATGAAACACATACCCGCAAAGGAAATAACATTTGGTATATTCCTGTTACTGAGATGAACATATCTTTTAGGCGTTTTTTTGGTATATTTGTGAAATGATGGACATTTTTTTTGGTATATTTAAGAAAGGATGAACGTTTTTTTGGTATATTTTATGAAAGGGTGTGTAATGACCCCATTGAAAATTTATAAATGAAAGTTGGGTGGAAGTATAACACTAAATGTAAGTTGGAGGGGTCAAAGTGAAAGTTGGTAAAAAGGGGATTTTAACCCTAGGACTCTATCATTTTTCCTCCTTGGCGGCTAAGCAATTGTGCAGAGAGAAAGAGACCTAAGGCAATTGTAGGAGAAAACAAGGGGAAGGGAGCAAATTGTGTGATTCTTGGTGTTGCATTCATCATCTTCAATGTAAGATCTCTATTTTAGTTTTACCCTATTAATAGTAGTTGTAGATTGAATAAAATCCTCTTGAGGGAGGGAAGTCTGATGTTCCTTGTTGGGTTCTAAGTGAGAAATGATGGAGAATCCTCTACTCCCTCAATAGATATCATTATAATGAAATTAGATGGTTTTGGGTTAGTTTAAAGATGATTAGTGACCCTAATCCTTTAGTTTCTTTATTTTATAATCGAAACTTGAGATTTTTGAGGTCTTGGGGTTGTGTCGAGGGAGGAACAGTTAACGGGCGAACTCAGGAGGAGAGTGGCCCGGTGTCGGCCAAGAACCCGGGCGACAGGTTCGCACCGGGGGAGTCCCGGTCAAAGTGGAACCCCGGGGATGTGAGACCCCGGGGATTTGGGGGTAAGGACCCGGGTCGTGGCCCCGGGAGTCAGGGGAGCCCAGGGGTTAGCAAACCGGGAGGAGCCGGGAGACGGCATGACCCCGGGAGGAGCCGGGCGGCGGCATGATCCCAGGAGGGGCCGGGCGGCGAAGAACCCAGTCGTAGGGGGGAGGTTCTGGGTATTTGAGGTTCAATTCTTTAAGCATCCATTCTTGTTGTTTTTGATAGGTTCGGTACTAAGGAGTATAGGGAGGAAAGTCTTGCAAGGGTCAGGTGAGTTTTTCTGAACTAAAACCTCATATGATTATGATGCTATAATTATGCATGTGAGTTTTCTAACTACAGGTTTTCTGATTGTTATGTTATTAAAGGCATGTGAAAGTATTTAAAGCGTTTCTATTATTTATGCATGCTTTATACCTGTGAGATTTATTATACGTGATATATGTTTTTGTTGTTGTTGAAATGTATGCATACATTGTTGTAAGTGCGTTATGCTCAAAGTCGGGGTGTGTGTCCCGCCTGTGCTCATACCGGGGTGTGTGTTCCGTTTATGCCATTGGGGGGGGGGGTGTCCCAAGTAAGGCAGTGTGGCCAGATACGCTGTCACCTTCGGGTGGCGGTAGTCTGAGCCAAAACGCATATTGAAAGTGTGAATGTTTTTGCAAAGCTGAATTGGTGTATTTTAATATAAATCTTTTATTTATTTTTCTTGGGCTCGAAATGTTACTAGAGGGGACTCACTGGAACGTTGGTCTAACCCTCGCCCTTTCAAAACTAAAAACCCTTTTCTGGCTTGCGCAATGTAGGAAGGGCAGATAAGGGCAAGGAGAAGGTGTGAGCCGGAGTTGGACTAGAATACCTTCCTTTTTAGATTTAAATTTCTTGTATTCTTAGTTGTGTATTAGGTTGCTTATCCGCAAACCTTATGATTTCATTGTAGACTTGGGCCCGTTTTTGGCGAAATGTTCTTAATTAAATGCTATGCTTGACTCTTGAATGTTTTGGGTTGTTACAATTGGTATCAGAGCGATAGTTTAAGGGATCTAGGTGATCGGACGGGCCTAGACTTAAACTAGGAAGGTAGAAAACAACTGATAATTAGGATGACCGTAGGAAGGCGAGTGATAGGGTAGTGAGGACTAGCATGTAAGGTAAATTTGGAATTACATCTGGCCAGTGTAATTGTGAACTTATAGGTACATGTGTGTGCTTAACCTGCCTTTTTGCGTTGGACCTATCATATTGAATGTTGTATGTTTACGTCTTGTCAGTAATCATGTCAAAGCGGGTAACAAGGAGTAGATATGTGCCGGTAGCTGAGACAGTACCTGTGAATGAAGCTGTTATGGATGGGCCAGTAGTTCCTCTTCGTCCTGCTGCCACTCGGGGAAAGGGTCGTGGTCGACCTAAGGGGAAAGGAAAAACGAACCGCAAGGAGGCTACTCAAGTGGACGAACCTGAAACGAGAATTCAAGGGAGGAAAATGGTATGTGTTGCCCATTGAGCAAGAAGTGTGGAAGTAATGGCTGAGCAAGAATCCTCTCTTCAGGAGAGTTCAACTACTGTGAGAGGAAGGAGACCAGCGAGGAACCAAGGTGGAGGTCGGACCCAAGCCTTTGTAACGCAAGAGACCTTCACTACTGAGATGGGGAAATTACAAGAGACTCTACAGGCCTTGTTGGCTCATCAGACTAAGGAGGCATCGACAAGCAAGGGAAGGAGCGAGGAGAGGGAGGTGACCGAGATGACTAACTCAGCAATGACTATGATGGGTAGTCACTCTCAGTCGACTCCGGTAATGGAAACTAAAGCAGTCACAGAAAAGGGATGCAGTTACAAGTTATTTGCTGCATGCAAGCCTCCTGTATTCAAAGGGGAATGCAATCCGGTTGTAGTGATCAAGTGGATTGGGGAAATGAAACTGACCTTCGACACCAGTAAATGTGCTGAAGAGGAAAAAATAGTCTTTGCGTTGTCCATGCTGAGAGACAATGCTGTGTTTTGGTGGGAGGCTGAGACTGGAGGAAAAGGTTTGAAAGCGACTAAGGGAATGGCTTGGGAAACTTTTGTCACTAGATTCAAACAGCAGTTCTGTCCTTTAGCAGCAGTGAAAAAGTTGGATGAAGAATTCCTGAATTTGGAGCAAGGGGAGATGACGATTAGGGAGTATACGACTAAGTTCCTGGAAAAGGCACGTTTTGCTGAGATATACGTGCCAAATGAGGAACGATGGATAGACAGATATTTGTTTGGGTTAAGGAGCAACATCCGAGAGCTGGCAGCTGCAAGAGAGCCTGCTACCTTTCAGGAGGCCGTTAATGCAGCGGAAGTGATGGAAAAGGACAAGAATCATCAAATGTCTGAAAGAGGTAATGAAAATATAAAGTGGGAAGGATCCACACGTGATGTTAAGAGAGCAAAGTCTGCAAGACCCGAGAAGCGGGCAAAGCTAAGGTTTGAGAACAAATCGTGCAACAAGTGTAACCGGATGCATAAGGGAGAGTGTTTGATGGACAAAGATGGTTGTTTTAAGTGTGGGAAGGCGGGTCACATGGCTCGGGACTGTCAAGGATCAAGGACTTGTTACCAATGTCGTTTTCCGTACCACATCAAATCAGATTGTCCTCAACTGAAGAAGGGAGTTGTCGAAAATTTTGGGGGAAAAGGAGGAGAAAGAAAGGTAGAACCCGCCCGAGCAAGAGCGATGGCGTTCAACATGACAGCGGAGGAGGCAGTGAAAACATCGGATGTGGTGACAGGTACTTTCCCTCTAGACTCGACTTTTGCTAAGGTGTTGTTTGATTCGGGCGCAAGCCGTTCGTTTGTGTCACCGAACTTTGTTCATAAATTGCATGTGAAACCTAAGAAACTTAGTCCTGGGTTTGAGGTAGAAGTAGCGGATGATAGTCGAGTCTTGGTGGGGGAATTATATGAATGGTGTACTATTGGCATCGATGGTCATTCATTCCCGTTACGACTGTACCCGATGGGTATGGGGGAATTTGACGTCATCGTGGGGATAGATTGGTTGGCATCTAATGATGCCCATATATTGTGCAATAAGAAGTTGATCCGAATAGCGTTGCCTGATAAGGAATAGGTGGTAGTGTATGGAGATCATCGGGATAGGAAGTCGTGTTTGATCTCTATGATCAAGGTTAGGTGGTGCTTAGTGAAAGGGTGTGTGGGGTTCTTAGCGTATGCAGTAGACGCTAAGAAGCAGAAAAAGGGATTGGGGTCGGTTTCGGTAGTAAGTGAATACCCGGAGGTGTTTCCGGAAGACTTGACCACTTTGCCTCCTGATCGGCAAGTGGAGTTCCGGATAGACCTGGTGCCTTGAGCGGCACCAATCGCAAGAGCACCCTACCGCTTGGCACCGGCCGAAATGAAAGAGATAATGATGCAACTGCAAGAATTGCTCGACAAGGGGTTTATTCGTCCCAGCACATCACTGTGGGGAGCACCGGTATTGTTCGTTAAGAAGAAGGAAGGGTCCATGAGGATGTGCATATACTATCGTGATCTTAATAAGGTAACTGTCAAGAATAAGTACCCGCTTCCCAGAATTGATGATTGATAGCGGAAAATCGTATAGGTCCACAACGTGGCCACTATGTTGCCACAGTGGCGGTGCAAGTGCACACCGGACACTATGATCGCTATTAAGTAATAAAGTGGTAGAGTACCAAGATCGTTTCCATAGGGACTAGTCAACTAAGAATCAGAGAACTTTCATGAACTTATAGTGCTTGTTTGAGTTTTGAGAACAATATCAATATTTGTGAGTTTTAAGCAAACTAAACAACGATTAAAAGGGATTAACAAGATAAAAGGTAGGATGTGGGTACAAGCATTAACTAAGACTGATGTAGTAACAATATGGTCAGAAACAAAATGACACACAATATCTTTAAAATCCCCTTTCTCTCGAAAGTGAGTTTCCTCGAAACGTGGCCACGTTGCACCCACAAAGTCACCACTTTCACCAACTCAAGACTTGCCGACTTAACTAAGTAAACCTCTAAGGATTTCAGTTCCACCAGTATGGATATAGAAGCCCAAATCTCTTTGTGACACCTATATTAACCAATATTTTGAACCTTAGTTAAAGTCATACAAAAACCCGTATCTCTACGTGGTTATAAAAGACTTTCTCAAATCTTCTTTGCATCACTCAAATCATATTTCGGATCCGCCCCTCTCTAGGTCTAAGATCTAATATTAACATTAACAAGTGATCGGCTTGTCCGCGTTGAGTTGAAGTCCTGACTCGAGCAACCAAGTCTAAAAGTTAGCAAATGATGGCAACTCCCAAGTGTTGCCTACTAGTCTTAGCCTTGGCTCATACCCACACCCAAAGGGGTGTTTAACTCATAATAAAAGTAAAAGACATGAGAGAAGAAGGAGAATACATGAACATAAATGGCATAAATAAAACTTAAAGGCTGTCACCAAAGTGCCCACAACGTGGCGACAACTGATACAAGAAATTACAAGAATTAAATGCACTGCACTACAACTTTAAAGAGAGAATGTAAACTAAATGCTAAGCTCCAGATCAAAGTAAATGCTCCTGGAATTGATGATGCTGAAATGGTGCCTCCCAAGCCTCAATTTATAACCCAAGGAAGAAGAAGTGTTGATGTGACAAATCCTAAAAAGTAGCTTTAAGGAAGATTATTGAACCTTCCTTTGACTTACACCTTTTGTCTTCTTCCTTGATTATTCCTGTGAAAGAGCAGAAACTTCTTTATTTTTCTTCAAAAGGCAATCCTTCCAGAAATGGCCAAGACTTATCCATAAATTTTCAGCCAACGTCGCAACATGGTGACAAGGTGGCCACGTTCTGCACAAAAAGTTAGAAAAACCAAAAATTTTGCAACCTTGAGACTTCATCACCATGTTTGAACAATTAAGACCAAATGAAGGAGGTAAGGGACAAAATGGGTGAAAATGTGGTAAAATAAATACGAAAATAGAGGAATTAACTCTCAAGATTTGAGAGTTATCACACCCCCAAACTTGAGTAATTACTTGTACTCAAGTAAAAAGAAAAGAACTCGAATGATGACCAAAAAAGGTTGACTTAACTTTCTTTTGAATGGGAAAACTAATACCGAATATTTCAACGATTCTTGCTTTGAATGAAGCATTCTCGTTCAAAAAGGTACCACCTCCTTTCATACATCCCATAATTTGACTTTAATCAATAGGGATTGTTTTGGGCTTGTGTAATTGGGTTTTCGATTTAATTGTTCGATATGACCCCCAAACTTGTCTTTTTGCACGACTCCAAATCTCTTTGGTTTTTGGCGAATTGTTCTTTGTATTGCCTTTATCACTTGATTTTTGACTGACCCCATTTGGATTTATATTTTTGTGCTTGCTGCCAAAGTGGGGACAGAGTGGCCACTTTGGCTTTGGGTTTTCAGAAAAAAATTGTTTCTGTTTTTACAATAGTCCCCACCCCCCAAACAGAAACCTTCAATGTCCCCATTGAAAAAAATGCAAGACATGTTGATATTGAGAATTTGCGAGGCTAGGTTTCAAGTGGAAAAGTGTTTGGGATAAAAATTACGAAAAACGACCTAAATCAATTTAAAGTCAAAATTTGATGGAATCAATCCAGTAAGTAGTCCTGCAAAAGAGACGAATAACGAGCGAAAAATACAATGATCATGAAACATCCAAGCATTAAGCATCCAAGATTACGAGAAATATCACAAAGTTAACAACCTACAAAGTTCAAGTTAGAAGGAACAAAAGAAAAACACCATAAAGGATCCCAAAAGAGACAACACAATAAAAGTTCAAAACATACGTGATGATGACCCAAGGAAACTCACGGCCTACTGACCTTAGCAGAAGGCCAGCCTCGGGGGCGGCAGTGACGGGTGGATCGAAGGCAGTAGGGGTAGGCAGAGGGCTGCTACGTCGCGGGACAAGTGGATCAATAACCTGCGGGGGACAAAGGTCTAGTGGGAACCGCGGAAGCGTCGATGTTTTGACCGGATCATTTTTGTAATAAAAGCTTTTGATGACCCGGTTCCTGTAAGGCCCGTAAAATGACCCCTTACACCTTGTAGATGTGTGTGCTATGTAATTGTATACTAAAGCCAGTTGCTGGTGTTATTTTCAATAATGGGTAGTTGTCAATTTTGTGTATGTTAAAACTTAGCCTTGGGAGGGAACCACAATGACTTGTGCGGGTTACTCCGCGACTTGGAAACCGCGGCCAAAGATGCATAACTCACTGAAATCTGTAGACTTGTGGCACGCGTGGCTTGTGGCGCGACCTCTTAGTCGCGGCCAAAGCCGCGGGAAAGCAGCTGCAGCCTAAATATGGGAATTTCTCCCCTTTTCTCTTATTTTCATCAAAGGCTTCTTGAAGTTTGATTTTGGACTGAAAGAGGTTTCCTCTCAAGCAACCTTGGTAAGAACACTTGCCCAAATCTCCACTCTCATCATTTATTGAGCTCCCATAGGCATTAATGGGGAATTTAATGCATCCATTAGTGTGATTTTGGAAGGATCTTAACTAGTAGCAACTCTCAAGATCTCACTTCTCTACCTACCACTTCTAGGGTTTTGGTTTCTTTTAAGAAATCACTAAGGTGAGTGTATTATTGACTCTTCTACTTATATACATGTTTAATGATTGCTAGTGACTATATTCACCTCTTCTTACCTTTTGATTTGAAAATGTGGAGTTTAACCTAAAATCCCATTTGGGGGTGATATCTCAAATGATGAGTATTAGAGGGAATGTTTGGTATCGGCATGTATTATGAGTTATATGAAGCTAATGGGTTATGTGTTGGACATATTGGTAACTTGATAATAGGCTAAAGACTCGGTTTGAGTTGACGTCACAAATAGGCTAAACACCCGGTTTGGGTTGATGTCTCTAATAGGCTAAAGACCCGGTTTGGGTTGATGTCTCTAATAGTGTTAGACTGAAATTGTATTCAAGATTAAATGAGGGTCTTTATTGTATTTGTTGTAAGTGTAAGTGTGTCTTGTAATTGTGCTTAGAAGGTTTGACCTTGCTTGGTCATGTTGACCTATATATAAGCAAGTCTTTGTGTTAGTAGTAGTTGGAGAAGTTAGAGAAGTTGAAGTCTTTGTAGTATTTGTGGTTGTAATTGTTGAGAGAGATAGAACACATAGTTGCACACCGTGAGAACACACACAAACACTCTGTATTGAAAGGATTATCACAAATAGGTATATGACATGATGTAATCTGTGTGATTAAATAAACAAAAGTGTTTTGTGTAAATCTGTATGTGTTTATGCTAGTAATTCTTGGGCCACAATTGGTATCAGAGCCAAATCCATTTTGAAATCAATAAAATTTTGATTCGGCACTGTTCATCGTCACTGTTCACCAAAGTCAGAATCAATTTTGAATTTTAGTGAAAATTTCGAGTTGAAATTGATTGATTTGTGTTTGTTTATCATTTTCGATCAATTCTGTGTGTTTTGATTTGTGAATTGCACTGTGATTGAGTTTTAATTTTGATTTTTGGTTGAGTTTTATTCACGAGTTCATCGCACTATGTTCGAATCAATTTTGTATTAATTTGTGTTTTTGATCGAAATTCATTGTTAGATTCGAGTTCTAGATGTGTAGGCGAGTGAATTGTCAAGTTTTCAGATCGATATTCGAGGTCTAAAGTGATTTTTGGTGAAGATTTGTTCGTTTTAGAAGGTTTGCGTGAGATCCAAAGTTTGCGCAAGTTCATCTCGGTTTGCGCTAGTTCTTCAAGAAATTCATTGTGGTTCTTCTGAACTTTGCGTCTGCATCTAAATCGAACTTTGCGTATTCAACGAGAATCGCAAAGTGATCTTTGCGTCTTCAACAACAAACGCAAGTTGACCTTTTCGTCTTCAATGAGTAGCGAAAACCTTGGTTTGCGCAAGTGATAGTTAGTTTTGGTTTGCGCAAGTGATAGTTAGATTTGGTGTTTGTGCAAGTGATAGTTATTAGTAGTTAACGAGAAGTCGGTGTTTGCGTCTTACACTTGTCACGCAAAGTTAGCTTTGCGTTAGTAACATATCACGCAAAGTCAGGTTTACGTCACACACGGGTTACGCAAAGTCAAGTTTGCGTAACACACTAGACACGCAAAGTCAGGTTTGCGTCACACGACAATCACGCAAAGTCAAGTTTGCGTAACACAGTGGTTACGCAAAGTAAGGTTTGCGCAATACTCTTCTTACGAAAAGTGTAGTTTGCGCTACAGCCTGTTCACGCAATCTTCTATCTTGCGCTACATACAGTGTTATACTTGAATTTTATTTTCGAGTTTTCTTGATTTGTTGGATTTAAAGATCTTTACTAGCTAATATTTTTCATCTTGTGTAGGTTTATACATCTTTCAATCATGGTGAATGAATTACTCTCTATGGGATCTCATCTGAAGCCTCTGGTCTTGTCTATCGGAGAATACTCACAATGGAAGAAAAGGATGACCCAGTTCTTGAATCTTAAGAACAAAGATTATATGGATTCTATCATAAATGGTTCGACTGAGCCAAAAACGCATGTACCTGGACAAGCAGCTTCAGCTACATCTCCAGAAATTCCTGACAGATATGTGCCAAACCCATATGAATACTTCAGTGAAACAGAAAAGGCAAGACATAAGATAGATGAAAAGGCACTTATCTATCTCACCATGGCAATTCCTAATGACATCTACAACCGTGTAGACAGTAGGGAATCTGCAAAAGCTTTATGGGATGAACTGGAGAGACAGTTTCAGGGAACAAAGAAGTCAATTCAGACAAAGCTGAATCAAAGTATAAATGCGTATGAAGGCTTCCATGCAAAAGAAGGAGAGACTTTGTTAGAGACATACACTCGTTTTAATGTGATTCTGAATGATTTAAGGAGAAATGGAATAAACAAGTCAGTATCAGAGATCAACTATAAGTTCATTAAGAACTTAAACCCAGAGTGGAAAAGCTATGCTATCAACATTCAAATGACTAAGGACATGGCTCAAGAAGAAGTAAATGATATCTTCACAACTTTGTCTCAGCATGAGGATGAAGTAAAAGCAGTTGAGTGCTGAAAAGAAGATGGTCAAGGATTCTCTAGCCCTAATGTCTGAACGAAAGAAAGGGTCAAGTTTCAAGTCCAGTTCTTCTTATAAGACAAAGTCAAGGAAATCCAAAGATCTCCTCACTGAAGTCACTGATTCAAGTACTGATGAATCTTCTACTGAAGTTGAAGAAAATTCAGATGAGGATATTCAACGATTTGCTGAAAATCTGGCTCTCCTAACAAAGCAGTTTCAGAAAACCTTTGGTAAGAATAGATTCTCAAAGCCGAAATATGAGAGTTACAAGAAAGACAAGTACAACCCAAGGTCTGAAAAGAAGTTTGAGAAAAGAGGAGAGAAAAGAGATGAAAAGAGAGAAGAGAACAGAGAAGAGAATAGAGAAGGCAAGAAAGAAGAGTCTGAGCCGAAATATGGACGATGTTATAACTGTGGAAAACCAAGTCATTTTTCCAAAGACTGCAAGTTCAAGCAAACAAAGAATTCAGAATACTATGCTCGGAAATCACTGATTGCAAAGAAGGTGGAAGATGGTCAAAACTTAATGGATGAAGAGGAAAATTGGTTCTACAAGAGTTCTGATGATGAAACTACACACTTTACTCAGGTGTGTATGATGGCCAAAGTGGATGAGGACACTGAATCATCTTCTGATCATTCTGACTGTGGTTCTGAGGTATGTACTCTATTTAACAATAAACTTGTTCAATCTTTAAAGGCTTAGGTTCAATTTATGAAAGAAGAGTTTGAAATTTTGAAAGTCAAACTTAGTCATGAAAGACAAACAATGTTGAATTTTCGTGATGAAAATGCAATGTTGAAAGATGTTGTTAAGGAGAAATAATCTGAGAAAGAGATTTTGAAAAAGGACAAAGATGTTTTAAAATCTAAAATATCTGAGCTTGAAAGAGATCTTGTAAATTTAAATGCTGAAAAAGGTGAATTTAAAATCAAGTTTGAAGCATGTTTTCAAGAAAGAAACGAGGCATATTGTAAAATCAAGCAACTGGAGGATTTAAATCTGAAAAGAGGACAGACTGAGAAAACATTAAATCTTTTAACTAACAAACTCCAAGATGTCCGATTTTATGATGTCAAAAAAGGTTTGGGTTTTGAAGCAAATAATGTTTTAAATAGAGCACCAGAAAATTTGTAAAATTTTGATAAGATGGGCTCTACTCCTACAAAACCTGATATTCGTGATACTTTTGTTACTTTTCTTAAAGGTAAAGTCGTGAATGATGATGACACTTTATCTTGTGCTGATTCAATTTCAAGTTTTAAATTTGTTGGTTTTGCTTATAAAGATTTGAACGAAAGTTACAAAACAAGAAAGCCGGAATTTAGTGAATTTTCTTCACTATTTTCTCCTTGTTTACCAACAGAGTCAGCCAAGGTTGAAGCAAATAGTACTGAATCTCAGTGTCAGTATGATGAATCTGATTTAGAAACTGATGTTGAGAATCAAATTCCTTTATCTGATTCATTCACTTCTAATTCCTCAAAAGAATCAAAAGATGAAAATATCATGAATCAAAATCTTAATTCTAATTTTTCAAAAATTATGACTGAGGAGATCTTTACAGAAATGATGAATGCTTCAGATCCTGTTCCTATAATAGAAAAGATGGAATCAAACTCTGAGGTGAATCAAACATCTGTCTTTGAGAAAAAAATCACAGATCTTCAAAAGACAATTGAAGAGTTAGAAGATGAGAACATTGATCTCAAATTCAAACTTGACAAGTCTTCTGAAGAAAACAAAGAACTCTCTAGAAAGTTAACTATTTTAAAAGATGATTTGTTTAAGCAAAATCTAAAAGAGAAAAAGATGTTTGAGTCTCCAAACTGGAATGTTCATTCTAATCCAGAGTTTGAAACTATTAATTCTAAAACTTCAGTTGTTTATACTACTACTCCTGAATATCCTCCGAGTATTTTTGAAAAGGGAGAAGCTTCTTGTACTTCAAAGTCAAAATCATATTCTACAAAGAACGCTAACAAGATTCTATTTCCTGTTTCAGATATAAAAAGGCAGAATGATAAAGGAGAATGGATGAAGAATGTGGAAGAAAATAAAGTTGCTAAAAATAAATGTAGTATCAGTGATAGTGATAGTTTGATTTGTAAAAATTCAAACGTTTCCAAATGTCAAAGTTGTATGAATGCTTGTACTTCATTGGATAAATCTAAGATTTTGACATTTGCACGTAAGAATTTTATCTGCAAACACTGTCATGATAATGCATTTATCATTCCTTCCATTTATTCTAAATCTAAAGTTGCCAGAAAAACATCTCTTGTCAAATCAGTTTCCAAATCCTTAACACATCAGGCTAAAGTTTTTCATGCTAAGATTGATCATTTTTCTAAAAAGAAAAGAATTCATGAGCTTAATGTGAAAATGACATGGAAATGGGTACCTAAGCCTCGCTATGAGTGGCGAATTAAGGCTAAGGTAAATGATATTGATAAACTGCAAAAAGCTAACAAGAAAGGACCCATCTGGATATGGGTACCTAAGCAGAAGTAATTTGCTCTTTTTGCAGGCTTCTCACATACATGGTATATAGATTCAGGATGCTCGCGTCATATGACAGGATTTAAGCATCTACTTCACAATTATGTTGAGGAACCTGCCGGTACTGTAAGTTATGCAAATTCTGAGCTTACTGGACATATTCGAGGACACAGATCTTTAACAAATGGCATCGTAATGATCAAGAGAGTACTATACGTAGAAGGACTTGATCATAATTTTTTTAGCACAAGTCAGTTATGCGATAGTAAATTCCAAGTTCGGCTTACTAATAAATGCTGTTATATTGAAGATAAAATGGTCGTGCAGTTTTTAAAGCTAAGCGGAATGCAAATCTTTATTCTGTGAATTTTCCAACTCTTTCTGCATCAAGATCTATTTGTCTGATCGCAAAAGCTTCACGAGCTGAAAGTTGGATATGGCATCGACGTTTGTCTCATCAAAACTTTGATGCGATGAATCAATTGGCGAGACAAGGTATTGTCAAAGGTCTACCTGAACTAAGGAGGTCTACCTGAACTAAGGTTTGAGAAGAATTCTATTTGTCCCGCTTGTGAAATGGGAAAGATGAAGCGAAGATCTCATAAAGCAAAGAAAAAATTCTCATCCTCAACACCTCTTGAATTAATACATATGGATCTTTGCGGCCCGATGAGGACTCAGTCTATCAATGGCAAGAGATATATTTTGATCATGATAGATGAGTACTCCAGATATACTTGGCTGGAATTTCTAAGGAACAAATCAGATGCAACAGAGCTGATCATTGCGTTCATCAAGAAAATCGAGGTTCGACTACAATTGTCGGTTCAATCTTTGAGAAGTGACAATGGCACGGAATTCAAGAATGAAAAGCTTCAGAGTTATCTCATATCTGTTGGGATCTCTCACAACTTTTCTGCTGCCTACACTCCTCAGCAAAACCGGGTAGTTGAAAGGAAGAATCGAACACTGGTGGAAGCTGCGAGGACAATGTTAGCTTATTCTGAGTTGCCAATGTTTCTGTGGGCTGAAGCCGTAGCCACTGCGTGTTTCACACAAAACCACACGATTGTCATAAAAAGACATAAAAAGACAGCGTATGAACTTATTAATCGTCGAAAACCGAATATTAAATTTTTTCGTACTTTTGGTTGCAGGTGTTATATTTTCAATGATCGCGACAATCTTGGAAAATTTGACAAGAAGGTTGACGAAGGATATTTCATTGGGTATTCGTTATTGTCTAAACCCTATCGGGTCTACAATAGACGAACCAAGACGATCATGGAGAGCATTAATGTGTCTTTCGTTGAATCATCAAAGTTGACTTCTGAACACAACAGTTCAGAACTCAAGCTCAAGCAGAAGGTTTCTATTCAAGACGGAATAGAACCCGCAATCAAACAGACTAAGTCTTCTGATCCAAATAAAGTTACATCTGAATTAGATTTATTATTTTTTGATGCTTTTATGGATATCTGTGTAGATTTAGAAAAATCAAGCATATCCGCATCGACTTCAGAGGTTACAGTTATAATAGAAGACATTTCAGGACCTTTTGACAATGTCATAATACCAACCTCATCAGGTACATCTACACATATATCTTCTGAAGGTACTAATGTTGATTCTGTGCATGCAGATCCAAATTCTGGAACAGAAGTCCCGAGCACTTCTTCTATTGCTCCGGAAATTTTTACTTCAGAAGAGGCTGTACAAGATGTCCCGAGCACATCTGGGGTTGATCAAGACTTACCTGCAGTCTATGATGAATATGAGGAAGATAATACTCAAGCTGATGTTCATCCACTTCCAAGTACTATGAGATGGACACGAGCTCACCCACTTCATAATATTATTGGTAATGCACAGTCTGGTGTACAAACGCGGGCAACATCTGCTAATTTTTGTCTATATTCAAGCTTTTTAAGTTCCCTCGAGCCGAAGAAAGCTTCAGAAGCCTTGCGTGATCTAGATTGGATACTGGCGATGCAAGATGAACTTCTGCAATTTGAGAGGAACAAAGTTTGGCGACTCATACCACTTCCAGAAGGAAAATCTGTTATTGGAACAAAGTGGGTTTTCAGAAATAAGAGAGACGAATCTGGAGTTATAGTTCGAAACAAAGGTCGTCTTGTTGCAAAGGGTTATTGTCAACAGGAGGGGATTGATTATGAAGAAACTTTTGCTCCTGTGGCACGACAGGAAGCTATACGAATCTTCTTGTCATATGCAGTTCACAAAAAATTTATGGTCTTTCAAATGGACGTAAAATCTGAATTTTTGAATGGGATATTGCATGAAGAAGTATACGTTGCTCAACGAGAAGGATTTGTTGATCCAAAGAACCCTGATCATGTCTATGTCTTAGACAAAGCCTTATATGGACTCAAACAGGCACCAAGAGCTTGGTACGATACTCTAACATAATTCTTACTCGCTTCAGGATTCAAGAAAGGTACAATTGATACTACTCTCTTTCTGAAAAAGCAAGGTGATGATATGATTCTAATATAGATCTATGTAGATGACATAATTTTCGGTTCTACAAATCCAAAGTTTTGTAAAAACTTTTCAAGAATAATGGAATCTCGCTTTGAAATGTCAATGATGGGCGAACTGAATTTTTTCCTTGGTCTTCAAGTGAAACAGTTACCCGAAGGCATTTTCATTAATCAATCAAAATATATTCGAGATATTTTAAAGAAATTTAACATGACTGACAGTTCAATGATGAAAACACCGATGGCAACGAGCACACTTTTGGATGCAGATCTTTCTGGCAAATCAGTAGATCAAAAAGTGTATCGTAGCATGATTGGTTCACTGCTGTACTTAACTGCAAGTAGACCGGATATTATGTTTGCTACATGTTTCTGTGCTAGATATCAGGCCAACCCGAAGGAATCACACCTCGTTGATGTTAAACAGATTCTTAGGTATCTTAAAGGTACTACCGAGTTAGGCCTTTGGTATCCTAAGGCTTCATCTTTTGATCTAACCGCCTATACAGATGCTGATCACACAGGATGTAAGATGGATAGAAAGAGCACCTCTGGTTCATGTCAGTTCTTAGGTGATAAGTTGGTTAGCTGGACGTCTAAGAAACAAAATTGTGTTTCTACATCCACTGCCGAGGCTGAATATGTAGCTACCGCAAGTTGCTGTTCACAAGTCCTCTAGATGAGAACACAGTTAAAAGATTTTGGATATACTTACCAACGAGTCCCTATCTACTGCGACTCCAAGAGTGCCATTGCGATAACAGCTAATCCAGTGCAACATTCCAAGATGAAACACATCGATGTGCGTTATCATTTTATAAAGGATCATGTCGAGAAGGGTGATATCGAGATGCACTTCGTGACTACAGACTACCAGTTGGCTGACCTTTTCACCAAGCCATTGGATGAGAAGAGGTTTAACTTTTTAGTTAGCAAACTTGGTATGTTAAACGCCACTTCATGATTCTTCGGGGAGTTTTTCTAGTCTTATGCTTTATTTGAATATATCTTGGATATTTCATCAAATGCTGACTGACTAAAGCGGAATCATTTTTATAATGATTACCAAAATATTTTTCTTGCAGGATATTTTATGTGACAATGGCTTTTGGACAATTCAGTTCAAAACCCGTATTCAAATGTTTTCTTCTGAAGGATGCTTTCATGATTATATCTTTTCAGGAAGTTTTTTGTTTGAAAGAGTGTTTAGAAACTATATTGTTATATTTTTCTGATAAGTTGACTGTTTCAGATATCAAGGGGGAGGATATCTATTGTTTGTCAAGGATGCTTTCACAGTTATATTCATTCCAGGGGGAGTTATGGATTATGCAGTAGATGTATAAATTTCTAATCCTTATACTCTAACACTTGTGAAAGAAGAACAACTTTCACTTGTGAAAAATGTTTTTAAAATGTTCAAACCACTTCACATTCTTAAACTATTCTTTATGATTTGAGAAGTGTGAATTTTAAATGATTTTTGGATACGTAACTGCCTATCTGACCGTGTGTTCTTTAAAGAATAATACTTGTGTATTTTCTTTTCTATATACTTTGTCAAGTATTCATACACACACTGGTTCAGTAAATTCTTTTGACTTTGTTATTACCATGTATCAAAAGTTATATCTTTCTATGGTAATACTCCCGTTATTTGCTATTCACTGTTGTTTGAATCAAACGTCATTTCATTTTTAATGTGCTTTCATTGATAATATGTTTATATATTGTTCATATAAACAACATACGTCTTTGAATTCCCATATTTTTTTCTTCATGATAATTTGATCTGATTTTAATCATTGTCAGATTCTCAAAACATTTCTATTCTTTCTTGATTATTCATTCATATAAAGTTTTGAGAAATCTTAATTGTTTAAAAATGCTCAAATTTCATTTCTGATTTTTGATGAGCATACATACACTGACATATGATTTCTTGTGCTTTACATATCAAGAAAATCATTGACCAACATGTACTTTTAGGAACATGGTATTCAGTGTGAGTGCTTAATAGATCTTCCATGGATTCACGATAACCGGTGTTTCCTACCCCGGAAGAAATCCTTTGAGTGATTGAGGGGAGAGGGGTCTAAAAGAATTGAGTGTGGGAGTGAGCTGAGGTAAAATGGAAATGAGAAATTGGTTATATGTGAGCTTATATGTTTAAAAGAAAGAGGGTGTGAGAACAGAGTTAAAAGAATATCAGAACTCTGCACCAAACATCTTTCTGAGCCAGGCAGCCACATTACTGATTGGTTCACATTTCTTTGGTGACCATCATTGAAATAGGCAAATAGCCCATGCCATCTCTTTTCTTAAAACCCCACCAGCTACTCATTCTTTTCTTAAAAAGAGAATGTTTCACATTTTCTGGGGAAGCAGCACATAATCTATCGGATCTTCTCTTGGAAGATACTGATATTGAAAAAGAAGGAAAGTTGCCCCACCTTCGACTCTTTCTCATGCACATTGAGTCCATGTACAATCATTGCTGTCTCAGTGATTTACATACTTTGAGCCTTATGAAACACAATCATTGTGCTAATTCTTCCAAACACAAGCACGAGCACATAGAGAATTTGTTTTTCTGTCAGAACATTCATAGAATTACCTTGTGTTTTTCAATGATTGAATGGAATTCCTGGGGAGTCAACATTAAACCAGCTCCTTAAATTGTACATTCGTTGTACACAGTAACTTCGTGTTACTGACAGTCATTTCTAACTGTTTCTTTTGTTGATTCAGGGTTACAACTCATATTCGTTTGAATTTGAAAAGATTCAGATGAATACATTTGTGAATCAAAGGCCAATTCATATCAGATGTCAGATTGTCTATTTCTTCACAAAGGGGGAAATTGTTTTCATATTTTTTATAAGGGGGAGATGAAAGCTCATGAAGATTGTACTCATTGGTTATATGGGGGAGATCATTCAACGGCAGATCTGACCTTGAAGTGTTTTAATGATTTTGATTCTTACAAATCATTAAAAAGGGGGAGAATAATCAAAGTTCAAGATCAGATTGAAGTTTTAAAGACTTCAGGCGAGATAACTATTTTTCAGATGATCAAAGTCAAAGATTAAAGAAAGCTTGTCAAAGAGATAGTGAAAGAAAGTCAGAGTTTGAAAGTAAAGGTGACTATTAAGAGTATTCAAAAGCTAATTCAAAGGAAGAGACAAGTTTTAAGAATTGTCAAAGATCATACAAAGTGTAAAAAGACTTAAAGATATCAAAGTTATGGAAGAGCAAAAGCTGAAAGCTGAAGACAATTCTGAAGAAAAGAAGACCTGAAGATTATTGCCAATTTTTTTTAATCTTGAATCCAAAGGGGGTGATTGCTAGACTGAAATTGTGCTTAGAAGGTTTGACCTTGCTTGGTCATGTTGACCTATATATAAGAAAGTCTTTGTGTTAGTAGTAGTTGGAGAAGTTAGAGAAGTTGAAGTTTTTGTAGTAGTTGTGGTTGTAATTGTTGAGAGAGATAGAACACATAGTTGCACACCGTGAGAACACACACAAACACTCTGTATTGAAAGGATTATCACAAATAGGTATATGACATGATGTAATCTGTGTGATTAAATAAACAAAAGTGTTTTGTGTAAATATGTATGTGTTTATGCTAGTAATTCTTGGGCCACAAATAGGCTAAAGATCCGGTTTGGGTTGATGTCTCTAATAGGCTAAAGACCCGGTTTGGGTTGATGTCTCTAATAGGCTAAAGACCCAGTTTGGGTTGATGTCTCTAATAGGCTAAAGACTCGGTTTGGGTTGACATCTCTAATAGGCTAAAGACCCGATTTGGGTTGATGTCTCTAATAGGCTAAAGACCTAGTTTGGGTTGATGTCACGAAAAAATTAAAGACTCGGTTTTAGTTAAAGTCACGAGTAGGCTAAAGACCCTGTTTGGGTTGAATGCCCAATTATCCAAAGATCTAGTTTGGGTTGATGTAATCAAGCTAGACGACTTGGGTGAAATCATAAGTATATTGACGAGACTTTATTGTAATTTCATGTTTAAATGACTGGTGAAGTCATTCGGTTATAAACTGTGAAAACACGGACGTTCATATGTTGTAATTCCATTTCGTTATTTATCTTACGATTATACGTTCTCACTAGGCCCTAGCCTAACACTTGTTTCTTTGGTTGCCATGTATGACAGGGTATCATAGTGGCGGGAACCTTTGAGAATGAGCGGTCGATCGCGTGATTGAGAGCGGTCTTTTTAGGAGATATATTGACCGATACAGGGTTTATAGTGGATACACGTTTTGGAAGGATAGTGACACCCGATATTAATCTTTCTAAACTAAGTTAGATTATTAGGTTGTCGAACTTTATTCTTCATTTGGTAGTTTGTAATGTTACAACTTTATTCCCCGTTCCAGGACGATACTTTGGGATTGATTTGTCAGGTTTTATTTATCCAAGGTTACCCATTTTATAGCCGTTATATTGCCGAATTTTCAGATTTTAATTCCCGTGAAATTTTAGGGTGTTACAAGTTGGTATCAGAGATCTAGTTTAAGTGAACTAGGTATGGAGGTAGAATACCTAGACTTAAGTTGCGACTTTAATCTATGACTGTGTGAGGACGGGTAGAACTCTTAAGATAGGATGGTCTTAGAGTCGATGAAAATTACACTAATTGAGAATTGTGATAATGGTGATGAAAATTCTTATGTATCACATGTTCATAATTTCACTTAGCTAACGTTATTATGAAGATGTTTTACGTGACTATGCTTGTGTTCCATTGTTATGATGATTAATGAATGTAGTAGTACGTTTCCTTGTCTATAATTCGTACAATCTATATCTTATCTATATTCTCGCGTGTGTGTGGCAGACTATGGTAAGCACTCTAAATCGGCCGGATGGTCAAGAGGCGTCGGCATCTACGGCCGACCACCCTAGAGGTACAACGACAAACTTACCCCCACGGCCACAAAATGTTTTGGGTGAGAGGACCCGAATAAGTACCCCGTCATAATATAGCCTCGACTCATCCGATAATGGAAGAGGTGACGACCACCGGAATTCAAGGGCACCGACGATCCAATTGAGTATATGAACTGGGTTCGAAAGATGGAACAAGCCTTCAAATCAAGTGAATGCGGAGAAGGCCAAAAGGCAACGTTTGGTTCACAAATGTTGAGAGGGGTGGCTCTAACGTGGTGGAACGTTTACTCCTCTTCAGTGGAGGCTACGGTATTGGCCAAATTGAGTTGGTCAACCTTCAAGAAGAAATTGATGGAAGAGTTTTGCAACGAACGGGCCTTGGACCGAATAGAGGAAGAGTTCCGGAATCTGAAAAAGGGGAACTTGGCTTTGAAAGAATATAACCGTCAGTTCATGGATAAACTAGGATTGGGGGGACATTTGGTTCCGAATGAAAAGGAAAAGATCAAGACCTACTCCAAAGGGTTGCCGAGCGAGATGAAAAATCTAGTACGAGTGTGTAAAGCCTCAACCCTTCGTGGAGCAATCGAAGAGGCTCAGTTAATGGAAGACTCCTATGGCCCGAGCAAGACAGAGAGGAGTGGACCGATTGAGAAGAGAAGATGGGAGGGGAATTCTGCACCCTCGAGAGGACAAAACCATTCAACAAAAATTACCGTGGGAACGAAACTGGACGAGAATGGTGGTCTAAATGTCGGAGCAAGCATGTTGGTCCGTGCACCTCGGGCAGGTCGAATTGTTTCAAGTGTGGGAAGTCGGGTCATGATCGTCATGATTGCCCGGTCAGAGGGTTCACGTGCTTTGAATGCAAGGAATCGGGTCATATCCGAAGCGAGTGTCCAAGGTTGAAGACGGGAGGAAACGAAGCGAAGAAGACGGATCCCCCTAGAGCAACGGGAAGAGCGTTTCAGATGACCACCGAGGAAGCAAAGGCTTCGACCAATGTAGTGTCGGGTACGTTTCTTCTAAACTCCGTACCTACACGTATATTGTTTGATTCCGGTGCGAGTTTTTCGTTCATGTCGAATTATTTCTACCAAAAGTTAACCGTACCCACTAGTAGCTTAGAGGATGCTTTAGTGGTAGAGCTAGCAGATGGTGATCAAGTAGTAATTAGGGATGTTCTTAAGGGTTGTAAATTAGAGATCGAAGGAAAGGAATTTCCGGTCGATCTAATGCCAATGGTCATCGGGGGATTCGATGTCGTTATTGGGTGTCAGGATCTAAATTCTTAACAAGAATAAACACTCAGAAACAATATTAAAGGAGTTTGCAGAATAACACTTTAATATTCAAAGATCAATGAAACAGTGAATCAGAATAACAACTTGTAAACTTTATTGAATGGTTATAAAGCTACAAGATTTCACACAAAACCTCAATATTGATGAACAGGCTCACCAATACGAATTCTACTTCTCTAGAACTAGGATTATAAACCTTGAGGTTGATTCTCTCTAAGGAAACTAAAAACTCAGAATTAATCCTCTCTAAAATTGATATAAACTATTCTATACATATACTGAAGATAAAAGATAATTACAAAGAATAAAAGATCTTCAATATAATCTTTCAAAGTTATCTCCAAGCTTTCCATGAATATCTCCATTCAGTACAACTGTCATCCTTGCCATACGAAGTCTTCATCTCATAAGCAGTATTAAGTCTTCATCAGCATTAATACTTTGAGCAGTATTAAGTTCAGCAGTACTAACTACTAGCAGTACTAAAATTGCTTAGCAGTAGTAATTTCTTCTAGCAGTATTAATCTTGACTAGCAGCATTAACCTGTATCAGCAACATTAACTTCAGAAGTAGTAACCAAGTTGTGCTAGCAGCATTAACTGTACTTAAGCAATTCTTTCAGTTCCCAACAATCTCCCCCTAACTTGACTTTTAGGAAGAGAAGTCAAGTTCTTCATATGGTCTTTAAGATGCTCCCAAAACTTCATAGCTCATACACCTGTATTTGGATTCAACCCCAAACTCTGATTGATAATCCTCTGAATCAAGTACTTTGCCATTTCTGAATCTGGAACACATCTAAGCTTCTTTTTCAACATTGCATGCAACTTCAATCTACTGTGGTTGTACACTCTATCCACTAGGAAGTATTCTATGTAATTTGAATCCATAGTTAAAGCATATACTCCACTAGTTTCATATAGAGTCCAGTTGGTGACTTTTTGAAACACATTTCTGATGATGTCCTTCACTTCTTCAGGCTTGAACAACATACAAAGATACTCCATCACAAGTTTTGTGATTGAAATCTCTGAAGCTTTCAATTGATCAGCATACAACTTCATTCCTATTTCAAACATCTCCTCTAAATCAGACCTGGAACATGTTCTGACAATCTTGGCCCAAGTATTATACACTTCAAACTTCTCATCTTTTCTTTTGAGCCTGATATACTCTTTTTCATCAACCTTCATTGTATCCCAGAGAATGACCTCAGGAGGCTTAACACCAACAGGTTCAGCTGTAATAGGTTCAGGCACTTTTTCCATCACTACCATGTACAGATTCACATCATCAGTACTTAATGGTTCTTTCTGTTCAATTGTCTTAGGTGCCCCTTCTTCTTCAGCAACCTTCTCAGCTTCTTCTTTATCCACTCTAGGCTTCTTGGTTGATTTTCTTCTTGCCATCATCTTAGTGCTTTTTAAAGTCCTCAGACTTTCACCTAGAGTTGCTTCTTTCTTTGGTGTTTCTTGCTCATCAGGGAAAGGTTTTTCTATCAGAAAATCATTACTTTCTTTCATCCTCTTTTCCATTTCAACTCTGGCTTTTTCATTCCCTTGAAGCTTTAGCATCTCTGACTCATACAACTCGTTAATCTGTTCAAAAGACATCTTTGAGAACATCTCCTTTCTGACTCCCACATCACCTTTGAGAAAAGTAATCATCTTCTTTCTCTCTTGAGTACCAAGGAAGGTCTTTGAGGGTTGTCTATTCTTAGCAGCCATTTTAACCAACACAGATTTCTTCAGAGTTGCAGCTTTCTTCTATGCTATTTCAGTTGCCAAACTTTGTTGATAAGCTTCATTTAACTCTGCAGCCAGAGCCTTAGCCATCTCTCTATCTTTGTCCACTTGAGCTAATTCTGCTTGGTCAAGTTCAGCTTGAATCTTCTTGGCCAAAGCTTCATCTGACTCAACCAACTTTTGCTTTTTAATTGGTTGATCAGATTCCACTAACTTTGCTTTGCCTTTATCCCTGCTTACCACTTTCTCAATACTTGCTTTCTTGATCACTTCACCTTTTTCTTTGATGATAACTCCTTTGGCCTTTGAAGTGACCTTGGGAGTATCATGCTTAGCCTTGATTAAAGTTTCTGCTATCTCAAGGTCTGTTAATACCTCTTGTACTATTTATGCTGCTTCATTATATTCAGCAGTATTAACAGTTTCTGCTGCTTTACTTGTTTCAGCAACATTAACTGTTACTGCTGCTTGTACAAAAACTGATTATTTTTCTACTGCTTGCTCTTTTACTGCTGCTATGCTTGATATTTCTGCTGCTTGTACAAACTCTGTTTCAGTTTCCACTGCTTGATCCCCCTCAAAATCAAATTGCTCCCCCTTGTCTTTATCATCTTCCATGTTGACATCAGCTTCTGAATCCCCCTTTTTGGGAGCATCAGTCACTGGTTTCCTTCTTCTGAGCAGAAACTGTTTCTTCTTCTTTTGCTGGACCAATCTCTTTACCATTTTCTTCAGATTGGTAATTTGTACTTGTTGAGACAAAATTATCAGTTTCAGCTCTTCTATGTCTTTTCCCTGCTTGATTACATCCATATTGATGTTGCCCATTGTTTCCATCAATTCAAGATAATCATATATGTCCTCACCTTCTCCAGGAGTGTGACCCCCTTTTGAAGGATCATGGGATCTTTTTCTAGTAGAGGTCTTCTGCCTAGCAGAAGCACCTGCTGCCCCCATGGTTTCTTGGCACCTGGGACCTTTGGATGATTTCTCACCCAAAGTTGCCATGGGGAAGGTCTTATTGATGTTACCACTGACCTCCTCTGTGCTAGCAGGAGTAGTGGCAACCTTTGCACCTATATGCTCATTCATCTCCTCATTGAGCACCTCCTTGGGGTTGGGAGACACCCCTGTGGTTTCCCTGTAGATATTCTCTAATGGAGAATTTTCCATTAGAGGGCTTAAAGGCTCTGTGGGTGAAGGTACAAGAAGGGAAGGAGCCTTCTTTACCTTTTTCCTGATGTATGTATTGGTTATTGGTGCAGTTGGTTTTTGAACAAGGGACTGAGGGATTGATATGGTGATTGAAGGTTGGGATAGGCTTTCAGTGGGATGGTCTAATGAGGGCCTTGACCCTGAAGCCATACCTTATTCATTGTGGGACACCACCATCATTGTAGAGAACAATGAGGTGTCAACTCCTTCCGAGTCCAATGGAGATCTCTTCATATTTGAAAAGACCTTACCTTTGGGGATTTTTGGTACATATACCTCATCAAAGTGAGGCATATCCGTCAATTCATTGGTTATAACTACCTGGACAAATCTTGGGTACATATAAAAACTCTTTTTGTTTCCCAAGTTTGACACAAGGTCATTGAAAATCATTTGAGAAAAATTGTACTTTCTGGTAGTGGCCAAGCAGACCAAAGCATAAGCAATGGTACTGCTGAACTCACTCCATCCAGTAGTCTTTTTAGAAATGCAATGCATAAGGGTATGAACAAGAAAACCCCATTGGGTATAAAATTTAGCTTTTGAGAATTTGAAACCACCCAATTGGCCTCCATACCCCATTCTTGAAAGATTTGAGAACAAGTCCTCATTAGGAATAGAAGTTATACCTGCAACATCGTCTAGACGTAGACAGATGCGAATCACCTCTTCAGAAACTGACAAGGGTTTGTCACACACCCTTGTCTTGATTATCTGCACACCATTTTCTGTGACTACAGTGGCATTTGCCCAAAATTGTCTTTGATGCTCTATGTAGATTGTTGGCGACACTGTAAGAGCATGAGCAATGTGGCTGGACTTGAGAAAATCCACAATTTGATGGAATCCAGCGGCTTGCTTCGGCTTTTGTAGCATTGCAATCTCATTATGTTCATCAATGAACGCCATAGCTGCCATCGAGCTTGAGAATTCTGGACTGAAACACTTGGTGCTTGAGAGAAAAGAGGTTAGAGAGCAAATGAATAGAAATCAAAGAGTCGTTATGAACTTTTAGGCGGGCAACAGGGTATTTATAGGCTTCGGGACATAAGCAGTATTAACCACTAGCAGTATTAACTAACTAGCAGTATTAACTAAGAGCAGTATTAACCACTAGCAGTATTAACTGACTAGAAGTATTAACTGAGAGCAGTATTAACCACTAGCAGTATTAACTAACTAGCAGTATTAACTAAGAGCAGTAGTAACTTTGCACTGGCAGTATTAAAACTGCACTTAACAGTAAATAATATACTATGCTGTTTGTCACAAACCTGTGATACACTTAACAGGTTGTACCTTAACTGCTCAACATAGAATCCATCTTCAAAGGTCATTTTACCTTTGGTTACATCCCCCATACCACTGATCTTACCTCCATCTGGAGTATTACCAAAGGCAACATGCCCACCATCAATTTTCTTGAAATTCTTGAGGCATGACATGTTCCCTGTCATGTGCCTAGAGCAACCACTATCAACATGCCAGCTGCTCTTCCCCTTGAGCTGTTGGTTGCCCTGCACATAAGATTAAACAGTTAGTATTGATTGGGAACCCAAGCCAAAGTGGCCTTGGGTCTCCCTTTCTCATCAAAGTATTTACATTCTTTTTTGATGAGATTTTTGAAATCAGAGCACTCTTTATTGGAGTACTTTGTCAATATGATTGGTCTAGCAGCACAAACACTAGGAGCAGTACTAACTTTATAAGTACTAACAGAGTTAGCAGCACTAACAGGTTTAGCAGTATTAACATTTGAGGAAGTACTAACCATGTTAGTTTTAGCAGTACTAATACTCTTGGCAGCACTAACATTGGTAGCAGTAGTATTGCTTCTAGCAGCACTATCATTGTCAGCAGTACTATTTGGGATAGCAGTACTAACAGTTTTAGTGCTTTTAGGAACCCACATATTGACACTTTCTTTAACAGTCTTTTTCTTCTTGTGGCTTTTAGATTTAACAGATTTCTTAGCCACATGGTTCCTTTCCTTCTTCCTATAACCCAAGGGTTTTTGCATAGATCTTTGAAAATTCATCCTTTGGTTTATAGGATTGAAATTACAGTATTTGGCAAGATGATTCAATTTGCCATAGATAAAACAAGGTTTTGGTCTATTGATTTTACTCAAATCAACCCCTTGTTTTTGTGCCCACTGATTATTCCAGTTTCTTTGATTTCCTCTCTTTTTATCATGTTTTAGGGGCTCAAATTTCTTGCATGCACACTGTTTGCAAGGAACAGGATTCACAACTGTGGTATGTTTGTAATGGACCTTACCAGACTTTCCCTTTGTCTTCTCTATGTCCTTTGATTTGACCCAAATCTTTCCACACCCCTCACTGGTAATGATGTGATTTTCTAGGGGAATCTCACCACTCACATTGTTCTCCTTACTCTTATCAACCTCTTTCTCAGTCTTATCCTCAACAACTACCTCACCTAAGGGATCTATCTCAGTGGCTCCCTCAGGCAAGTCCTTCCTATCTTTGGTTTCTAGCAAATCTGAAGTAGGAAGAATGTAGTTGTTGTTGTATGGTGGTGGTGTGGTATTATACCCAATTCCTCTTCTCAATTTGTCATGAATCTGAGTTTGTAGTAAAGAGTCCATTGCTTTAGAAGCATTGGAAAACTTTTCCACATCAAGCTTAACCTTGGTTAGCTTCTCTCTCAACTTTTCACTCTCTTCTTTATATTTGGTCAGTTGGAGTTCTAGATCCTTTTTCTCCCACTTCCAGTAATTGGTATCATATGAGTGTTGAAGTTCATTGGCTTGAAAACCTTTAATCTGTTCCTCAAACCTCTCAACAATTCTCACATAGTCTTTTATATCTTTTGCTAACCTTTTAAGGTCATCACTCATCTTCTGGTTGTGATCCCTGTACCTTTTAACAGTGTCTATGCAAGTTTTAGAACAAAGATTAGAACTTACCTCAGTTGAGAGATCAGATACTTATGCCATAAGAGCTTGATTTTGGATAGCCTCTTCTGCTTGATCACTCCAGTCAAACCCCATTCCTTGTTGAGAAACAATGGCTTGAGCAGAGTTTCTGTTATGGTTGAGGTTTCCAGACTGTGCTTGTTGGTGGTTGTTGTTGTGAGACACTCCACTTCTGCATTCCCTGGCAAAGTGTCCCTTCAGATGACATTTATAGCACTCCACCTTTGATTTATCAAAGCCTGCTCCATCTTCTCTTCTTTGGGAGAAGTTGTTCCTCCCAGTTCTCTTGATGAACTTCTTCACCCTCATGGAAAGCATGGCCATCTGCCATTTAATATCCATCTCTTCAAGATCATTAGGATGAAGTTGTTCCAAATCATCATTGATTAAAGAGGAGTTTCCATGGCTGGAAAGAAAGGCTTCAAACACATATTCAGTGCCTTTTTCTTGATTTGTTCCATTAGCAGCATTAACTGATTCAGGGTTAGCAGTAGAATCAATTGATGCTGATAGGAGTGCAACATTATGAACATATCCAAAAGGCTTCTTCTTTGCCTCTACCTCAGCTTCAAATACTCTAAGATCATTGTACAGATCATCAAGTTCTTTCTCTTCCAATTGTTCATTCTGTCTGAATGAAACAGTGTACATGGTCCATTCATCTCCAAGGGACCTTAAGAACTTTCTGTTTACATCATCTTGATCAATCTGTACTCCCATAGTAGCTAGTTCACCAATCAGCTTATTAAACCTGTCAAAAGTTTGAGTCATGGACTCATTCTTAGTTGACATAAAGTTTTCATACTGTTGCTTCAAAATTGCCTTCTTTTTTCTCTTGGTACTTTTGGTACCAGATAATCTCTTTTCTAGAGCATTCCAAAGCATCTGTGCATCAGTGCAATTACAGAATTGGTGTTGATACTCATTGGGAATGGCCAAGAGCAGTGTGCTCAAGGCTTTCATCTCTGTTTGCCTTGTCTTTCTTTCTGCATCCGTCTTTGGTGGTGTTCTTTTTCCATCTTCACCAATCTTTCCTGCATCAGATGGGCCATTCTCAATGATGTCCCACATGGAGTAATCTGTGAGGAGAATGTATTGCTTGATTCTAATCTTCCACATGTCAAATTTATTAGATCTGAGCATTAGAACCTTTGAGACCAAAGTACTGTTTGATTCAACTGTGTTTTCCATGATGAATAAGATTTCTGAGAATACTTGCTCTAATACCACTTGTCAGGATCTGAATTCTTAACAAGAATAAACACTCAGAAACAATATTAAAGGAGTTTGCGGAATAACACTTTAATATTCAAAGATCAACGCAACAGTGAATCAGAATAACAACTTGTAAACTTTATTGAATGGTTATAAAGCTACAAGATTTCACACAAAACCTCAATATTGATGAACAAGCTCACCAATACGAATTCTACTTCTCTAGAACTAGGATTATAAACCTTGAGGTTGATTCTCTCTAAGAAAACTAAAAACTCAGAATTAATCCTCTCTATAATTGATATAAACTATTCTATACATATACTGAAGATAAAAGATAATTACAAAAAATAAAAGATCTTCAGTATAATCTTTCAAAGTTATCTCCAAGCTTTCCATGAATATCTCCATTCAGTACAGCTGTCATCCTTGCCATACGAAGTCTTCATCTCATAAGCAGTATTAAGTCTTCAGCAACATTAATACTTTGAGCAGTATTAAGTTCAGCAGTACTAACTACTAGCAGTACTAAAATTGCTTAGCAGTAGTAATTTCTTCTAGCAGTATTAATCTTGACTAGCAACATTAACCTGTATCAGCAACATTAACTTCAGAAGTAGTAACCAAGTTGTGCTAGCAGCGTTAACTGTACTTAAGCAATTCTTTCAGTTCCCAACATTGGGATGGATTGGTTAGCGGATAACCATGCCGAAATACTTTGTACAAAGAAGCTGATCCGAATTCTAACCTCAAATGGCGAGTCGGTGACCGTGTACGGCGAAAGACGGAAAGGCGAGATGGCGATCATTAGCATAGTGAAGGAACGGAAGTGTTTGTCTAAAGGATGTTCATCCTTTTTAGCGTATGTTATAGATGCCAAGCTTGAGAAGAAAAATCTTGAAGATGTGGAAGTGGTAAAAGAATTCTCCGACGTATTCCCGGACGACTTGCCTGGACTACCGCCCGATCACCAAGTAGAGTTCAAGATTGATCTAGCACCGGGAGCGGCCCCGATAGCTAGAGCCCCGTATCGATTGGCTCCATCAGAGAAGAAAAAGATGATGAGTCAACTTCAAGACCTTCTCGAGAAGGGATTTGTGAGACCAAGCTTGTCACCATGGGGAGCACTGGTCTTGATTGTAAAGAAGAAGGATGGTACTATGCGAATGTGCATAGACTATAGGGAGTTGAATAAGGTGACCGTGAAGAATAAGTATCCACTCCCTAGAATCGATGTCAGGATCTAATTCTTAACAAGAATAATGAACTCAGAAACAATATTAAAGAAGTTTGCGGAATAACACTTTAATATTCAGAATATCAATGAAAACAATGAATATGAATCTCAACTTGTAAACTTTATTGAATGATTCAAAGCTACAAGATTTCACACTCAACCTCAATATTGATGAACAGGCTCATCAATACGAATTCTACTTCTCTAGAATTAGGATTATAAACCTTGAGGTTGATTCTCTCTATGAAAACAAAAACTCAGAAAATTAATTATCTCTTCTAAAGTTACAAACTATTCTATACTTATACTGAAGATAAAAGATAATTACAAAATAATAAAAGATCTTCAGTAAAATCTTCCATATTTATCTCCAAGCCTTCCATGATCTTCAATCAATACAGCTGTCTTCATTGCCATCCAAAGTCTTCATCTCATAAGCAGCACTAACCAAGTTCAGAAGCATTAATCATGTTCAGCAGTATTAATGAAGTTGGCAGTAGTAATCCCTTAGCAGTACTAACTACTAGCAGTACTAACTATGCTCAACAGTAGTAACTTCTTCTAGCAATATTAATCTTGATTAGCAGCATTAACCTGTATCAGCAGTAGTAACTTCAGAAGTAGTAACCAGATTGTGCTAGCAGTATTAACCATACTTGTGTAATTCTGTAATTCCCAACAATCTCCCCCTAACTTGACTTTTAGGAAGAGAAGTCAAGTTTTTCAATGTTAGTCTTCAAGATGCTTTCAACACTACAACTTAGTTGCCCAAATTCGGATCCAGACCCAGACTTTGATTGATTGTTCTTCTAACCACAATTCTGGCCATTTCTGATTCCTTTGAACACACTAACTTTGCTTTCAGCATCCCATTCAGCTTCCCCTTGCTGTGATCATATATTTTGTCCACCAGGTAGTATTCATGATAACATTTATCAATTGTAATCATGTAAACACCACAGTTTTCAAATAATATCCAGTGATCAATCTTCTTGAACCCATACTCATGATGTAGATCTTTAATCCTGTACATCACCTTCTCTGGTTCAAACATCATACAAAGATATTCCATAGCTACTTTGAGTAGGCTGTCTTCAGTACCTTTCAAAACATGTTCATAAAGCTTCATGCCTACTTTGTGCATTTCTTACAGATCTGCACTTGAACAACTTCTTATTACTTTTCCCCAAGTGGCATATACTTCAAATATATCACCAACTCTTTTCATCCTGAAGTAATCCTTGCTGCTTTCCCTTAAGATATCCCAGAAGAAGATCTCTGGAGCCTTCATAGAAATTGGAACAACCTGAACTGGTTCTATTATAGTCATGTAAAGACCCATATGCTCATCAGACTTCTTATTGGACTGCTCTGGGCTCTGCACAAATTCTGCTGAAGGTGTAACTGAAGGTTCTGCCTCTTTTTGAGCTTCTTCAACCCTTTGCTTCTTGAACAGTTTCTTTGAAGCTATGGTCTTCACCCTCTTTGCAGATTTAGCTTCAATACCAACATTCTCTGGCTCTTCCTTATTTTCTTTTGTAGGTGTGACTTCCTCAGGGAATGGTTGTTGAATGTTGAGATCATGTCTCTCCTTCATCCTTCTTTCAGCCTCTTCCCTTTGTGAGGAGTCCCCTTGAAGCTTAGCCATTTCTTTCTTATACAGCTCCTTAACCTTGCTGTATGCCATGTTGGTGAACATCTCTCCTTTGACACCAATTGAACCTTTCAGGAAATTTATCATTTTTCTCCTTTCCTGATTGGCCAAAAAGGTCTTAGAAGGTTGTCTTTTCTGTATTCTTTTAACTGGCATTCTTTTGACTGGAAATTTCTTGGCCTCTGCTACAGTTTGCATGCTCTTTTGATATTCTTCATTTAACTTTTTAGCCATGTCCAGAGCAAGTTCTCTATCCTTTGCAGATTGGAGTTGTTCCTCCCTTTCCATTTCTGCCTGAAGTTGCTTTGCCACTTCTTCATCCAACTCAATCTGATTCTTCTTCTTTAAGGGTTGGTCAGGTTCAACCATCTTTGCTTTACCCTTTGTATCCTTCACACCTGCCTCACTTCTTTCTTTTCTTTTCTTTGAAAGGCCTCCTTCATTGATGACCACCCCCTTGGCCTTTTGAGTAGCCTTAGGAGTGTCATTCTTGGCTTTTACCAAAGTTTCTGCTATTTCCAATTCCTCCATGGATAGCTCTGTTACTGCTGCTTCAATTGTCTCAGCAGCATTAACTGTTTTAGCAGCATTAACAGTTTCTGCTTCTTTCTCCCCCTCAATATCAAATCCCCTCTCAGTTGTACTTTCCTTTTCTGTTTCACCCTGTTGATTCTCCCCCTTGTTGGAAGCATCTTTATCACTTTTCCTCCTCTTTAACACAAATTGCTTTCGTCTCTTTTTCTGTACCAATCTTTTCACCATGTTCTTCAGTTTGGTAATCTGTACTTGTTGAGACAGAATTACCAGTTTCATTTCTTCTATGTCTTTTCCCTGCATGATTACATCCATATTGATGTTGCCCATTGTTTCCATCAATTCATTATAGTCATATCTGTCCTCACCTTCTCCAGGAGTGTTACCCCCTTTCGAAGGATCATTGGATCTTTTTGTAGTAGAGGTCTTCTGCCTAGCAGAAGCACCTGTTACCCCCTTGGTTTCTTGGCACCTGGGACCTTTTGATGATTGCTCACCCAAAGTTGCCATGGGGAAGGTCTTATTGATGTTACCACTGACCTCCTCTGTGCTAGCAGGAGTAGTGGCAACCTTTGCACCCATATGCTCATTCATCTCCTCAGTGAGCACCTCCTTGGGGTTGGGAGACACCCCTGTGGTTTCCCTATAGATATTCTCTAATGGAGAATTCTCCATTAGAGGGCTTAAAGGCTCTGTGGGTGAAGGTACAAGAAGGGAAGGAGCCTTCTTTACCTTTTTCCTTATGTAGGTATTGGTGATTGGAGAAGTTGGTTTTTGAATAAGGAACTGTGGGATTGATATGGTGATTGAAGGTTGGGATTGGCTTTCAGTGGGATGGTCTAATGAGGGCCTTGACCCTGAAGCCATACCTTCTTCATTGTGGGACACCACCATCATTGTAGAGAACAATAGGGTGTCAACTCCTTCCGATTCCAATGGAGATCTCTTCATATTTGAAAAGACCTTACCTTTGGGGATTTTGGGTACATATACCTCATCAAAGTGAGGCATATCCGTCAATTCATTGGTTATAACTACCTGTACAAATCTTGGGTACATATAAAAACACTTTTTGTTTCCCAAGTTTGACACAAGGTCATTGAAAATCATTTTAGAAAAATTGTACTTTCTGCCAGTGGCCAAGCAGACCAAAGCATAAGCAATGGTGCTACTGAACTCACTCCATCCAGTAGTCTTTTTGGAAATACAATGCATAAGGGTATGAACCAGAAAACGCCATTGGGTATAAAATTTAGCTTTTGAGAATTTGAAGACACCCAATTGGCCTCCATACCCCATTCTTGAAAGATTGGAGAACAAGTCCTCATTAGGAATAGAGGTAATACCTGCAGCATCGTCTAGACGTAGACAGATGCGAATCACCTCTTCAGAAACTGACAAGGGTTTGTCACACACCCTTGTCTTGATTAACTGCACACCATTTTCTGTAACTGCAGTAGCATTCGCCCAAAATTGTCTCTGGTGCTCTATGTAGATTGTTGGAGACACTGTAAGAGCATAAGCGATATGGCTGTTCTTGAGAAAATCTACTATCTGGTGAAATCCATCAGCCTGCTTCGGCTTTTGTAGCATCGCGATTTCGTTGTGCTCATCAATGAATGCCATGGATGCCATTGAGCTTTGAGAGTTCTTGCCTGAAACTTGCTAGGAGCTTGAGAGAAAAAGGGTTAGAGAGCAAATGAATAGTAAATAAAGAGTCGTTATGAACTTTTAGGCGGGCAAAAAGTGTATTTATACGATTCGGGACATAAGCTGTATTAACCACTAGCAGTATTAACTAACTAGCAGTATTAACTGAGAGCAGTATTAACCACTAGCAGTATTAACTGAGAGCAGTATTAACTGACTAGCAGTATTAACTGAGAGCAGTATTAACTGAGAGCAGTATTAACTGAGAGCAGTATTAAACACTAGCAGTATTACCTGCACTTACACTATTTGAAGCTTGTGATAGTCTGAACAAGGCAACATACTTCCTGAGAAAGATGATTAGTAACAACCAAAAACAACCAAATAACAGGTATACAATCACTTTTTAAACATGAGCTCATTCAGAATTGATCATGCCCACACTTGTGACCAAGAAAGTGAATCTACCCACATCAAAAGCTTTAGTGAATAGATCAGCAAACTGGTTTTCAGTATGAACTTTAGCAACTTGAATAAGCTTCTTTTCATTACAATCTCTAATAAAGTGATACCTGATCTCAATGTGCTTTGTTTTGGAGTGCTTGACTGGATTGTTAACAATGCTTATAGCACTGCTATTGTCAATGAAGATTGGAGTGTGAAGAAAGGTTACCCCATAGTCCAACATTTGATTCTAAATCCATAGAACCTGAGAGCAGCAACTTGCAGCCGCAATGTACTCAGCTTCTATTGTTGATAAGGACACTGTGGTTTGTTTCTTACACTGCCAAGATACTAGTCTTGCACCCAAAACCTGACAACCCCCTGAAGTAGACTTTCTGTCCATATTAGCACCTCCCAAGTCACTATCTGAATATGCAATCAAGTCAAAGTTGGATTCATACGGACACCAAAGACGTAATCTAGGTTGCCCTCTTAAGTATCTGAAAATCCTCTTAATAGCTTGAAGATGTGATTGTTTTGGCTTGACTTGGAATCTGGCACACAAACACACTGGAAACATGATGTCTGGTCTTGAGGCTGTGAGATACATGAGAGATCCAATCATTGATCTATATAGATGGACATCAACATTCTCCCCCTCAAGATCAGCAGTGATCTGTTTGTGTGTTTCCATTGGTGTGCCTGCTAGTTTTGAGTCTGATAAACCATATTTGTCCAGGATGTCTTTCACATATTTTGATTGGCTTATGAAGATTCCATCTTTCTGCTGTTTCACTTGAAGCCCAAGGAAGAAGGTAAGTTCACCCATTGAACTCATTTTAAAGCTCTTGTGCATCAACTTTTCAAAGTCTCTACACATCTGATCTTGTGTGGAACCGAAGATGATGTCATCCACATAGATCTGAACAAGTAGGATGTCCTTCTTACTCCTTTTAATGAAGAGGTTCTTGTCAATTATTCCCCTTTCAAACCTATTTTCTAAGAGATAGGTAGACAGAGTATCATACCATGCTCTTGGGGCTTGATGTAGACCATAAAGTGCTTTCTTCAGTTTGTATACTCTGTCAGGATATTATGGATTTTCAAATCCTGGGGGCTGATAGACATATACTTCTTCATCAATTGTACCATATAGAAAGGCACTCTTTACATCCATTTGATAGACCTTGAACTTCATGTATGAGGCATAGGCTAGAAATAGCCTAATTGCCTCTACCCTTGCAACTGGGGCAAACACTTCTTCATAATCTATGCCTTCTTCCTGAGTGTACCCTTGTGCCACTAGCCTTGCTTTGTTCCTGATCACAATTCCTCTCTCATACTTTTTATTCCTGAAGATCCACTTGGTGCCAATAGCTCTATGACCTTTTGGAAGGTCCACCAAGTCCCAAACATCTTGCAAATTAAACTCTAGTAACTTTTCTTGCATGGCTTCTATCCAACTGGAATATTTCATTGCATCATAAACCTTTTTAGGTTCAATTTGAGATAGAAAGCAAGAGAGTACTGTATGTTGCTGATCCTGCAGCTCTTGAAGTCTGCTTTGATTCCTAGTTACCATAGGAGAAGAGATGTCTCCTATTACCAACTCTGGAGGATGGTTCTTTTGAGTTCTTGTCTGGTGACTAGGTTCTTCATTGATTCCCACATCTAGCTTGGAATCATTTAAGTCAGCTGAGGGGATCTCATCAGCTACTTCTGGTTCTTCATTCTCTAAAGTCTCCTTATCTCTTCTTTCTTCTTCACTCTGTATTGGTTCAGAAAAAGTTTATTTTTCACAGATTTTAACAGGGTCCACTATAGGTAATGGAAAAATCATAGACTGAGGAATAATGTCTTGTACTTGTATATCCCCTGATCCTTCACTTCCTGAACCTGTATGATCATCACTACTGAAACCCAAAGAGTTAGTTAGTGAATCAATGTCAAACAACCCCTGAGGACCAGAACCAATAGGGTTTGGTGAGTTCTCATTGCATTTGACATTATCACTTTCCTCAATTATTCTAGAAGAAGAATTAAAAACTCTGTAGGCCTTACTCTGAGATGAGTAACCAACAAGAAAACCATCATTTGCCTTGCTATCAAACTTTCCTAAGTGAGTTTTGGTATTGAGAATGGTACAGGGACACCCAAAAGGTTTGAAAAATCTAATAAATGGTTTTCTTTTATTTAAAAGCTCATATGGTGTCTTGTTCTTAGGCTTGACTACTAGAACTCAGTTTTGGACATAGCAAGCAGTATTAACTACTTCAGCCCAGAAAGTAATTGGTAATTTTGAATCAGCTAACAGAGATCTAGCAGCTTCAATCAGTGTCCTATTCCTTCTCTCAGCAACACCATTTTGTTATGGAGACCTAGGAGCACTGTATTGCCTCTCAATTTCTTTTTCCCCACAAAAGGTGTTTAGGTCATGATTTTTAAATTCAGTACCATTGTCTGACCTAATGACTTTTACCTTTTGATTTGTTTGGTTTTCAATTCTTAGAATAAAGGATTTGATCAGTCCACTTGTCTCATCCTTAGTCCTTAGAAAATATACCCAAGTAAATCTGGAGTAATCATCAACAATAACCAAACAGTATGATTTCTTGCCTATACTCATAACATTTGTAGGACCAAACAGATCCATATGCAACAACTGAAGAGAATTAGAGATAGTGTTCAACTCTTTGGACTTATGAGAAATTTTGTGTTGTTTGCCTTTGAGACAGGCAACACAATGATCATCACATGAAAAGACTTTTGAAGGTAAACCTTTTACAAGGTTGTTTTTAACAAGTTTATTCATTGTTTTAAAATTCATGTGATACATCCTTCTGTGCCAAAGTGATGATTCATCCAAAGATGCTTTTGAAACAAGACAGTTTAGGGATGAATCAGTTGAAACACTTTCCATATCTAAGCAATAAACATTATCCTTTCTGGGAGTTCTTAGCAGTATCATCTTTTCATCAACTACCTTGAATCTAGGAGCAAGGATAATGCATTCAGAAGCAGTAAATAATATATACTATGCTTTTTGTCACAAACCTGTGATACACTTAACAGGTTGTACCTTAATTGCTCAACATAGAATACATCTTCAAAGGTCATTTTACCTTTGGTTACATCTCCCTTACCACTGATCTTACCTCCATCTGGAGTATTACCAAAGGCAACATGCCCACCATCAATTTTCTTGAAATTCTTGAGGCAAGACATGTTCCCTGTCATGTGCCTAGAGCAACCACTATCAACATGCCAGATGCTCTTCCCCTTAAGCTGCTGGTTGCCCTGCACATTAGATTAAAACAATTAGTATTGATTAGGAACCCAAGCCAAAGTGGTCTTGGGTCTCCCTTTCTCATCAAAGTATTTACATTCCTTTTTAATGAGATTTTTAAAATCAGAGCACTCTTTACTGGAGTACTTTGTCAAGATGATTGGCTTAGCAGCACTAACACTAGAAGCAGTACTAACCTTAGAAGTACTAACAGAGTTAGCAGCACTAACAGGTTTAGCAGTACTAACCTTGTTAGCAGCACTAACAGAGTTAGTAGTATTAATATTTGAAGAAGTACTAACCATGTTAGCAGCACTAACATTGGTAGCAGTAGTATTGCTTCTAGCAGCACTAACATTGTCAGCAGTACTATTTGTGGTAGCAGTACTAACAGTTTTAGTGCTTTTAGGAATCCACATCTTGACACTTTCTTTCACAGTCTTTTTCTTCATGTGGCTTTTAGATTTAACAGATTTCTTAGCCACATGGTTTCTTTTATTTTTCCTATAACCAAAGGGTTTTCGCATAAATCTTTGAAAATTCATCCTTTGGTTCATAGGATTGAAATAACAGTATTTGGCAAGATGATTCAATTTGCCACAGATAAAACAAGATTTTGGCCTATTGATTTTACTCAGATCAACCCCTTGTTTTTGTGCCCACTGATTATTCCAGTTTCTTTGATTTCCACTCCTTTTATCATGTTTTAGGGGCTCAGATTTCTTACATGCACACTGTTTGCAAGTAACAGGATTCACAACTGTGGTCTGTTTGTAATGGACCTTACCAGACTTTCCCTCTGTCTTCTCTATGTCCTTTGATTTGACCCACATCTTTCCACACCCCTCATTGGTAATGATGTGATTTTCTAGAGGAATCTCACCACTCACATTGTTCTCCTTACTCTTACCAACCTCTTTCTCAGTCTTGTCCTCAACAACTACCTCATCTAAGGGATTTATCTCAGTGGCTCCCTCAGGCAAGTCCTTCCTATCTTTGGTTTCTAGCAAATCTGATGTAGGAGGAATGTAATTGTTGTTGTATGGTGGTGGTGTGGTATTATACCTAATTCCTCTTCTCAGCTTGTCATGAATCTGAGTTTGTAGTAAAGAGTCCATTGCTTTAGAAGCATTGGAAAACTTTTCTACATCTAGCTTGACTTTGGCTAGCTCCCCTCTCAACTTTTCACTCTCCTCTTTAGACTTTGTAAGTTGGAGTTCTAGATCCTTTTTCTCCCACTTCCAGTAATTTGTGTCATATGAGTGTTGAAGTTCATTGGCTTGGAAACCTTTAATTTGTTCCTCAAACCTCTCTACAATTCTCACATAGTCTTTTATATCTTTTGCTAACCTCTTAAGGTCATCACTCATATTCTGGTTGTGATCTCTGTACCTTTTAACAGTGTCTATGCAAGTTTTAGAACAGAGATTAGAACTTACCTCAGTTGGGAGATCAGATACCTCTGCCATGAGAGCTTGATTTTGAATAGCCTCTTCTGCTTGATCACTCCAGTCAAACCCCATTCCTTGTTGAGAAACAAGGGCTTGAGCAGAGTTTCTGTTATGGTTGAGGTTTCCAGACTGTGCTTGTTTGTGGTTGTTGTTGTGAGACACTCCACTTCTGCATTCCCTGGCAAAGTGTCCCTTTAGATGACATTTATAGCACTCCACCTTTGACTTATCAAAGCCTGATCCATCTTCTCTTCTTTGGGAGAAGTTGTTCCTCCCAATCCTCTTGATAAACTTCTTCACCCTCATAGAAAGCATGGCCATCTGCCATTTAATATCCATCTCTTCAAGATCATCAGGATGAAGTTGTTCCAAGTCATCATTGATTAAAGAAGAGTTTCCATGGCTGGACAGAAAGGCTTCAAAAACAGACTCAGTGCCTTTTTCTTGATTTGCTCCATTAGCAGCATTAACTGACTCAGGGTTAGCAGTAGAATCAATTGTTGCTGATAGGAGTGCAGCATTATGAACATATCCAGAAGGTTTCTTCTTTGCCTCCACCTCGGCTTCAAATACTCTATGGTCATTGTACAGATCACCAAGTTCTTTTTCTTCTAATTGTTCATTCTGTCTGAATGAAACAGTGTACATGATCCATTCATCTCCAAGGGACCTTAAGAACTTTCTGTTTACATCATCTTGATCAATTTGTACTCCCATAGTAGCTAGTTCACCAATCATCTTATTAAACCTGTCAAAAGTTTGAGTCATGGACTCATTCTTAGTTGACATAAAGTTTTCATACTGTTGCTTCAATATTGCCTTCTGATTTCTCTTGGTACTTTTGGTACCAGAGAATCTCTTTTCTAGAGCATTCCAAAGCATCTGTGCATCAGTGCAATTGCAGAATTGGTGTTGATACTCATTGGGAATAGCCAAGAGAAGTGTGCTCAATGCTTTCATCTCTATCTGCCTTATCTTCCTTTCTGCATCCGTCTTTGGTGGAGTTCTTTTTCCATCTGCACCAATCTTTCCTGCATCAGATGGGCCATTCTCAATGATGTCCCACATAGAGTAATCTGTGTTGGGTCTGAAATATGCCAAGGATGGTTACTACTTCTAGTTCAACATGGTTACTACTTCTAGTTCAACATGGTTACTACTTCTAGTTCAACATGGTTACTACTTCTAGTTCAACATGGTTACTACTTCTAGTTCAACATGGTTACTACTTCTAGTTCAACATGGTTACTACTTCTGATATTAATGCTTCTAGTTAATGCTGCTAGAAGAAAACAGTTAATACTTCTAGTTGTTAATACTTCTAGTTAGTACTTCTGATATTAATGCTTCTAGTTAGTGCTGCTAGAAGAAAACAGTTAATACTTCTAGTTGTTAATACTTCTAGTTAGTACTTCTGTTATTAATGCTGCTAGTTGATGGTTAATGTTGCTCAACAAGATTAGTACTGCTAGTTCAAAGTTAGTACTGCTTGAAGAGATTAATGCTGCTGAGCATGGTTAGTACTGCTAGAGTTAATACTGCTCAAAGTATTAATGCTGCTTATGATTAATACTGCTTATAAGATGGAGATCTGTATGGAAAGGATGACAGCTGGATAAACTGAAGATTATGGAAAGCTTGGAGATAATGATGGAAGATATTCTGAAGATATTTTATTAATTGTAATTAGCTTTTATCTTCAGTATATATATATAGTATTGTTTAGAATAGTTAGAGAACTTTTGTTTTTCATTCTATTAGAAAGAAAATCAACCTCAAGGCATAGATCCTAATTCTAGAGAAGTAGAATTCGTATTGGTGAGCCTGGTCATCAATATTGAGGTTGATGAGGATGACAAGTTTGTTCTTCATATTTACTGTGTTGATTTACTGTTTTGATTAAATATCAAAGTGTTATTCCGCAAACTTCTTTGATATTGTTTCTGAGAATTAATTCTTGTTGAGAATTCGATCCTGACAATCTGTGAGGAAAATGAATTGCTTGATCCTTATCTTCCACATGTTCATCTCATAAGCAGTACTAACCAAGTTCAGAAGCATTAATCATGTTCATCAGTATTAATGAAGTTGGCAGTAGTAATCCCTTAGCAGTACTAACTACTAGTAGTACTAACTATGCTCAGCAGTAGTAACTTCTTCTAGCAGTATTAATCTTGATTAGCAGCATTAACCTGTATCACCAGTAGTAACTTCAGAAGTAGTAACCAGATTGTGCTAGCAGTATTAACCATACTTGTGCAATTCTGTAATTCCCAACAATCGATGACTTATTCGACCAACTTCAAGGAGCGGGATGCTTTTCAAAGATCGACCTTCATTCGGTCTACCATCAAGTGAAAGTCAAGGAGGATGACATTCCGAAGACCGCTTTTAGGACACGCTATGGACATTACGAATTCTTGGTGACGCCCTTCGGTTTGACAAACGCCCCGACGGTGTTCATGGACTTGATGAACCGCGTGTGCGGACCATTTCTCGACAAGTCGGTCATCGTATTCATCGACGATATTTTGATTTACTCCAAGGACGAAACAGAGCATGTGCATCATCTTCGCGACATGTTGGAAGTCTTGTGGAAGGAGAAGCTTTATGCAAAATTCTCCAAGTGCGAATTTTGGTTGAAGGAGATGCAATTTTTAGGGCACGTAGTCTCGAAGGACGGTGTGAAGGTGGACCCCGCGAAGATAGAAGCCATGATGAATTGGGAGCCTCCTAAGAGCCCATCCGAGATTAGAAGCTTTTTGGCGTTAACGGGCTATTACCGAAGATTTATTCAAGACTTCTCCAAGATTTCTTCGTCATTGACGACCTTGACCAAGAGGAACACAAAGTTTTTGTGGACCGAATCTCAAGAAAAGGCGTTCCGAACTTTGCAGAAAAAGCTGTGTGAAGCCCCGATCTTGTCCTTGCTGGAAGGGTCGGAAGACTTTGTGGTTTATAGAGATACCTCTAAGATGGTTCTTGGATGTGTACTCATGCAGAGGTGGAAAGTCATTGCCTACACGTCAAGACAACTAAAAGTGCACGAGAAGAATTACCCTACGCATGACTTGGAATTAGCGACAGTAGTGTTTGCATTGAAGTTGTGGCGTCATTACCTATATGGTACAAAGTGTACCTTGTACACGAACCTCAAGAGTTTGAAGTATGTCTTCAATCAAAAGGAGCTAAATATGAGGCAAAAGAGGTGGTTAGAGCTACTCAAGGACTACGATTGCGAACTGCTTTACCACCCGGGTAAAGCAAATGTGGTAGCCGATGCGTTAAGCCGGAAGGAATATAGTGGAGAACTCTGAGCCAAGATTACAAGGATTGAGTTAATATCAAGTCTTATGGATAAGATCAAGGCGTCACAAGATGAGGCCTTGTTGGAAGAAAATCTCAAAGACGAAGTGATGACCAAGCAATGGCTACTTTTGACCGAGGATAGTCGGGGAATCAAATGTTTCAATGGACGCATTTGGGTGCCGAAGATTGGAGGAAATAGAGAGCTACTTTTGGAGGACGCACATAAATCCAAATATTCTATCCACCCGGGAAGCACAAAGATGTATAGAGACTTGAAACTGTATTATTGCTGGCAAGTTATGAAGTTGGACGTCGCACATTATATGGAGTGGTACGTGACTTGTTCGCAAGTGAAAGCCGAGCACCAACGACCTTATGGGAGCCTTCAATCGTTAGAAATACCTGAGTGTAAGTGGAACAAGATTACCATGGACTTTGTGACCAAGCTCCCAAAGACTTTGAAGGGAAACGACACCATTTGGGTGATTGTCGACCGATTGACGAAGAGGGCTCATTTTCTGGCAATGCGGGAAACCTTCCCAATGGATAAGTTGGCGAAGATGTATATAGATGAAGTGGTCTCTAGACATGGTATACCCTTGTCTATAGTCTCTGATCGCGACAGTCGGTTTACATCAAGATTTTGGGGAGCCTTACATCAAGAGTTGGGTACTCGAGTGAACCTGAGTACGGCGTACCACCCACAGACCGACGGCCAAAGTGAAAGGACAATTCAGACTTTGGAAGACATTCTTAGGTCATGTGTGATTGATTTTGGAGGCAATTGGGACACTCACCTACCCTTGGCGGAGTTCGCTTACAACAACAATTACCATTCTAGCCTTGGGATGGCACCATTTGAGGCTTTGTACGGGAGGAAATGTAGAACCCCCGTATATTGGTTAGAGGTGGGTGAGAAGTAGTTCTCCGGACCGGAGATTGTGCAAGAAACGACCGACAAAGTCAAGGCCATCCAAGAACGTCTGAAGGCGGTGCAAGACCCTTAGAAAAGTTATGCCGATAAGAAGATACGACTGGTGGAGTTCCAAGTGGGAGACCGAGTGATGTTAAAGGTGTCCCCTTGGAAGGGTTTGTTACGGTTTAGAAAGCGAGGGAAGCTAAGTCCCCGCTTCCTTGGACCATTTTCTATCACTGAGCGTATTGGTCTACAAGCTTACAAGTTAGACTTACCACCGGAAATGGATGGGATCTATCCTACGTTCCATGTCTGCTACCTTCGGAAGTGCTTAACGGAGAAAGAGAGCATCATACCGCTATCAGAAATCTGGGTGGACGACAATCGTTGTGTTGAAGAACCCGAAGCTATTCTGGAAAGAGTGACCAAGAAACTTCGACGCAAAGAGGTGTCAATGGTGAAAGTGCAATGGAAACACCATCGCGATGCCAATGTAACTTGGAAAGCGGAGGAGGACATGAGACGTCGGTACCCTCGATGGTTTGCGTAGTTGGATTTCGGGGACGAAATCATTCCCAAGTTGGGGAAGATTGTAAGGCCCGTAAAATGACCCCTTACACCTTGTAAATGTGTGTGCTATGTAATTGTATTCTAAAGCCAGCTGCTGGTGTTATTTTCAATAATGGATAGTTGTCAATTTTGTGTGTGTTTAAACTTAGCCTTGGGAGGGAACCACAGTGACTTGCGCGGGTTACTCCGAGGCTTGGAAAACGCGGCCAAAGTCGCGGAACTCACTGGAATCTGCAGATTTTTGACATGCGTGGCTTGTTGCGCGACCTCTTAGTCACGGCCAAAGCCACGGGAAAGCATCTACAACCCAAATACGGGAATTTCTCCCCTTTTCTCTTATTTTCAACAAAGGCTTCTTGAAGTTTTATTTTGGACTGAAAGGGGGTTCCTCTCAAGCAACCTTGGTAAGAACTCTTGCCCTAATCTCTACTCTCATCATTTATTAAGCTCCCATAAGCATTAATGAGGAATTTAATGCATCCGTTGGTGTGATTTTGGAAGGATCTTAACTAGTGGTAACTCTCAAGATCTCACTTCTCTACCTACCACTTCTAGGGTTTTGGTTTCTTTTAAGAAATCACTAAGGTGAGTGTATTATTGACTCTTCTACTTATATACATGTTTAACGATTGCTAGTGACTATATTCATCTCTTCTTACCTTTTGATTTGAAAATGTGGAGTTTAACCTAAAATCCTATTTGGGGGTGATATCTCAAATTATGAGTATTCGAGGGAATGCTTGGTGTTGGCATGTATTATGAGTTATATGAAGCTAATGGGTTATGTGTTGGACATATTGGTAACTTGATAATAGGCTAAAGACTCGGTTTGAGTTGACGTCACAAATAGGCTAAAGACTCGGTTTGGGTTGACGTCTCAAATAGGCTAAAGACCCGGTTTGGGTTGACGTCTCAAATAGGCTAAAGACCCGGTTTGGGTTGACGTCTCAAATAGGCTAAAGACCCGGTTTGGGTTGACGTCTCTAATAGGCTAAAGTCCCGGTTTGGGTTGACGTCTCTAATAGGCTAAAGACCCGGTTTGGGTTGACGTCTCTAATAGGGTAAAGACCCGGTTTGGGTTGACGTCTCTAATAGGGTAAAGACCCGGTTTGGGTTGACGTCTCTAATAGGCAAAAGACCCGGTTTAGGTTGACGTCTCTAATAGGCTAAAGACCCGGTTTAGGTTGACGAGGCTAAAGACCTGGTTTGGGTTGACGTCTCTAATAGGCTAAAGACCCGGTTTGGGTTGACTTCTATAATAGGCTAAATACCCAGTTTGGTTTGACGTCTCTAATAGGCTAAAGACCCGGTTTGGGTTGATGTCACGAAAAGACTAAAGACTCGGTTTGAGTTGAAGTCACGAGTAGGCTAAAGACCCGGTTTGGGTTGAATGCCCAATTATCCAAAGATCTAGTTTGGGTTGATGCTATCAAGCTAGACAACTTGTGTGAAATCGTAAGTATATTGACGAGACTTTATTGTAATTTCATATTTAAATGACAGGTGAAGTCATTCGGTTGTAAACTAGGAAAACACAAACGTTCATATGTTGTAATTCCATTTCGTTGTTTATCTTACGATTATACGTTCTCACTGAGCCCTAGCCTAACGCTTGTTTCTTTGGTTGCCATGTATGACAGGGTATCATAGTGGCGGGAACCTTCAGGAATGAGTGGTCGATCACGTGATCGAGAGCGGTCTTTTTAGGAGATATATTGACAGATACAGGGTTTATAGTGGATACACGTTTTGGAAGGATAGCGACACCCGATATTAATCATTCTGAACTAAGTTAGATTATTAGGTTGTCGAACTTTATTCTTCATTTGGTAGTTTGTAATGTTACAACTTTATTCCCCGTTCCGGGACGATACTTTGGGATTGATTTGTCAGGTTTTATTTATCCAAGGTTACCCAATTTATAGCTGTTATATTGCCGAATTTTCAGATTTTAATTCCCACGAAATTTTAGGGTGTTACAGTTCCAATCTCGTTGATAGGACTAGAAACGCTCATTCTTTTCTTCCATTTCTTTGATGCTCTCGTTGTGCGCTTTGAGCAGCTCATTTTGTTCCTTCAATAGTAGTGATTGATCCTCGCTCTGCTCGGCCAAGACCTGCAGCCAATCACTGGAACAGTATCCCGAACCAGAGGCCGCAGGCTGTTTGGAACTTTCTCCGACAGGTGGCTGTACAGACGGCTAGGTTGGGCCTCTCCCGCGAAACGGCCCGATCACATGATGCGCTGAACAGTGCCATTGTCAATACGGGACGAACTTTTGCAAGTTTCGTCACCATCTATAAGACGATCATGCACTGCACTCATTAACTAGGTTAGCAAAATAGGGAAAATAAGCCATGAACCGGACCGGGAAGCAGCATAACGGATTGCACTGAGAGCGATGGGCCCGATGTCGAATGGCAACTCCTTCAAGATATAGTACAGAAGGACACACTTGTCCTTGGAAAGAGTTGCATCATGGGCGCTGGGTAACAGATTGTGTCTAAGGAATTGGAACCACATGCTAGCTTCTAATGTTAAGGTTCCCGACTGAATACTCAATTTGGCCGGATCAAAATCCGTCAAAAATTGAGGCAACATCAAAGCAGTGGCTATTTCCATATTAGTTTCGGCACTAAGGGTTTCCAACAACTTGGCAAAGTGACAAGTAGGGGGTATAGGCATACCGAAAACTTTGGATAAAAACCGGGCTCCAAAATTCATAGTTTTACCACGGATTACAATGGTAGTATCACCGGAGGCGAGAAATGGCGGAGTAGAATTCGAGAAGCCATGAAGCATTCGCTTCCCCAGGAAAGGGGATCGATTTCTCCCATTTATAAGATGCCAAACGATGCTTAATGTAGGAATACGCGTTGATCAGTTGGGGATCGAAGTCGCGCTTCATCAATAGTTTTGTAGCGGGTGGTGAGTTATACTTGACTTTCGGCGAGGGTTGGGTGGACCTCGTGCGCGGTTTCTTAGCACTAGACGTGGAGCCATGCGTCGACCGTCGTTTGGGCTTGGCAACCGGAGCAGTCCGTGCACGTTTTCTCTTGGAAACTGCCTCGGGTTCCGTGCTATAGTCCCGGTCAGAGGCTGATGAAGTCGCCGACTTTTTCCCTTGGTCATCGATAGTTCTCTTAGTAGAGGGAGTAGCTACGATAGATTCTGACGACTCTTCGGATGACGACCCGAAAGAGGTGGCCACTTTGTCACCACTTTTACTAGGAATGTCGACGACCTGTTGCTCAGCCCCATCTTGATTCAAATCGAAGGTATTTACCAAGTTGTCGGGACCATAAATGGGGTTAAGAAAATCTCCGGTGTCGCCTACACGGGGGTTGAAGGTTAAAAAGGGTTGAAGGGTCGCGGGTAACGGGAACCTGGAGCAAGTGTGTGGGGGGGGGGAACGATAAACTCTGGCGGGGTGACGGTGGTTAGAGGTTCTGTGTGGTATCGGTGGGATTAGAGGGAGTTAGGGATTGCGATTGGGGTTGGGGTTGTGCAGGTGGGCTTTGGGGAAAAGTAATCAAGAGCTGAGGTTGGTTTACCGGCGGTGAGGGCGGTGTTGGGTCGTCGGCGACCATCGTGGTGGCTCGCGGTGTGACCACCACGTGAGATTCCTCGTAGCAAATGGTAAAGTCTGATGGGCCGGCGTCTTCCCTTTCCACCGCCAGTGGCGGTTCAGCGTCGAAAGTGGTGGTGTTCTCGGTGTCGGCCAATCGACAGCTCTGCCTACTATGAGGAAAGGGGTTGGGGTTCTTCTGTTTGAGTCGAGCCATGGAAGATGGAAAAGATGAATGGTGATGTGGGCGGAGTAGTGGTCGGATATTTGGAGAGGGTAATCGGCGAGAGAGAGGGAGTTGAGGGGTTAGGGAGAGTAATGATGGATTGCAGGAAAAGTGATGGGACAACAAGGGGTTCTCTTTTTGTTTTGAAAATATTTCCACCTTTCTTAGAAAGCCAACTTTTTTAAGATAGAATCCTTATAACCGCATGTTCCTTTCATTGAATCTGAAAAATAAAACCACCTACACAAGTTAAAATAAACAATTAAAAAAAAGGACAAGGCTAAAAATTAAACAAACGGTAAAAGAGTGACCTGGACCAAACTGACAATTTAGAGAGATGCATGGAAGGACTAGTGGACAAAAAGGAAATTTTCATCCATGCATAAAATTTTAAACACATGTCTGGAAATTAAATTTCACAGATTCCTTTAATAGCTCAGTCCCCGATGTGGCAACAAGGTGGCCACTTTGGTCCAAAAATAAAATAGAAACTTATGTACAATATTTACAAAAGACTCTTGAAAATTTTCAAGGGGACATTTCAGAGGGTTTGGGCACCTCTTCAGGAAGATAGTGCTTGACCCTATGTCCATTAACTTTGAAGGTACTACCGTCTTGCGGATTCAACAATTCCACGGTCCCATACTGACTGATTTTGATAATGGTGAAAGGACCGGACCAACGAGACTTGAGTTTTCCGGGAAATAATTTTAGCCTCGAGTTAAAGAGTAAGACTTGTTGACCGACGTCAAAACTTCTTTGATTTATTCTAAGATCGTGTCACATTTTGGTTTTATATTTGCCCACTTTACCAAAACAGACAGACTTACGTGCCTATGAATTACATGACTAAAATTACATGACCCCAAATGACCCCAAATGAAAGACACTGTCTAAAATTGGATCTTTGATCCAATACAACACTGTCTAAAATTACATGACCCCAAATGAAAGACCAAAGCTCCCAAAACATGTAACTATCAAATGACACGAAATATACGCCATCATACTCAAAACTCCACACCTGTTTTTAAACCGGACAAATGTCCTCAAGACTCCATTTAGTCAAAACCGAGCCAAAGGCCCAACGATTTACGTAAACCCCCAAATGAAAGCCAATATAAACATTGAAACACATTTGACCAACTATTATGCAAACACACGACCGAAAATATGATTAACTCGAATCTCATCATTGGTTGAGGCAAACCATTTTCCAAATGAACTCATACCCTTATATTTCTAAAATTCCTCTTAACACAATTATATGCATTTTTCGAAAAGGTTAATGAGATCAAATACACAAAATGAAACTTACGTCAATTGAACTCCAATTATATATGTAAAATCATCAAAGAAACTTTTCAACATGATTTATTTACCAAAATTCCCAAAGATCCCAAAATGGGCGTTTCACCATGTTTATAAAACTAAACATTTCCAAATAACCAAAACTTATCAGGTGATCAGCAGTTAACAATTTCATGTAAAACACAAAACACTTTAAAATGAACATTTTAGCATGTACACCGTTTTCACAAATCAACTTGAACTCACCTCGCTAGATTTAGGCTAAATCTAGATTTTACTCCGCTTTAAGCTTCCTTGAAGAAATCCGAGTCCACAAGCAAAATTCTTCAAAAACCTAGATGCATAAATTTCCAACCATAAATATGCATATTCAACCATTAAGAAACAATCCCCAAACACTTTACATCAAAAACCCCATTTTGGTCAAAAAGCCCATTTTGGTCAAAAACCCTAATTTTGACCCCAACCCTTCCAAAAGCTTACAAACCGTAACTGAAGGAATCAAACACTAGAAAATCATCAAGAAGCCATTCATAACTTATATTAAGGTTTAGAAATAGAATGGATACACTTACCACTTTGGTTTTTGGTAAAAACCTAGAAAACCCTAGAATCTCTAGTATTGGAGGTGGGAACATAATCTTGCATCAAGAGGTGAAGTCATTATCATTATATGGAAGGGAAACACTTTGATCTTCATGGAAAAGCCTCAAAATCGGCTAGGGTTCAAGAAGGGGAGGGAGGAAATGATTTGGGAGAGAGTGGAAAGGGGTTACAAGTGAGAAATGAGGAGAATGGGTGAAAATTCGGACTTCAACAGCCTCTCAGTCCCCGCAGGCGACATTACCATGCGACAATGACCATGTCAAAGTCACATGGCATAGTCACATACACTGTACCGTGCGTGCCCCTCTTCCTGCGACATTGCCAGGCGACAATGACACTGTCATAGTCGCTTCGCATAGTCGTCGGGCCTGTTCCGAGCCCCAAAACCCGACTTTTCCAATACCAAGTCCCTCTACACTCTTAGGGACATTTCATAAAGGTTTCCCAACAAAATCCCGTCATTTACCAGTCATAAAACATTCGGGTGACCTTTACTTACCGAAAATTACGGGTGTTACAAGCTCGGTCTAACAAACCCCTTCTCCAACAACTCTTGAAGTTGGGACATCACTTCTTGCATTTCCATTGGCACGAGACGGTATGGTGCATGAGCTATCGGTGCCGCCCTCGGAACTAAACCAATTCTAAATTCCACTTGTCGATCGGGTGGCAAGCAGGGTAAATCGTCGGGAAATACGTCTGGAAATTCGTTGACAACTTTCACGTCCTCTAATTTCTTCTTCTCTGCCTTGACATCTAACACAAAGGCTAGATACGAAGGGTACTTCATCGTTAAATAATTTCTTGTTTTGATGGATGAGATGATGGCCACTTCGCCTTTCTGCTTTTCGCCATACACAAAGATGAAGTCATCCTCCCGAATAGGAATATGTATCAGCTTCTTGGAACACAAGATCTCCGCTTGATGCCGCACTAACCAGTCCATCCCGACCACTACATCGAAACTACCGATGGTCATAGGAAGCAAGTCCACCATGAAGGTCTCGCCACTGATTTCGTGTCGACAATCTCTTAGAACGTCCCTTAGAACCACCTGTTCCCCATTAGCTACTTCTATAACTAAAGCATCACTAAGGGCACTAGTCGGCAAGCTCAAAGATTTGCTAAACATAACGGATACAAAAGAGAAGTTTGCACCAGAATCGAACAATACTCTAGTAGGTGAGGAGTTGAGTAAGAACATACCCGACACCACGTCAGAGGTTTCCTTCGCCTCCTCCTTAGTCATCTGAAAGCCCTTCCCTGAGCTTTGGGAATGGCCTCCCTTTTCGATTGGCTTCCTGAACTTCCTCCTCTCCCCACACCCCTTAGGTTGGGGCACTCCCTTCGAACATGCCCAATTTCCTTGCATTCAAAGCAAATTGTCCTCCGAATGGGACACGCGACTCTGAGGTAACCCGGTTGGCCGCACTTGAAGCATGATACTGGGTTCAAGTTTGGGTTGGAGTTGGTCTTCCAAAACCCAAAGTGATTACTTTTGCACTTAGGGCACCACATTGCCTCCTGTCGATTGTCGAAACTCTTACTTGGCGGTTGGAACATCGGCTTCTTGTACGAACTTGGCGGCTTTCCCACCTTCTCTTCTCCACGGTCTTTGTCTTCTCAGCTTTATCTTACGCAAAGAGCCTTTCCGTCACTTTATCTTCTTCAATTGTTTCACGGAGGTTACAGGCTTTGGAGTTGCGGACCACTGTGATTATGTCTACGGGTAGGCCTTTCAAGTACGCCTTTACTTTATCCTTCTCAGTCGGAGCCACGTGCCCCACTAAATCAAGCTTCTCCATAAAAAGTCGGGTATACTCCTTCACCGACAAGTCACCTTTCTTGATCGACCGGAACTCTTCCTCTATCGAGTCCAACTCCTCCTCAGTACAGTACTCTTCTAAAATCTTCTTCTTGAACTCAGCCCACAACATCCTGGCCAACACTGATTCTTCAATGGTTGTGGTGAAGATATTCCACCAAGTTAAAGCCATGCCTCGAAGAAATTGCGACCCATACTTCACCTTTTGGAGCTCTTCACAATCGCTAGATCTAAACGCTTGCTCAATCTCTTTGAACCAGCTCATGCAATTTGCGGGCTCATCGGATCCGGTGAACTCCGGCGGTTTGCAGCAAAGAAAGGACTTGTAAGAACATCCTTTCTCTGGTTGCCTTGTTTCCAAGGTCGCTAATCAACATTCTCCTGGAACCTTCCATGATAGCATTCTCTTAAATCGTCTCGTGACGACGGTGGTTTGTATCTCGGTCTTCTAGCAGTTTCATGAACAACTCTTGTTGTTTTGCCATGGTCTCATTCATGGATCTCATCATGTCCATCATTTGAGTCTGATGGGTTACCTCAGTCATGCTCGGTTCATCAGTGACAATATTGGTCCTCGGAATATGTTCCACCCTATCGACAAACATAGGTGGAATCGGAGGTCCATCTGCCACAGTTGCATTCGGCCTATCGGCCATGGATTCATTTACTGCTTGACCCTCCGACGATGACTGAAGATGACTCCGAGTATTTACCATTTTCGTCTGTCATCAAATCAAGGGAGGGTGAGAGATGGGCTACACAAGATTACATACAAGAAACGTACTAATACAGTTCGTTGATTATCATAATCATAGTAATTCAAGCATACTCACATAGAAGTACATTCATAATAACAGTAGCTAATTGACATTATGAACATACACTACATAAAGATTCTCGTTACAACTTTCATAATCCTCAACAAGGTAGTTTTCCGTTGACTCTAAGATTGTTCCATCTTAGAATTTCTACCCAGTTCTCACACTTTATTGCCTAACAGTCTCAGCTTAAGTCTAGGCATTTAGATCACATACCTAGTTCGCTTAAACTAAAGCTCTGATTCCAACTTATAACACACTAAAAATTAGACGAATAAAATTCGAAAATTCGGCAATAAGACGTCTAAAATACGAAGGCCTAAATACCTTGAAATATAAATTCCAAAAGAACAAAACCCAATATTTAAGACAACTAAAACCCATAAATACTTGGGTTAGTTTGCACTACAAAGTTGCAACAAAGGATGGGACATCAATATTACAACAACCTACTTAATCTAGGATCAATTCAATTCTAGATTAAAATGGGTGTTGCGATTTCACTATATACTCTCTTCACAAAAATTCCCCAAAATACCGACACTTCTAGAACTCCTACGTGCCCGGTTGACAAGCCCAACATCCTAGTTTCCTCCACGAGAAGGATCTGTGAGGAAACCACAACCACAACAAGTGTTAGGACGAAGCCTAGTGAGATTTCATAAGTGATATAATTCGTAAACAATAATATCATATTTTAAGTAAAACAAGACTTGGGTTACCGAACTCCATCATCTCACAATTATTGTTTCCACCGCAACCAAAACCTCGTACCTGAACACAACATACAAGATATATCCCTTGAAATACGGGGGAGACCCGTTTCCATCGAGGTGACATTTACACGGGAGTGGAGTCACCCATGATGTTAATGGATTACACCTCATGTCCCGGTCTTAGTTCCAATGCCATAATGACATCACAACCTCAAACCGTAATCACTGCCTTTATTTCCTACTCCGTCGAGTTACACCTCAAGGTCTTACGGGACATTATTACCTATCTATATCTAGACGAGTTACACCTCAAGGGTCCACGACCCCTTATTTCCTACTCGCTAGTAAGTCACCATGACCAACACAAGGTCCAAATAATATACAACTACCTCCTCGTGCACAAGGAGTAGTGTTCACATTCTTATCAAGTGATCAACATTTGCTAAGCATTTATAACCACTTATACACCTCTTTTGTACATGTAATTAACAGTTCATCTTTACTTCTCAAGGTACCACATTCCTCATAATCTCATACATGTAGTCACAAAGGTTTATTTTACTCATACTATATCTTCATAAAGTTATCAGCAGTTAGATCAAAACCATAATAACAAGGGTTTCCTCATGAACTCATCATACAAGCATGAAATCAAAGATCCATAAAAGAGATTATTAGGGTTTACTAGACATGTTCACCCTTTTAGGGTTCATAAAGTTGAAAACTCTACAAGTTAGGTCACAAATCCCAATCGAGCAACACATATGCATAAAGTAGGTTTAATAAAAGTAACAAATAAGTAATAGAGCATTTAAGAAGTAATAAACTCGCAATCTAGGGTTTGTAAGTAAAACCCTAAAAATGGAGATGAAGTCTTAAGGTTGAAGATGAAGAAGAGGAAATGGTAGATCCTTGAACCCTAGCCTTCCAAGCCCCAAATGATAGTCCCAATCTTGAAGAAATGAAGAGAAGTGAGTAATAAATGAGCCTAGGTCGGAATTAATGAAGAGGGAGGAGAAGAGAGTGTTTTAGGGAAATGATTTTGGTGTTTTTTGAGACTTGGGCCGATTTCCCCCTATTTAGTCGACCTGTGGTCGCGCGCGGATGCCCGCGCGACTAGTCCCGCACGGAGAGTCGCGCCAAGGACTGGAGTCGTGAGATGGCAGTGCCCCTTTCCCATTTATTCGGCTTAAACGAATAACCCTCATATAAGACCGGTTTTCAAGGTACGGTTAAACACAACTACTAAACAACAAGTGAAGCATAAATTTAAGGTAATATTTACTTACTCCGAAATCGGGGTGTTACACCAACAACATCAAGATTTAAAAACCCAAATCAAGCTCAAAAACCAAAAACCCAAATCAAACCCATATTAAAAAATCAAGAATCTGAAACTCAATCAAAACCCAAATCATAAACCTAAATCAATCCCAATGAGAGAAGAGAAGGAATCTTGTTGATATTAATCTTGAAAAAAGAGTAGTTGGAATTGCTTTTCCCCTTACTTAACCTCATACCCCATTCCCCTCTACAAATTTCATGAACTCAAATCCCTAAAACCCTAATTTCCTTCCCCAAAAATGGCTCCAGCGAAACCAACCACCGCCATTTTTCACTTCATCACCATTGTACTCCTTCTCTTCAATGTCATCCATCGAGAAAAGAGAGAGAGAGAGAGAAGATATACATAGAAGAAAGAGAGAGATCTAACAAAGAGATAGAGATCGAGATTAGAGAGAGAGATAGAGGGAGAAGAGATGGACGAAATACAAGGATGAAAACCGTTAAACCCCTGGTCGGCCACTTCGTTTTCTCCGGCGAGGTCGTCTTCTCCGGCGAGTTCGTCTCCCTGTGGTCTGCGTCTTCTCTCGATCTCCCTCTCTATCTCAGATCGCTCTCTCTTCTCTCTCTCTCTCTCTCTCTCTCTCTCTCTTCTCTCGATTTCTATCTCTTTCTCAGATCTCTCTCTATCTCAAATCTGTTATCTCTTCTCTCTCTCTCCTTTCGATTTCTATCTCATATATGGTTTTAATTTAGGTTTTAGATTTTTAAATCTAGATTTGATGTAGGTTTTTAAATTTGGGTTTGATTTAGGTTTTTTTTAATTTGGGTTTGATTTAGGATTTTGGATTTTTAACATGAGCTTGATTTAGGTTTTTAACTTTGGTTTGTTCTTTGTTCTTTGTTCTTGGTGTTCTTCAAGAAGATGAATATTCAAGAAAAAAATTATAATTAATTAAAAAATGGTAAAATAAATTAAATAAAGGAAAAATGACCATAGTACCCCCCGTGATTAACGGAGGAATTAGACGTCCGTTAGCTCGAGGGACCAATTCCGTAACAAAATGCATACCTGGAGGGTTATCATGTAATTTTTGAAGGTAAATGACCAATTCCGTAATAGACAAACGTGAGGGACCAAATCCATAATTTACTCTTAAATTTATAATTTATAATCATATTTTTTATATTCTAACAATAACTTAATAAATTTTATTTATTAACTATTAAATTTACTATTTTAAAAAATAAAACAAACATATTACATCATAAAACAAACACAAAATAATAGTATGTATTTAAACATTACAATTACTAGATTTTTACCACAAATCTTCTATTATATATTAATGTAAGAACTAAGAGGTGGTTTAATGAGGAACTTTTAACCATATTTATCTTTTTTTATTCTTATTTTGATTTATTTTTATTATAAAATTAACATATTAATTGTCAAACCTTTCATGTTCTTGCTTTTTTTTTTAATTCATTCTCATTTTATATAAATGAAATTAGAATCCACAAATATATAAAATTACATATATTTTTATTTACATCGATATATATATATATATATTATTTACATGCCAATCGAAAAATTAAATCATCAAAAATCAATTAATCAATAAATATCTATATTATATTATAAAACATGGATAAAAAACTCTTAAATACAAATTATTAGGCACAAGGTACCATTATTTTATGCAAAATTTTAAAAATATCTTAATTTACAAGTATCAAAGCACAAGATACATATTACTACTGCAGACTTCTAACACCCACCAATTTGGTATGTGCAGGGCCTTCCTTTTATGCAGACATTTTCATGTATCACTATTAATTAATATATTATATTACTATAATTTTGTTTTAATTATATTATTAAATATGTAATTGGTTATTTTTTCTAGATGTCATTAAAATATATAAGATAATATTGCATTCGAACAAAATACTTAATTTTTTTATATAAAAAACATTATATTATTAAGACTAAATTAAACAAATTTATAAAAAAAACATTATCACTTTCTCAAAACCATCCAAAATCGTACTGTAAATCGACAAAAAAACAAAATGAAACATTAAAATTGTGATATCTCGCTGCATTGCGCGAGTACGCTTCTAGTATATAAGAAATAACCGCATATGACTAATAGGATTTTAGAAAATTGTTATATTGAAAGAAGGTAGGTATAAAAAACTGATAGAGTTGTCATATTTTTAATGACACTCTTTTTGCAAAAAAAATCTAATTATAAAAAAATCAATTAAAAAATAAAGAATAAAAAATCAATTAATATATATATATATATATATCTCAAAATATCAATATATATTAAGGAACAATCGTAGATAATGAGGTGAGATGTTACAAGATGATAGATTGGAAGGTGTGTGTATATATAAGAGTAAATGAATGAATATAAAAGGCTAAAACATTCATGAATATTTTATGGCTACACTCTGGTCCTGTAGTTTGCTCAGAATCTGGATATGGTCTCTATTTTGAAAAAATTACACCAAGGATCCCGTGGTTTGCATTTCGTTTCACCCCGAGTCCCTACCGCTAACTCTGTTAAAAACCTTCCGTTAGTTAAAGGGTAATATAGTCTTTTCATCTTTTAATTAAAAAATAATTTTAGAATGTCAATTGTGCTTGCCACATGTCCATGGGTTGTCTCCTTTTTGACCATATTTCACCTTCTCTCTCTTCCCTTTGACCACTTACACTTCTCTCAATTCTTAGTACCACACGACTGCACTTATATATATATATATATATATATATATATATATATATATATATATATACCACACACACAACAGACAAAATAAAAACCTACATGTACCTCTTTCTCTCCAAAGAAACCACCTTACCCCTACCCTTCCCTCACCAAGCATACCTGCAATATATATAATATACATATATATATATATATAACACATCCAACTCTAAAGAAACACACACACACACACATATATATATATATATATATACCATGTATGTATATATATATATACATAGATCATGAGGAGGCAGGTAATGTTGTTAGAAAAAGTAAGAAGAAGAAATTTGGTCCAGTAGATCATGAGTTGGAAACATGAACAGTGGGTAGAGGTCACAACGAAGATGAACCTGGTTCTGCATCTGCAGGTCTGGGAAGAAGGAAGAGAGGGAAATGTGCAGGTTGTAAGTTGAAGATGAATGTTTGTGAGCTTGAGTAACGATGCATCTTCATAGGTTGTAGAATGGAGAGAATATTAAAAACACACACACAGTAACACCAAACTAGAGACGGGAAGCAAAGCAACAATTTTTCATCCACCATAACACCAAGCTTGAGTAAGGATGCATCTTGATTGATTAATTATTTGAACCAAGTTCGAGTATGGGGTTGTACAAGGCTGGAGATGGGTGCGGCACCAAACCACATGGAACAGAAAAACAAAAAGAGAGAGAAATATTTTTGGTTACATGAGTGCCATCTTTAACCTCTTTGATATTCAAAACCATCACTTTCACTTTATCTTCCATCATTCCTCTTTCATGTCTTAATCCAACCCACAACAATCTAATCTTGGTCTTCAAGGTATATAAACTTTTTTGTATTTTTTTTGTTCTTAGAATTCATTTAATTTGCAGCAGCGATTAATTAATTAAGTAATTGATGTTGCAGGTTGAGGGAAATGTGCAGGTTCATCGTCGACCAAATGGGTTCAACTTCGGTGTGAGTCCGTGATCGTTTACCAGATAAATCAAACAACAACAAGATAAAAGATAAACCAACCTGTTTCAATAATAAACGATGATTACAAGGTTGAGTTCTTGAATGTAAAGCTCTCTCTCTGTTTTCTCTGTTTTACACCTTTTGTGTGTGTTTTCTTGTGATCTGATAAGTGTTGAACGATTCTTGGACCGATATGAGAGATGAGAGAGTATTAGATTGTTAGAGTGTTAGCTTCTCTAACACACTAACACTAATATCTAACTAAAACTAATATCTAGATATTAACACTATAATATCTAAAACTAACTAATTAATATCTAATAACTAATATCTAAATAACTTAGATATTAAATCTAATTAAACTAAATACTAAATTACAATAAACAATAATTTACTTCGACATTTATTACAAACGACATTAGACTTAATATCAGCGGTAGCTTCAGATTGGATCTTTAGATTGGATGATCTTGAATCCAATGAGACTGTGCTCTAACAATCTCCCCCTTTGGATCAAGATCATTACTAAAAGGATTTTAGCAATTCAGTCTTCTTTTTCAGCTCAGAAGATGCAATCTCTTTTTCTAGCTCAGAATGCTTTAGCAAAGTATCTTCAAAGAAAATTTATCTGAAATCAGCATGTCTTCAGAATACTTTGATCTCGCATTTCTTGGTCAGCTTTTCTCTTCTCCAATGTCTTGTAATGTAATGGACTGAACATTTCTTCAAGCTTTAGATTCTCCCCCTTTTTGATGAAAAGTGCAACGACTTCACCAAAACTTTGAGTAAGAAATGTCTTTCAGTTGGAGCCTCTGATCCGTCAATTCAAAAGATATTTATCCAGATCTTTTCAAATCCAGAAAAAGTAGTCGTGTAACACCTGAATCAACTAATGAATCAGTTAACATGCCTGTCAGTAACACTAAGTCACTGTGTGTAACTAATACACATTGGAAAGGAGTTGTTTGATGTTGACTCCCCCAGGGCTTCCATTTAATCATCGAAACACCACAAAGCTAATTTCTATAAACGTTATGACAAAGAAACTAATTCCTTGTGTGTTCATTCTTGTGTTGAAAGAATTAAGCACTTGATGATTGCTTATAGGCTCAAAATTGTGTAAACCACTGAGACAACAGTAAGTTAAACATAGACTCAATGTGCATGATTAAAGTGCGAAGGTGGGGCAGACTTCCTTCTTTTCAATATCCAGATTTTCCAAATGAAAATCAGATAGCAAATGTGTTGCTTCCCCTTAGAAAATGTGAAACACTTTCTAATTGAGTAGAAAATGAGTAGATGGTGAGGTTAATCAAGAGTTGGCATGGGCTAGTTGCCTGTTTCAATAATGATCACAAAAGAGTTGTGAAACACTAGAAATGTGGCTGCCCGACTCAGAAAAAGTTGGTGCAGAGTTGTGATATTCTTTTAACTTTGTTCTCACACGCTCTTTCTTTTAAACATTTTGCTCACTCTAATCACACTCATTTCTTTTTGACTTCTCACACTCAATCACTATGGATTAACTTCTTGGGTAGAAATCACTGGTTAAGGTGATTTCATAGAAGTTGTGTTAATTCCTAGCACAAAGAAATCCTTGTTTTCCTATGATGCATATGATGCTCAGATTGGTTTAACTATTTCAGTTAAAGCACAAAGTAAAACTTGAAAACATTTAAAGTCACACTTCCAATTCATGAATTCGTTTTGAGAATCGGGAAGTGGTTTGAACATGTAAGAACAATGTTTTCTATGATTGAAAGTTGTCCACTTTTCAACCATATATGAGATGAAGATAAGGAATATACCTTTTGAATGCAATCTTTCATCTCATGAAGTTAATCTTAAAGTCATAAAGATATGATCTTGTAAGCGTCTCTCAAAAATTGCAAAAGTCTTATGTCTAAGTCAAAGAAAAATTTATTCACTTAAATTGAAAAGACAAAAAGCAGTAAAACTATGAAAGTACGAGTTCTGATCAGAAATAATCAGAAGTCATCACCTTTTTACTCCCCCTGAAATTATGCATTTGAAACTTATCATTGAAAAAGATATGCATTTAAAATTTCAGAAAAGTATGTACTCCCCCTTGATGGTTGATTTCCTCATTGGAGTATCGGAGTACAATTTCATTCAGCACAGGAGTAAGTTCTTTTGATCACTGAAGTGCGGGTCTTGAACTGTTGTATTCAAGAACCATACTTCATTGAAGTACGGGTTCTAAGCTGATTTACTTAGAAGCCTTTGAGATAACAACATTTTTCAGCACAGTTGTAAAAACTTTTTGTTCAATCTCAATCAAAAGTCTTTCATCTGATAAAGAGTTCTTGAGTTCAGAAATTTGACTTTCCAAAACAAGAGGAAGGACGTAAATTTTACCTTTAATAGGCTTCGCCTCCATCTCTTTTACAGAATAACTTTGAAAGAAGTCATTTGAAAGAGATTTCTTTTCATTAATTGGATCATCATAACTATTATTCAACTTCGCATAATAAAATGGAAGGTGAACTTTAGATGATTTCCGCCGTTTTTTCGTTTCTTTGGCTTCATGCTCTTTTGATAGTCCAGTCCGGAAAACTTTAAGTTCAGGGCATCGACGAGAGAGTCTTAAGAACGTAAAATCATAAAGTGTAGGCACTTCAGATATACCGTTTTTAAGATAATGAGGATTCTCATAACCGATTCCCCAATTTTCTTTATTCTCTTTCGGTTTGTTTAGATGAATGGTTTGCTCACTTTGACCTAATGAGTATAACTTCTTTTCCAAAGCATCTAATTTTGCAATTAAAGTTTTGTTTTCTTCAGTACATGAAGAATGCATTTTAGTAAGCTCTCTGAAATCAGACTCACTCTTTCGCAGTTTAGACTTGATTTTAGAATTCTCTTTAAGAATTATTGTCTTTTCTTTGGCGTTGGTGTCATTGTTTCTATGTGAAACCTCAATCAATACTTCTCTCTCAGCAATTTCATTGCTAAGTTTCTGTATCGATTGGTTTTTGTCAGTTATAACACTATTTTCTCGCTAAAGCTTCGACTCTAACTCTTGTTGTTTTAAATTCATGGCATGCATTTTATTTATGAAATCTGAATAAGATAAATCACATACCTCATCTTCTTCATCATTTGAATCAGCTTCAGCTTCTGATTCCTGCTTTCCCATCAAGCACATGTTGGATGACTCATCCTTCTCTTCATCATCTTCTTCCTGATCTGAATGATCAAGCCAGTATTCATCCTCTGCCATCAGTGCCTTACCCGCCTCTTGTTGCTTTGCAAGAAGCATCTTGTTCTTGTAATAATCGGAGTTTCTGACTTTGGGTCTTCGGCAGTCTCTGGTAAAGTGACCTGTTTTGCCATAGTTGTAGCACGTTGGTGGTTCTGACTGACTGGAGCCTTTAGCTTTAATTCTTCTCTCTTCCGGTTTCTTCTCCTGTATTCTCTTCCCTTCAAACTTCTTTCCTTCAAATCGATTTCCTTCAACCCTTTCCTTATGAGCATAGTTGTTAGGACCAGAAGAATACCTCTGACTATTTGAACTTGGCTTCTTGTAGAACTTCTTCTGAAAGGCCTTTGTCAGCATGAGCATAGTCTGCTTCAGTTGTTCACAGTCATCCGAGTCAGAGTTTGCATCAGCTTCATTTTCTTCTGATTCATACACAATCGTCTTGTTCTTCTTTTTTTTGACAACAAGAGCAACTGTGTCTTCAACTGTCTTCACCTTCTGCCTCTTATCATCTAGAATTTCATCCACCTCTTCTTCATTTTGTTTGAGGGTTTCATACACCTCATGAAGTGGAATCTCATTCAGATCCTTGATCTGCTTCATCTGCCTGGCAAATCTCTTCCATTCCGGCTGTAAAATACTTAGAAATTTGACATTCAGCTCGATTTGAGATTCCGTGACCTTGTTCTTGCTTAGTTCATTTAGCAAGGTCACGAATCTGTCATAAGTTCCTTCTAGAGACTCTCCAGCTCTGCCTTTAAATTCTTCATAATTGTTTAGGCGGTTGGAAATTTTGAGCTGGTTCCCAACCTTTGAACCCAACATCATCTTCTCTAGATGATCCCACATCTCCTTGCCCGAGGCTTTATAGCTGTCAATCTTTACATAGATTTCGTTTGGAATTACTTGTAAAATGTATGACTTTGATAATCTATCACCTTTTGCTCTCTTTAGGTTATCATCATCGAGCTCATGATACTTAAGTTCATACTTTGTCGGCACAATTCCAACCATACGAGTCGTCGTAACTGGTTTCATAATCCCTTCTTCTATCGATTTCCTGATGAATTCACCCAACTCATGTCTTTCGATAAAGTTCAGGAACCGATCTTTCCACTGTTCGTATTCTCCTCTAAAGAGAACTGGTGGCTTGGTGTCAGTTCCGATTGCAAGGGCTTCTCTGGAAGTCATTTTGAAAAAAGTCTTAAGTTTGGAATTGACGCGAACTGAGATTTGCGCTAGAAGAGGTTGGCGCAAGCTGAGGTTTGCTTGAGCAGTGGGTGGCACAAACTTGAGGTTTGCTTGAGCAGTGGGTGGCGCAAACTTGAGGTTTGCTTGAGCAATTGGGTGGCGCAAACATGAGGTTTGCATTTCACTTGAGTGGCGCGTTTCTGACTTTGCGCTAGTAACTGGTCGCGCAAACTTCAGTTTGCGTGAACCTTGAGTGGCGCAAAGTGATACTTGACCGGTATAAGAGAGAGTTGGACCGATATGGAGTTTGATGGATGACCGATATATGGATGGACCGATATTGAGACTGCTTTATCTCGACCGATAGATCGTAATCAAAGGTGGTCGACCGGTATATGAGAAATGTAGGTCGACCGGTATGAGGATGGTAGACCGATAAAATGTGACTTTGAATTACAAAACCGACCGATAAGAGTTGGAATGGACCGATATGTTGTAAAGGTATTGGATCGGTCGACCGGTATAGGAAAAATACTCGACCGATATGTTGTTAAAACAAGAGTAGTGGTCGACCGGTAATAAGATTATGAACCGGTATGTTGTAAAAATACAATGGATTTCGACCAGTAAAGGATGCCTTCGACCGATATTTACTAAGCTCGACCGGCAAAGAGAAATAGACCGGTACTAAGCTTGACCGATAGTGCAACGACCGGTACCTTTTCTTCTCCGATTTACGGCCCTGTTACTCTCAAATTGACCTGCCTGGAATTCGATTTACAACCCCAAAATTTGACAAAGCGATCGATTTACCAACTAGAACAAGTTCCAACACTTTGATTTCAAAAACAACCACAAAATGAAGTTTTGAATGATAGCACAGTGATCTTTAAGAAATGAAGAACACAGAGACTTGAAAATTTGATTTTTGATCTGGTAGAGGCTCTTATACAAATTGTGAGTCCGTGATCGTTTACCAGATAAATCAAACAACAATAAGATAGAAGATAAACCAACCTGTTTCAATAACAAACGATGATTACAAGGTTGAGTTCTTGAATGTAAAGCTCTCTCTCTGTTTTCTCTGTTTTACACCTTTTGTGTGTGTTTTCTTGTGATCTGATAAGTGTTGAACGATTCTTGGACCGATATGAGAGATGAGAGAGTATTAGATTGTTAGAGTGTTAGCTTCTCTAACACACTAATACTAATATCTAACTAAAACTAATATCTAGATATTAACACTATAATATCTAAAACTAACTAATTAATATCTAATAACTAATATCTAAATAACTTAGATATTAAATCTAATTAAACTAAATACTAAATTACAATAAACAATAATTTACTTCGACATTTATTACAAACGACATTAGACTTAATATCGAGAGCGAGTTTTTAGCGGTAGCTTCAGATTGGATCTTCAGATTGGATGATCTTGAATCCAATGAGACTGTGCTCTAACATTCGGCATCTTTCTCATCAAACTAAGGGGCGAATTAAATCTTAAACCTTGATGGTTTTACGGAATCTAAGATATTTTAGCTTTCCAAACATAAACAATAAATAAGACTCCGTTGAAGCAATGACAGAGGATTTGGGAGTAGGAAATCTCATTTTCAACCCTTCACTTTGCAGTGAAGATGGTGTGAAGTCGGTAGTGGTTTTGCTCTGTCGACGGGAAAAAAATGTTTGTGTGTGAAGATGGCGGTGGTTCAAGAGTGTTTTCTTGTTTATTTGCATAACGAGGAGGGAGCTTTAAGTTATATGCTTGGGTTTACCAGATGATTGGGAGAGAGGAAGATGGAAAGGGGAAGGCGCTGGTGGGTGAAGTGGGTAAAAGAGGTGGACACTTGTCATTACTTAAATGGTGTTTCAAAAATTATTTTTAATATATATGTAAATTGACCAATTTACCTCTTAACTAACAAAAGGTTTTTAACAGAGTTAGCGGTAGGACTCGGGGTGAAACGAAATGCAAACCACAGGGATCCCTGGTGTAATTATTTCAAAATAGGGACCATATCCATATTCTGAGCAAACCACAGGACCATAGTGTAATTTACTCTTTAATTTACATGAAAAATAATTCATTATAGAGTAAATTGCATATTTGGTCCTGTGATTTATGTGTTTTCACACTCTGGGTCCCAACTTTGAAATATCTATGTATTGCATCCTCGTGGTTTGCATTTTATAACGTATTGGGTCCCTAAAACAAACTTCGTTAGCTTTTTTCTGTTAAGTTGGTTAAGTAAGAGGGTATCTTGGTCATTTTAATCATAAGGACCAAATATGAAATAAAAACCACAAGACCAAATAGAAAAACAATAATAATAAAAAATCATTTATCTTCAAATATTCATCTTCATCGACAAACCATAACCCTAGCAGATCTCTCTTTCTAAATCTTCATCTTTATCTTTGGCGTATCCCTCCCACTCCGGCGTACCCTTCCTTCTTCTCCTTCGTACGAACACAGATCGATTCCTTCTTCAGATTGGTTCTTCTCTCCAGATCTGCGCTTAAAGATCTCAATATGCTCCCCCAAATATCGTTCTCTCAATCTGCGCTTATGGTTCTTCAGATTGGTTCTTACCCAGGTCTGCGCTTCACAGGGTTCTCTCGATCTACTCTTCTCCAGGTCTCGTCCTCCAGTCCAGTCTCGTTCTCCAGATCCTCGCCGAAAGAGTTTGTTTGTTTGGGATCTCCTCCAGGTCTCATTATCCAGATTTGTTTAGGATATAGATCTATTTTAGGGTTTGTTTATTTGGAACACAGATACGATGAAAAAATGGACGAACTGAAAAAGAAAAAGTCGTTTTCAAATCAATAAAACCCATTTGCAAAAGTAAAACCTATCACTGCCTCCTCCCCACGATATCATGTGGTGATTCTACATTGCCTTCATATTTCATCCAGGTCTATTGTGGTCTTCATCTAGATCTGATCGAGATTTGGTCACCGTCTAGAGGGATGCCAGAATGTGTTGGTTTGTAGCGATGGTGTCAAAATCATTTTTTGGTACACCAGTTTTCATGGCGCCAGAGGTTGCAAGAGGCAAGGAGTAAGAGTTTGCAGGTGATGTTTGGTCTCTTGGGTGTGGAATAATCGAAATGGCAACCGGTTGTAACCCTTGGCCGGAGATAAATAACCTGGTTTCTGCTTTGTACAAAATCGGGTATTCCGGCGATGTTCCCTTGTTTCCGATGTGGTTATCGGTGGAAGCTAAAGATTTCTTAAACAAATGCTAAGGAAAGATGGACGGCGAAAGAAATCCTCCAACATCCATTTGTTATTTCAAAATCTTGTTTTGAAAAGATGGAAAAGTTTCCGGAAGGTTCTCCAACTTGCATGTTGGATCAACGATTCTGGAAATCTTTGGAAAGACCAGATCCTTCATCGGCGGCTTCGACCCAGTTCATGAACTTTTTCGACAAGTCCCTGTGATTTTAATAAAAAAATAAAAAAAATACAATTAAAATAACTAAAATACCCTTTTAATTAACCTGCTTAACAGAAAATTTTAACGGAGTTAGAAATCAGGGACAAAGGGATCCAAGTCGTTATAAAATGCAAACCACAAGGATGCAATTCATAGATATTTCAAAGTAGGTACCCAGATTGTTAAAACACATAAACCACGTGGACCAAACATAAAATTTACTCTTCATTATATAATAAAGAATTTTTAATAATGTAATCTATTTTTTATCTATTATATCCATTAAATTAAAAAATTATCCAAATCTCCAAATATGGTTGATTTTGATTATCCCATGTTGATTATAAGGAGAATATAAGTATATAAAGGAGGAAGTATACATCCCTCTTTTTACAAGAATAATAAGTTAGAACCATTAGATTTGAGTATTATACTCAAATCATGAAATCCCATATGGCCACGTTAATTGAAATATGAAAGATTAGAGGAATATGGAAGTAGGGAAATTTTTTGTATGAACTCATAGAATTGGCTCATTTTAATTATTCCTCTTTTTGAAAAAAAAATCTATTTTATAGGGGTTAATTAACTCATTTTAGTTGTCTCTTTTTTGCAGAATATCTATTAGCTTTTATCTTTATATATATATGAAATGTAAAAACCACAAGAATGATATGTTATCATAAGAATTGAGTACTCGAAAATATTGAAATGAAGTGTTAGGTTTGGTTATCCGACATTGGGAAAAGATATTAAGTTGAAGAAATATGTGAGTATTGTTGGGTCATCTAAGATTTAAAGATAATCTCTCCTTAGTCTTTATTGATGTTTGTACTCTGTACTACGGTTCTTTGTAAAAGCTTAGTTATGGTTAAACAGATCGGTGAGTCGAAGACAAACTGAAGTCAACATGAAGGAAGTCTATAATGCGGATTGAGATGAACTTCAAAGTGAACTAAGTTTGGACTACCGATCCCTATTCGGTAGATCATCCCCTTGCCGATTCCTATTCGGCAGACCTTCCACATGCCGATTTTCTATTCGGCATATCCTTTCTTTGTTTCCGAATCAGCCTTGTTCGGCACAGTCCTCATCTGCCGAACTCTTTATTCGGCAGTCTCTTTCTTACAGATTGCTTCTTTATTTGTAAGAACATTTATGTCAAACCCTCGTGATTTGACATACTTCCTCATTCCCAATGATCTTCTGACAATGGGAATGGAAGCTTCCTTCTTTGAGAAGATATACACTTGGTCTAAATATGATTGAGACGTTTATTTTCTATTTGATCTCAAAAAGATTTTCCCATGAATATTTTATAGAGATATTGTACTTTCATAGTACAAAAGTTACCTTTTGTATTGTGATAAGTCACATCAAATATCTTATAATTTATTGAAAATATCTCAACCACCCATGCCTTTAATGCTCTATGTCCTTTGTACTCATTACATTGGATAGTATATAAAGGATGGAGGTAGCACCTTGCTACTCACGCTTTCAGCTCAAGATTTCATATTCACAAGATTTCAAGCAGGTTGATAGTTTTCCGTGTCTCTCTAAGTTTAAGTCTTTGTGTTCTTTAAATATATTCTAAGTGTTAGATTGTTTAGAGTAGTTCTTAACTATTCTTATTCCGCAACAGTCTTTATTTCTATTTGTGTAATTCTTGATGTTCTTTATCAATAAAAGAATTAAAATTTAGTAATTTTGTGTATATTGTATTCAAACCCCCCCCCCCTTCTACAATACTCGTTTTACTTCTTTGGGACTAACAAGTGGTATCAGAACGGTTGGTTTAATCTAATAAACCAGATCCGTAATGGCATCTCCTTCTATAAAACCTGAGTCTTCCTCTCAAAACTCTTTCTATTCTGACAATGGATCTACTGTCAAACCTCCTAAGTTCAATTCGAACAACTTCTCCTTATGGAAAAGTAGGATGATGCTCTTCTTGGAAGGAGCTGACAGTCGTTATCTAACCATTCTTAGTGAAGGTCCTCTTATCCCAAAAGTCTGGGATAGATTTGTCAAAACTCCTAAGGATAAAGAAAAGGAAAAGGACGCTCTTTTTCATGTTTCTGATAACTCGTCAGAGGAGGAAAGAACTTCCGCCACTGGTCGATATGTTTTGAAAAGACAAAAGAATTCAATGATGAAGATAGGCGCATTATTGGACTTGACTCCAAAGTGCAAACCATCATTGCTTCATCATTTCATGATGAAGTGTACCAATCTCTTGTCAGTCTTAAAACTGCAAAAGAGATGTGGTCAACCCTATGTGTTTTGTATGAAGGTACAAATGAAGTAAAGAAATCTAAGAAAATCTCTCTTGTTCATAGATACGAGTTCTTTTCTCATGAAAAGGGAGAATCTCTTCCCTCCTACTACAACCGTTTTAACAGTCTCTTAAACGAGTTAAAACTTGTTGAAAAACTTTATGACAACGAGGAAGTCGTATGCAAATTTATGGATGGTCTTCCAGATTTCTAGAATAACCTTTCCACATGCATTAAGACTTCCAAGGACTTGGAAAGTCTTCCTCTTACTTCTCTTTATGGTATGTTACATAATCACGAACAAACCCATCTACAAAGGAAGACCATCTTCAAAGAGATAAGAGCCCCCTCTATGGCTCTTATAAGTGATGGCTCCAAGAAATTTGTGTGTGTTCCTCGTATAACCTACCCTTCTGATGATTCAGATAGAGAAAGTCATGAAAATCTGAATCACTCCTCGGAAGCTTATCTAAGTGAAGCTGATGATGAAGGAGAAGATCCCTCTGTCGATTATTTGACAGAGGAGATGAGTATGCTTGAAAATTTCTCTAAGTTTCGAAAGAACTCTTCTAATAAATTTCAAAGCAACAGAAATTTTTCTTCTTCCTCTAAAAACTCCTTGAACAAATCCAAGGAGGATTGCTATGCATGTGGTAAGAAAGGCCATTTTGCATCTGAGTGTAGAAGCAATCCTTCTAGGATCTCTAAATCTAATTCTTCTAACTCTTCTAAAAGAAGAAATCTTCGATCTAATTCTACAGGTATATCGCATCCAAGAAAACCTTCTCCATCCTCATCATTCAAAGAGCTTTCCGATAAAGCTAACAAATACAAAGCCAAATACAAAAGAGAGAAAGAAAGAAATTTCAACTCTCAAAGAAGAGGCAAAGGCTTAATGGCAGAAACTTTAGACTGGGCAGACGAACCTACTTCCGACAGCGAGAAGGAAGTATCCAGTAAATGTCTTATGGCCAAACTCGATGAAGAACCAAAAGACTTCTGCTCAAGAATGGACTTCACAACTGAGTGCTCCTCTTCTTCTTCTCAGGTACATCCCTTCTACTCTCTTTCTGATGAAGAGAAAATTGAGGCTTTTGACTCTTTAACTTTACTTTTTCACAATGAAAAAGACGCAAAGAAAAGAGTAAATGCTCAAGTCAAGTATCTCTCCTCTCAACTCCAAGTTTCTCTATCTCAGCTAAAATAGTTTGATAAATTAAAAGCTGAATTAGAGGACTTGAATACTATAAACTATGTGCTTGCCAAGGAGAAGAACAAGCTTCTAAAGAAGCTTCAGAAAGAACAGGAAACCGTAAACTAATGGAACACCTCTTCTAAAAATCTTGAGAAAATTTTTCAAGATCAAGTTGTTGGTGAAACTTATGGTTTAGGTTACTGGAAATAGAATGTTGTGTGTACTCCTTCTGAAAACATTCCTTCTCCTACTCATAATATTCCTCTGTCTTATAAACTACCCTCATATTCTTCTGATTGGGATGATTCTAACTCAGAAGATTCTAACTCGGTTTACTCCATGGATCTTCGTGATTCAAGAAAGTTTGGTTACTTTGTGTCCGCCAAATCTTCCAAGCCTCTTCTAACAGAAGATCAAGACTCTAATGAGTTGGTCAAGCCTATAAATGATCTTCTTATGTCCTTAAAACTAAAAGAAGTTTCTTCTTCTTCTTCTCATTCTTCTAAAAAGGCTCCTCTCCTCTCTAAAGGAAAATCCGTTGTCGTTGATCTTCCCAACAAAAGAAAGATTACACCTTCTTCAAAAGGTAAATCTCCCATGAACACAACGGACTTCATTCCTAGAGCCTTAAAAGTAAAGAAGTCCAAAGGAATCTCAATCAACCCTTCTTCTTCTTTTGAAAAGGGAATCCTTGGACCTGTACCTCATAACCCTCACGTTCCGTACAACTATCCTATTCCTTCTCACTCATCTAAACCTCTTAAATCCAAACCTCAAAGAAAGGTAAAAGCTTCCTCTCTTAAACCAAAGAAAAGATTCATCTACAGAAAGTGTTACAACTGTGGTGACACTTTTCATTTGGCCAAAGACTGTCCAAAGGACCGTATCGAAAGAGCTAATCAGACCAATCCTTCTTCTTCCTCCTCTAACCCTAAAGGACCCACCTCAAAATGGGTACCAAAGGAGTAATTTGTTTATGTATACAGGTCTATGGGCATCATCAAACTTGGTATCTCGATAGTGGATGCTCACGACATATGACTGGGAACAAATCTCTTCTTCTAGACTTTGTGAACGAAAAGGGACCAACCGTAACTTTTGGTGATAACTCTCGTGGTTCCACTAAAGGTTATGGAACTCTTTCTAACGGTTCCATTACTTTTAACAAAGTTGCCTATGTGGAGGGACTGATGCATAATCTATTAAGCATTAGTCAACTATGTGATTTAGGTTGCTATGTGATTTCCAGAGAAAATGATTGTCTCGTTACCGATAAAAGCTTTCACACTGTCCTATCTGTTTTAAAAAGGACAATGTGTACGTCATCAATATGAGTGTCAAATCATCTGAAAATGAAAGCATCTGTTTCATCTCTGAAGACTCTGACAAGAAGAACTGGCTCTAGCATAAACGTCTTTCCCATCTTAACTTCAAAACATTGAATGCTCTCTCCAACAAAGAGCTTATTGTCGGCTTGCCGAAAATCTCTTTCTCAAAAGAGAAGCTTTGTGCTGCTTGTGAAAAAGGCAAACTGACAAAATCTTCTTTCAAGTCAAAACAGTGTTTCTCAATTTCTACTCCTCTTCAGATGCTGCATATGGATCTTTGTGGGCCTGTCAGCACACCTAGCCTAGGTGGAAAAAGGTACATTCTTGTCATTATTGATGAATACACACGTTACACTTGGGTATTCTTTCTCAGGTACAAAAGTGATACACCTGAATAAAATCATCAACTTTATCAAGAAATCTGAAGTCCTCAACAGTCAACAAGTTAGATCTGTCAGAAGTGACAATGGGACCGAATTCAGAAATGCTACCTTGGATGTCTTTCTCTGTGACAAAGGTATTTCTCAAAACTTTGCAGCAGTAAGGACTCCACAACAAAATGGTGTTGTGAAAAGGAAGAATCGTACGCTATGTGAAGCTGCAAGATCCATGCTAAGTGAATCAAATCTACCAACCTATTTTTGGGCTGAGGTTGTCAATACAGCTTTTTTCACTCAAAATCGGTCTATCATTGTGAAAAGACACAACAAGACTTCCTATGAAGTCTTTTATAGCCGAAAACCAAACATTAGTTTTCTTCATGTTTTCGGCTATCTGTGTTTTATCTTAAATGATCGAGATCAACTTGGGAAATTTGATCCCAAGGCTGATGAAGGTATATTTGTGGGTTATTCTCTAACTTCTAAAGCCTATAGAGTATACAATCTAAGGAGAAAATGTATTGATGAGTCAATACATGTGAAGTTCGATGATCACAAGACGTCTTCCTTATCTTGTGATGATACTGAACTTCATGAATGGATTATTTCTTGTGTTGGAGAAGAATCTCTAAATATTCTATCTTCAGGACCTCCTTATGTTCCATTCTCGGTATCATCTTCTTCCTTACATCATGGTTCGGCAGATCCCTCTCCTGCTACCGAACCCTTTGCTCCTACCGAATCCATATCTCCCACCGAACCTACCTTACATGCTTCACCTATTCATCACACGCATCCTATACCCACCGATCCTTCACCTTCAAACACATTTCCTGCACCTCTTCCCCTAGCTCTAAAATGGACTAGAAGAGGTGTTGGAAACATTTGTCTCTATGTGAATTTTCTCTTTATTTCCTAACCCAAGAAAATTGAGGAAGCTCTAGCAGACTCTTGTTGGGTCACTGCCATGCAAGAAGAGTTGTCTCAATTTGATAGAAACAAAGTCTGGAGACTTGTGCCTCGACCTTTCAGTAAGACCATTATCGGTACTAAGTGGGTTTTCCGAAACAAAATGGATGAAGTCGGTACTGTTATCCGAAACAAAGCCAGACTTGTTGCTCAAGGATATAGGCAGGAGGAAGGTATCGATTATGATGAAACCTTTGCTCCTGTTGCTAGACTTGAAGCTAGGGCTGTAAACGAACCGAACGAACGCTTATTCATGTTCGTTCGTTTAACTTAACCGAACAAACGAACGAACACGAACGGTAAACGAACGAAAATTTTTGTGTTCATGTTCGTTCGTTAAGAAAATATATTTGTTCGTGTTCGTTTATGTTCGTTCATTAAGAGCTAAAAAAACGTAAACGAACATAAACAAACGAACGTAAACGAACATAAACGAACGAACACAAATAAACGAAACCTTTTTATGTTCATTAAATTTAAAAAAACATAAAAGGAATTAGTTAAATGTTTAAAAATCTCATAGTACACCCGTTTAAAACTAGTGCTCCAATTGAACTAATTATAAAAACTCAAACTATTGGGCTCAAGCCTTTCGACTTAACCTCTTAGGCTTAAGATATTGAAAAACTGAACATGCAAACATCTAAGGGTTTGAAGCCTATATATACTGAAGTATAAAGCCTCAAAATGTGAAATCCCACCGATGTGGGATGGTTTTCCCCACTAAAATTATGAAGCATCCATACAAGGCATGGGAAACGGTGGAAAATCAATCAAATAGGAGAGCCCACATCGAAACTCTTTGAGAAAAAAATAAGGCATACATTTATATAAAGGGAAATGGTGAGGCTTTCTTTTAATGGGTAAAATCATCAACTTTCTTTCTTTATTTTTTAAAAATAAAAATTTGTTAGCCCTTTATTGTATTATTATTAATTATTAATTATAAAAATAAAATTATAATTCTTATGAGTTATGATAAATATTAATATTTAATTTATTTTTCATCGTAAATGAACATAAACAAACGAACATTAACGAACATAAACGAACGAACGTTCACGAACATAAATGAACGAACGAGACATTTGTTCATGTTCGTTCGTTTAGTTAAACGAACAAAAAAAAACTTGTTCATGTTCGTTCATTTATTAAATGAACGAACATAAACGAACTTCCCGCCGAACGGTTCACGAACGGTTCGTTGAACGTTCGGTTCGTTTACAGCCCTACTTGAAGCAATAAGAAGCTTTCTTGCTCATGCTGCTCACAAAAACTTCCGGGTCTTTCAAATGGATGTTAAGAGTGCATTTCTCAATGGAGAACTTGTTGAAGAAGTATATGTAAAACAACCGCCTGATTTTGAAGATCCAGCTCATCCTTATCATGTGTTCAGACTTGACAAAGCTCTCTATGGTCTAAAACAAGCTCCTCGTGCTTGGTATGACACCTTGTCTGACTTTCTTCTCTCCAACCGATATACCAGAGGTAAATTTGATAATACTCTTTTTCTCAAGAAAACTAAAGGTAATATCATTCTTGTTCAAATCTATGTGGATGATATCATTTTCGGTGCCACTGATGAAAATCTTTGTCAGGAGTTTGCCTCTCTCATGAAAAGTAAATATGAGATGAGCATGATGGGTGAGCTTACTTTCTTTCTTGGTCTTCAAATTAAACAATCTTCTGAAGGTATTTTCATAAGTCAAAGTAAATACATTCGTGATCTTTTGAAAAAGTTTGATTTTGAAAATTGCTCTTCCATGAAAACTCCAATGGCACCTCCTCTTAAGATTCATGTTGATTCAGCCGGCAAGTCGGTTGATATCACGAATTATAGAGGAATGATAGGGTCTCTTCTTTATCTAACTGCTAGTAGACCTGATATTATGTATGCTACGTGTTTGTGTGCACGTTATCAAGCCAATCCCAAGGAATCTCACTTGGCGGCTGTGAAACGTATTTTTCGGTACCTAAAAGGTACTATGAATCTGGGTCTTTGGTATCCCAAGGACTTAGGTTTTGATCTAATTGGCTATTCAGATTCTGACTTTGCAGGGTCTAAGGTTGATAAAAAGAGTACAACTGGCAGCTGTCAATTACTAGGTGGAAACCTGGTCAGCTGGTCCAGTAAGAAGCAGAATTCGGTATCTACCTCCACTGCCGAAGCTGAATATGTTGCAGCTGGAAGTTGTTGTGCTCAAATCTTGTGGATGAAGAACCAACTACAAGATTATGACAAGTTCTGTTCTCATGTACCGATTCTATGTGACAATTCCAGTGCCATAGCCATTGCCAACAATCCAATGTTGCATTCCAGATCTAAACATATTGACATTTGGTATCACTTTATAAGAGATCATATCTCTAAGGTTGATATTGAACTTCACTTCATTCCTACAGATCTTCAGCTTACAAACCTTTTTACCAAACCACTGGATGAGGCACGTTTCAACTTCCTTGTGGGATCCTTAGGTATGTTAAATTTTAGTTAAGTGTAAAAAAAAAACGAACTTCTTTCGGTATTCATCCTGTCAGGATCTGATTCTTAACAAGAATAATAAAACTCAGAAACAATATTAAAGAAGTTGCGGAAAAACACTTTAATATTCAAGTATCAATGTAACAGTAAAGTAGTAATCACAACTTGTAAACTTTATTGAATGATTAAAGTTACAAGCTTTCACACAAAACCTCAATCTTGATGAACAGGCTCACCAAGACGAATTCTACTTCTCTAGAAGTAGGGTTGTAAACCTTGAGGTCAATTCTCTCTCAAAACAAACACTTAGAATACTCGTATATCAAACTATTCTGAATAATTCTATACATATACTGAAAATAAAAGATAATTACAAAACATAAAAGATCTTCAGTATATTCTTCCATGATTATCTTCAACCTTCCATGATTATCTTCAAACCTTGATCTGCGCGGCTTATTAAGATTATCACATAAGAAGTATTAATCTTCACCAGCAGTAGTAACTATGCTTAGCAGTAGTAATTTCTACAAGCAGTAGTAATTTGTCTCAGCAGTAGTAACTTGTTGTACTAGCAGCAGTAATCATACTTAAACAAATCTTCAGTTCCCAACACATCCTACCAAAGTAACCTTCCTATTTAGGTATTTCTAGCTTTCGGTATATATATCTTCGTTCGGTATGCATCTTGCCGATGTATCTCATACTTCTTCGGTGTACCGACTTCTCTACTACTTCGGTATACAAGAACCCTTTGCCTACCGAACAATGCTTGCCGAAATTTCTCTCATATTTCTGCACTTCTCTTTTTCGGCACCTTCTTACGTGTCATCCTTATCCACCTTTCTTTACCGAAGATTTCTTCGGCATCTCCCTGTGGTCCACTATCAGTTTGCCATGTGGCACTACAGGGTTCGTGCATCAGTTGATGGGACGTCCACGACCTGACACTTAGCCGTTTTTCGGCCCTTACATTTCTCAATAACGCACGTTTGCGTCTTACAATCATTACAAATTTTTTTTTGGCCTTTGAATTCCCATCTTTCCCTCGTCTTTTCTAAACCTATATATAATTCTACTTAGCTTTCTTTTCATCTTTTACCTTCATTTTCATCATCTTCATCTATTATTCTCTCAAACCTGCAAACTGCAACTTTCTCTCCCTCTTCAATGGCATCTTCAAAATCCTCAAAAGCTTCAAAGCTTTCTACTCCTCTCACCAGGGAATCTCTTGTATTCCCGCAATGCAATCAGGTGGCTCGCCTCTCTGCGGATGATGATCATCCCGAGTTCAACCAAGTCTCCATCTTCCTCCAAAGATCTCCTTTATGCCATGCTCTCACTACCTCAACCAAGATGAGCAAAATTCTCCTTGGTAACTTCTGGCTTACCTGTAAGTATGACTCTGATACTTATCAGGTTTCTGCCTCCATTCTCTCTTCTGAAGAGCATCCCGACCTTTCTTTAGGGGTGCATGACGTTCGCGCGGTTCTCAATATTCCAGAGTTTAATGTGTATGCTCTGTTCCCTACTCATCAAGAACATGATGAGGTCGTTGCAGCTCTCAACTATGTGCACGAGGGCAAATCCAAGGGTTCGGGCACTCTTCTTCGAAAGAATATGGGTGCACTTTGGAACTACTTCTTTTCTCACCTCATCTACTGTCTTTCTCACAAGACTTCGGGGTGGGATCAATACCCAGATACCATCACTCGTCTGGCCCATGACTTCATCTTTATGAGGAGGATCAATTTTGCTCAGGTATTTTTCGATTCCTTGGTCACTTCCATCTCACCTCCAAGAACTCACAATGTGGCTCTCCCACGGTTCATTTCTCTGATCATCAACCATGAGCTATCCGCACAACTGTGTGCCGATGCTTCTTTGCCTGAACCGACGATCAAGTTTGACTTGCCCATTTCTCAAATCAGCAAGCAAACGATCTTTAAGCCTATCAAGCCTACCGACTCTCCTCTCACCTCAGGTATGCTTTCTTTTATCTCTTGTCCCAATCCGATTTGGGGAACGCTTGCCGAAGGTGAATCCGCAAGGTCCTCATCTTCTCCCAAGCCATCCAAATCGTTGGTCCCCTCTCCCCCAAAATCTTCCCGAGCTAAGTCGGTGGCTATTAAAAAGAAAAAGGCCACCGACAACGTCGCTCTTGCTCTAATGACTATGCCACCGACAAAACCTTTGGCGGCTACCCCGGTCATTACCCATTCTCCTTCTATCAAGCGGCGGGGCTCAAAATCCCCTCCTAGGTCTCGTTCTAAGAGATTTAGGAAACCTTCGGCCGAACCACACACTCCATCTACCGATTCTCAACAATCGGCAGATGTTGATCTTCCCCCTCCAGGGCCAAGGGGATCTGCTAAAACCTCTCCCACCTCCTCTAAACCTTCTCAACAGGGTTTGGTTGTACAAAAGGAGTCCCCTAATATTCCTTCTCCTCCTTTTTCTGTGGAGGTTGAAGATGAGTCGGTCTCTTCTCTGGGCCAACATTCTGCTTCATCACAACACAACCTATCACCTGGGGTCAATCCCGATGATGTTGCACAATTTGGGGTTTTATCCCAGGATATGTTCCGAAACCTCTTCACTCCCCTATCTTCACCGAAGGGTTATCCTCTCCCACAATTACCAAAACCCTCACCGAGGAAAACCCCCTCACCTAAACCCTCGCCGAAGAAAACCCCCTCTCCTAAACCCTCTCCAAAGAAATCTCCCTCACCGAAACCTTCCCCTGCCGAAAAGGCTGGGCCTTCTACCCAGGTGCCGATCACCATATCTGCCGAATTTCTTGCCGAAATTGTTGACTCCAATCGGCAGGTACGGATGCTCGGTACTCAGTTTGAACAACTACGCAAATCCTTGTGTAATCCAGAGCTCCTTCATTCTCTGGACGCCAACAACATCTCTCTGGACGACCTTCTGCAGCTCGTCAAAGAGCAAAATTTTGAAGTTGTTGATCTTAATCGCGACATCTTTCGGTGCTTGGATATGATGCATAAACAGATTGATGGTTTCCGTATCCCTATCTCTGCAGCTATGGAATCTGTTCTCAAGGAGGTGGTCAGGCTCAATGATCAAAATACCTCCTCGACCTTGTCAGTGGCCGCTCTCAAAGATGCCTCTGATGCTCGGGATCAGGATCTCATCAGTCTAAGGCAACAGGCTACGACACAGGAATCTATCAATTCTCAGATTCTAAGTGCCTTACAAAATATTAATCGGCGTCTTGATTCTATGCCTGCTGATGTTGCTCAATACTGTGCTCAATCTCTGGACATCGACATCACCGAGTCCGCTTTCACTCCAGATGATCGCACAGTGTTGGAGCGTATTGATCGTCGTGTTAGCCGTGTGTCGGCTAGGTCTGGTGTATCTTCCCGGGCTCGTACTGAGAGGGAGAAACCAACTGAGGGGGAGAAACCTATTAAAGGGGAGCAAATCTTCCCTCAAATCCATGTTGTCAGTACGAGTCAGGGACAACCCTCTACTGTTGCCGAACCCTCTACTGCTGAAGAGAAAGGCACCGAACACCCTTTGATGGACGATGAGTCTGAGGGGGAGAAATTGCCCAAGAAAGATAAGGGCAAAGCAATTATGTCACCAGATGAAGTAGCTGCTGAAGAAAAGCGTCGTAAAGATGCTTTAATAAAGAAAGCTGCAAATGGTGTTGGTCTTCATCTTCCTCCTCCAAAGACTACCTCTCCTGACTTGGGCTTATCTGAAGAGGAACTCAAAGCTGCAAAATTAGCCCAAATCGCTCGTGACAAAGATACCGAACTGGCATTGAAGTTGGCTGAGGAAGAAGCTGCAAAATCTCCTGTCGATGCAATCAAAGCTCAGTTGAGTGGTCTGGAGGACTCGGCAAAGAAAAATGAAGAGATAAAATCTTTGTGTATCGATTGGTACAGCAAAGCTCTCACCAAACGCCGATCCTCTGTAAAAATCACAGATGTTAAGATCATCAGACCATCTTCAAACTATAATTTCATTCGGCTAAGGATTATAAGGGATGATGCTTCAAGTTCTATGGACAGACTGGATTCTCTTGTTCGGTTCGGAGTATCGGAATGGATGGAAATTGGTATTTGTTTGAATAACAGCCGAAATGCTCTCAAGCCTGAGGTTGACAAATTTCTTGCAGATCTCCAAACGAAGTTCAGAACCTACCGAAAGACGTATAATATCGTTCACACTCCGGCCGAAGAGAAGATCATCAAAAGTCTAAGGTCTGATCTTCCCCCTCCCAAATCTAAGCCAAGATCCAAAAAGGAAGATGTGTTTGTTCAAATGGCTAGAGAAGGAAAGGTTCCGAATTTTTCAAATCTGGATTTATCCTTACCGACTCCGGTTCCTCTTCCTTCAACCACTGTGATTACAGAGCCTACTCATGGAACCTTCTTCAACGATGCATTTGGGCAGATCTCCTTCTTCAGATTAAGTCATATCCCTATTGCCGACACCATCTTTCTCCATGGGATTATTCAATTAATTCCAATTTCGGCAAGGGATCTCTATGTGGCTACTACCGATGAACTTAAGAAGAGGGATGTTGAACCGCATTTTTCTTTTGAATAAACTCGGTGTAGCTTTTATGTTTGTATTTATTTAATTTTCCTTTGTATTGTAATCTTCTTAAAAGATTAATACATTATGTATTTCTTGTTTATCGTAAATAGTTTGTACATATCATTATTTCATTCTTTTATACTTGTAAATGTCGGATACTCCAAAAAAATAATCCAAAAAGAAACAAAAAGAATGGTCTATGTGAAAAAGAACCCAAAAGAGTATGAAAAAGGGTCAAAATGCATTATTCATTTAATCTATGTGATATGAGATGTTATCATCAAATAGGGGCAGATTGTTGGGTCATCTAAGATTTAAAGATAACCTCTCCTTAGTCATTATTGATGTGTGTACTCTGTACTACGGTTCTATGTAAAAGCTTAGTTATGGTTAAACAGATCGGTGAGTCGAAGACAAACTGAAGTCAACATGAAGGAAGTCTACAATGCGGATTGAGATGAAGTTCAAAGTGAACTAATCCTGGCCTGCCGATCCCTATTCGGCAGATCATCCCCTTGCCGGTTCCTATTCGACAGACCTTCCACATGCCGATTTTCTATTCGGCATATCCTTTCTTTGTTGCCGACTCACCCTTGTTCGGCACAGTCCTCATCTGTCGAACTCTTTATTCGGCAGTCTCTTTTCTTACAGATTGCTTCTTTATTTGTAAGAACATTTATGTCAAACCCTCATGATTTGACATACTTCCTCATTCTCAATGATCTTCTGACAATGGGAATGGAAGTTTCCTTCTTTGAGAAGATATACACTTGGTCTAAATATGATTGAGACGTTTATTTTCTATTTGATCTCAAAAAGATTTTCCCATGAATATTTTATAGAGATATTGTACTTTCATAGTACAAAAGTTACCTTTTGTATTGTGATAAGTCACATCAAATATCTTATAATTTATTGACAATATCTCAACCACCCATGCCTTTAATGCTCTATGTCCTTTGTACTCATTACATTAGATAGTATATAAAGGATGGAGGTAGCACCTTGCTACTCACGCTTTCAGCTCAAGATTTCATATTCACAAGATTTCAAGCAGGTTGATAGTTTTCCTTGTCTCTCTAAGTTTAGGTCTTTGTGTTCTTTAAATATCTTCTAAGTGTTAGATTGTTTAGAGTAGTTCTTAACTATTCTTATTCCGCAACAGTCTTTATTTCTCTTTGTGTAATTCTTGATGTTCTTTATCAATAAAAGAATTAAAATTAAGTAATTTTGTGTATATTGTATTCAACCCCCCCCCCTTCTACAATACTCGTTTTACTTCTTTGGGACTAACAAGTATATATTGATAAAATGAGGGGATGCATTTGTTACAAATTTATAGAGTTCATATTAATCTTATATATATATATATATATTGATAAGGGTATCCTGGGCCTTTGGCCCAGACTAATCCCTTGGCAAGTAGAGCCTTTGGCCCAACTGCTAAGCGTGCAACCCTAAGTTTATCCTCAGCGGCCACAATGTTGCGAGTGGGGCTCGAACCCGGGCAACCGCTATGAAGTCCCCAATCTCTTACCACCACACCACAACCTTGTGGTTATATTAATCTTATATTTTATGGGTAAAAAGTTTCTATAATCTTTATATCAATATATACATACATATATATATGGGAAAAGACCAAAAAAACCCAACGGACTTTTCTTTTTAGAATGATTATGTCCTTGGACAAATTTTTGGAACAAATAAGTCACTGGACTTTTTAAAACCTATTAAATAAATCCTTAGACTTTTCAAACATATCAGATAAATACTTATTAATTTAAAATTGTAACATGTAACCTGTATAAAAGTATAAATTAAAAAAAAACCTAAAACTAATATCAACGACGCTTCAATCTTCTCTCTTAAACCATTGGTCGTCCATCACGCCAGACACCGTAGACCACCGTTCCCGCCGCCGTACACCACTGTTCCGTCGCCGCCATCGTACACCACTGTTCCGTCGCCGCCATCGTACACCACTGTTCCGTCACCGCCGTCGTACACCACAGTCCTGTCGCCGGTGTCGTACACCACCCGTTCCAGTAACCATCGCCTTCCACCACCAGTCAATTTGGTTCTTTCAGTTTGCTTTACAACACAGTCTCCATCACCCATTCATCGTCCTCCATTGTTCTGTACGATACTCTAAAAAAATTCTTAATTTTTATGCATTACAGTTGGCTTTACACGGTTTCTTAATTTGCAAGTTTTGTTTAATGCTTTTTTAAGTTTTGAAGCTTGACTTTTCATGGTAGGCTTTTAAGTTTTGAACATCATGCTCAAGAATATAGTCTCATAAGAGATTGTTCTTGGTACTACACTATGTATGTATAATTATATATGTAGACATATTTTTGCATAAAATGGTGACGTTTTCTAATTGTATATGTGAATGTGATGAGGTCGTGTTATTCTTATTTATAGGATGGCATCCGATTATAGTGATGATGCAAGTGATGATCCTAGCTATGATATAAGTGATTGTTCAAGTGAATGTATGTCAGATTCCTTATCCTTGGACCTTGAAGATGAAGATGATATAACCAACTTAAACAAAACAGTTAATGATCGGTTTTTAAATAAGCTTTGTACTGTAAAGACGATTGACAATGTTAGGTTAGACGTGGATGAAGAGGATGATGATATTGGAGATCGGGCTATACAAAAAGGTGTCAAATATCCGATACATGATCCTAATATTCCATGGAAGCTGGTGAAGCCCAGACTTGGTGAGAGGTATGAGAATCCTAGTCAACTAAAGGAGTGTTTGACAAACTATGACATGGCAAATGGCTAGAAACTAGAGTATGTGAAAAACAATTCAGAGAGGCTACTTGTTACATGTGGAAAAGGTCAGAAAGAGCGCACATATCCTTTTAGATTATGGGCATCTTGGAAGCAAGAAGAAAAGTCATTTCAGATTAAAACCGTTAATTGTAAGCACATTTGTAGTAGAGACTATAGTTTTGGATCCTTAGTGACACCAAATTGGATTGCAAAGCATTATGTCAGGGAACTCATCGAAAGGCCATTCATAAAAATTAAAGATATGCAAGATGACATTTTAAAAAAGTTTATGGTCAAAGTTAGCAAGGGCCAATGTATCCGAGCCAAGTGTAGGGCACTTCTTGAAATTGAAGGCTCTTTGACAGAACACTATGGAAATCTTTAGGATTATGGACATGGAATTAAGAGGGCCAATCCAGGATCTACAGTTAAGATGGACGTAAATTTAATGGCAGATGGAAGTAATGAATTTAGGAGATTTTATGTGTGCTTCAAAGCACTAAGAGATGGATGGATTAGTGGATGTAGGAAGGTTATTGGACTAGACGATTGTTTTTTAAAGGGGGTGTGCAAAGGAGAGTTAATATCGGCTATTGGTCGAGACGAAAATAATTAGATTTACCCTATAGGTATGTACATCTAAACTATGCTTGTTATATTACTGTCGACTGTTTTTATTATTTGCTTAACTACTTACAATATTGAATGCTTATGTAGCTTGGGATGTAGTAGACGTTGAGAACAAAGAGAATTGGAATTGGTTCATTGAACTATTAATATAAGATATTGGTGTTATCGAAGGAGCAGGGCTTACCATCATGTCTGATCAACACAAGGTATGTTTTAATATTAACAAGTGTATGTTTTATATCAATGTACAAGTTTATGCACTATCATTCTTTTTATGAAACATGGGATTGTCGAAGTTGTAAAAGAATTGGCACCATATGCAGAGCATAGGCAATGTGCAAGACACATATATGCTAATTTCCATAAAAGGTTTAATGGTGTTGAGTACATGAACATTTTTTGGGCCGCAGCTACATCCACTTTCGAAGCAGATTTCATGTCACACATGAGATAAACTACCTGTTTTATTTTTTAAAATATATTTATTAGATTAATGCATGTTTTTATAATATAGTATAGATATATTAGTTATGAGATTATAACTAATATAGATATAGATATATTAAGAGCAAATCATAAAATAAAAAATAAATATTGATAATAGTAATATTGATCAAATCGTTCAATAAATATAAAAAATAAATATTGATAATAGTAGATAATATTGATCAAATCGTCCATTAAATATAAAAAAACAAATATTTATATTAATAAATGAGTATCCATTCCACAAATAGATAATGATGTGAGATACTGTGCTTGGATAAGTTGTACCAATGTATTATGAAATCGTAAATTAAGTAATTGGCTTTAATTAGTTGTATTTTATGCTTAAAATGTTGTAATTAAGAGTTTTTTATGTCTCTTTTATAATATAGTATAGATACTGGTTGAAACATAATTGAATAAAGTCAGCTTAAATTGATTCACCTAATATACATTATTAATAAGATGAGCACCTCGATTTATGTAAATCTTCCGTCCATCTTTTGATGCACTTCTAAAAAACAATCAACTTTCCATCGTGTTGTTTCAATATATTCGTTTGAAATAATCGTTTTTTTTTCAACGGCTCGTTTGACCAAATCAAATTATAATGGATTTCTAAGAGGCGTTTGTTTTTTAAGATGTCTGAAGTCTGAAGTCTTATTTCACTTCTGATTAATAAGAGGTGGTGCTAAAGTCTGAAATTTGAATCAATAAGATTGTTTGTTTTTGTAACGTCTGAAGTCTGAAATCATAATCAGAATCATTTTGTTTTTATAAATTGAAACGAATCTGAATCAAAAATCTATAATTCATCTCACTCCTCCCTTACTCTAATCTTTCTCATCAATCCCCAATTTTCAATTTTCAACAGCCTTTTGAAGAACACCATCATCATCATCTTCCATGGTTTATGTTTAAGAATCAGACGATTCCAATCTGGGTCGATTCCAGATGAACCGACCCTATTACACCCCACCTCCCTCCTCTGCTGCTTCTTCACCATCCAGGTTCCAGAATCATCTCGGTCGTTCCATGAGAATTGTTCGCTCTAATCTCTACCACTCCGAATACACCTGCTCCTTCGCCTCCACCCAACAACACCCCACCACCACCACCACTACTTCTTTTTCTCTTCTTTCAACCCAAAACCTAACTGATTGAATAGAGATATAGAGATCATATTGCTGAGGAGCAGTGGCTTCTCGAGAGATCGATGGATTTGGCGAAAAACCCAACTCAGTTCACGAAGATGTACCTTGAGAGAGCTCAATCGATTTGGCAAAAACCCAACTCAGTTCACGAAGGTAACGATCGACATGGTTTTTACATCGATTTGGCAAAAAACCCAACTCAATCGACTTGAAAGGTAGATTCGCTTGAGAGTTCAGATCGACAGGAGGGAGGCGATCGATGTTGAGGAATGGCTTCAGGAAGGAGGCGATCGACAGGAGGGAGGCGATCGACAGGAGGGAGCTCGATCAATTTTGAGCACTAACTTGTTCATGAACTGAGAGGGAGGCGGTGATGTTTAAACTTTAGAGAGGAATTCAAGGTTTTCTCTATCACTTGTCAAATAAGAGGAATTCAGAGCTTTTCAGCTCTTTAAAAAAAACACTCTTAATGGGCCAAGATTTGATCGAATCAAATTTCAGATGTGTTCAGACATTTTGTTAAAAAAACAAACAAGCCCTAAGTGTGTAAATGACTTCAGTACGTTATGGATGGCAGGGCCATCCCCGGGGAGGGTGGGCTCGGCGTATGCCAAAGCTTAGAAAAAATAAGGGCCCAAGTTTTTTTAATAATAATAATAATTTTAAAAAATTAATAAATAAAAGAGCCATAAATTTTTATAGTATTTAAGAGGACTCAATAAGAATTTAGTATTATATTAAATGGCCCATACAAGTATTAGTTTTTTAAATTAGAAAAGAAAATATGTAAAAGTTAAATTCTTGTTCATTTCACAATGTTGTTCATTGTTTCTATAAGTTTTTTTTACCTAGTATCATAGTTTAAAACTATTTGCCTAGAAAACATTGATATATTATCTATCATTCAACTTCCACCCATTGACTCTTTTGATTATTCCATCCACATGAATTCCATTTTTGTTTTACAATATAGAAGATTTCTTGTTATTAATTAAGAAAACTCCTAACTTTTGAAAAAAATTACCAACCACATGATGTAACATTCTATGGATTTAGAAGAATAAAAATTCGAAAATTCAGCAATATGACGTCTAAAATACGAAGGCCCAAATACCCTGTAAATATAAATTTCCAAAAAGAGTGAATCCCAATAATCAAGACAACTAAAAACCCATAGCAAGAGGGTTAGTTTGCACTATAAAGTTGCAATAAAGAATGGGACATCAATATTACAACAACCTACTTAATCTAGGATCGATTCAAATCTAGATTAAAATGGGTGTTGCGATTTCACTATATTCTCTCTTCACAAAATTCCCTAAAAGACCGGCACTTCGAGGACTCCTACGTGTCCCTTTGACAAGCAGACATCCTAATTTCCTCCACGAGTAGGAGCTGTGAGGAAGCAACAACCACAACAAGTGTTAGGACGAAGCCTAGTGAGATTTCATAAGTTATATAATTCATAAACAATAATATCATATCTTAAATAAAACAAGACTTGGGTTACCGCACTCCATCGTCTCACTATTATTGTTTCCACCGCATCCATAATCTCGTACCTGAACGCAAAAGTACAAGAGATAACCCTTGAAATACGGGGGAGACCCGTTTCCATCGGGGTAACGTTTACACGGGAGTGGAGTCACCCATGATGTTAATGGATTACACCTCATGTCTCGGTCTTAGTTTCCATGCCATAACGACATCACAACCTCAGACCATATTTACTGTCTTTATTGCCTACTCCGTCGAGTTACACATCATGGTCTTACGGGACATTTTGCCTATCCATATCTAGACGAGTTACACCTCAAGGGTCTACGACCCCTTATTGCCTACTCGCTAGTGCCCACAATGGCTATCACAAGGTCCATATAACATACAACTACCTCCTCGTACACAAGGAGTAGTGTTCACATTCTTATCAGGTGATCAACATTTGGTAAGCATTTTTAACCACTTATACACCTCTTTTCTACATGAAAATATCAGTTCATCTTTACTTCTCAAGGTACCACATTCTTCATAATCTCATACATGTAGTCAGAAAGGTTTATTTTACTCATACTATATCTTCATAAAGTTATCAGAAGTTAGATCAAATCCATAGCAAAAATGGTTTCCTTATGAACTCATCATACAAGCAATAAATCAGAGATCCATATTCATTTAGTTATCATAAAAGAGATTAATAGGGTTTACTAGACATGCTCACCCTTTTAGGGTTTATAAAGTTGAAACTCTACAAGTTAGGTCACAAATCCCAAATGAACAAAACATATGTATAAGGTAGGTTTAGTACAAGTAACAAACAAGTACAAGAGCATTTAAGGAGTAGTAAACTCACTCTTAGGGTTTGTAATGTAAAAACCCTAGATATGAAGGTAGTTGAAGGTGGCTTGGATGACAAAGCTTTGATAATAAATGAGGTCTTTACTTGCAACCAAAAGTCACCAACCAACAATAAATGAAAAGAGAAAGAAGGAGAAAAGGGAAGAAATCGCTACCTTGAGAGAGAGTTCAGTTAGAAGTCAAGAAATGAGAAAATGAATCTGATTTGTGTGTTTGTTCGATAAAATGACTGGAACCCCCCCCCCAAACGGGCGACATTGACCGGGCGACTATGCCCATGGCAATGTCGTCGGGCATAGTCGCCGATGACTACCCCTCTACTGCCGAAAACGACTAAAAACTCAGAACCTGCCTCCCCTTCTGCGACATTGCCCCGGCGACTTTGCCATGGGCATTGTCGCCAAGCAATGTCACCCCTGGCGTGCCGAAGACTGCTCGATGGGTGCCGACGATTTAATTGGTCACAAACTTGACTCCTCTCGCCTCACAAACAAAGCCATAGGTTAGGTTGATGATGGTAGTAGTCTAAACACACGCACAACTGCTGGTTGCTTCTATATGCATAAGTGCATGTTGCTTCCATATGCACAAGTGCATGTTGCTTCCATATGCATAAAACCCCAATCCCTTAAGGACTTGACACCCATGCACATGAATATTTATATGTATATATATATAGGTACGTTCACAACCATAAATACAATTAATACAATAAGATGGACGCTCGCGCTTAAGACATTAAATTAGACACGAAAAGCACGAGATACGGTTAGTCAAGCCTTAACACGAGAACTAGACAAGCCTCTACCTAATGGACAAATATACGAAAAGATTAAAGAAATTACTCGAAGATTTTCGGGGTGTTACAATCCTCCCCCACTAAGAATAAATTTCGTCCTCGAAATTTCCTTTTACACAAAGAGATGAGGATATCGCCTCTTCATATCCTCCTCCGCCTCCCACGTCACGTTCGTGCCTCAATGATATTTCCATTGAACCTTCACCATTACTACATCTTTATGACGGAGCTTCTTCGTCTCTCTCTCTCTAAGATGGTTTCTGGCTCTTCAATGCAACGGTTATTGTCCACACGAATTTCAGATAACGGTATGAAATTTTCTTCTTCCGCCAAACACTTTCGTAGATAGAAAATGTGAAAAGTAGGGTGAATCCCACTCATCTTGGGCGGTAAATCAAGTTTGTAGGCTTGAAGTCCCACACGCTCAATGATAGGGAAAGGCCCGAGAAAACAAGGGCTAAGCTTTCTCCGCTTTCCAAACCTTATGATTCCTTTCCAAGGCGACACCTTTAACATAACTTGATCTCCCACTTGAAACTCCATCGGCCGTCTCTTCTTCTCCACATAACTCTTCTGGCGATCTTGGGCCGCCTTCAAACGCTCTCGAATGCCCTTGACTTTCTCCGTCGTCTCTTGTATTATTTCTGGTCCAGCGAATTGTTTCTCACCCGCTTCAAGCCAACAAGTTGGTGTTCTACATTTTTGCCCATATAAAGCCTCGAACGGTGCCACACCCAAGCTCGAGTGATAACTATTGTTGTAAGCGAATTCCACCAATGGAAGATGGGAGTCCCGATTTCCCCCAAAATCAATGACACATGATCGTAACATGTCTTCTAACGTTTGAATTGTTCGTTCACTCTGTCCATTTGTTTGAGGATGGTACGCCATGCTCAACTTCACCTTTGTTCCCAATTCTCTTTGGAACGCACTCCAGAAATGGGAGGTGAAACGACTGTCCCGATTGGACACAATGGATAGTGGCACTCCATGCCTCGAGACCACTTCATTAATGTAGAGTCTTGCTAGCTTGTCCAACAGTAATGACTCCCTCATGTCCAAAAAGTGCGCGTTTTTCGTCAATCGATCCACTACTACCCAAATGGTGTCGTGGCCCTTAAACGTCCTTGGTAGCTTTGTCACGAAATCCATTGTGATGTGATCCCACTTCCACTCCGGTATTTCCAAGGATTGCAAACTCCCATACGGTCGTTGGTGCTCGGCCTTTACCAAAAACAAGTAAGGCATTTCTCTACATAGCTCGCCACGTCAAGTTTCATCACCAGCCACCAATAAATCAATTTCAGATCCCTTAACATTTTTGTGCTCCCGGGGTGAATAGAATATCTTGATCTGTGTGCCTCTTCAAATAATAACTTCCGGAATCCTCCCAACTTGGGTACCCAAACTCGTCCTTGGAAGAGTTTCAACCCTCTATTATCTTCCGTCAAGCTAAGGTGTTGTTTCGTCATCAATTCATCTTTGAGATTCGCTTCGAGAATCGCTTCGGCTTGAGCGGTCTTTATCATGTCCATAAGGTTTGAGATGATCTCGATCCTTGCTAAAGAGGTTTTCATCGCTCCACAATACTCTTTCCGGCTTAACGCGTCTGCCACAACATTTGCCTTGCCCGGGTGATATTGAAGTTCGTAGTCGTAATCTTTCAATAGCTCTAACCATCTTATTTGCCGCATATTCAACTCTTTCTGACCAAAGACATACTTCAGACTTTTGTGGTCGGTGAAGAGTGTGCACTTGGTTCCATACAAGTAGTGCCGCCATAACTTTAAAGCAAATACAACCGCCGCTAATTCGAGGTCATGCGTTAGGCAATTCTTCTCGTGCTCCTTCAACTGTCTTGATGCATACACTATCACCTTACCTCTTTGCATGAGGACACAAAAGAAAAGTTTGCACCGGAATCAAACAATATTCTAGCAGGTATGGAGTTGAGTAAGAACGTACCCGACACCACGTCAACGGTTTCCTTCGCCTCCTCCTTCATCATCTGAAAATCCCTTCCCTGAGCCTTGGGGATGGCCTCCCTTTTTTGTTGGATTCCTGAACTTCCTCCTCTCGCCACACCCATTAGCTTGGGGCACTCCCTTCGAACATGACCCATTTCTTTGCATTCAAAGCAAATTGTCCCCCGAATAGGACACGCGACGCTAAGGTGACCCAGTTGGCCGCACTTGAAGCATGAGACTGGGTTCGGGTTTGGGTTGGAGTTGGTCTTGAAAAACCCAAAGTGCTTACTTTTGCACTTAGGGCACCACTTTGCCTCCCGAAAATTGTCGAAACTCTTACTTGATGGTTAGAACCTCGACTTCTTGTATGAACTTGGCGGGCTTTCCCACCTTCTCTTCTCCACGGTCTTTGTCTTTTCGGCTTTATCCTGCGCAAAGAGCCTTTCCATCACTTTAGCTTCCTCAATTGTTTCACGGAGGTTAGAGGCCTTGGAGTTCTGGACCACTGTGATCATGTCCGCGGGTAGGCCTTTCAAGTATGCCTTTACTTTATCCTTCTCAGTCGGAGCCACGTGCCCCACTAAATCGAGCTTTTCCATAAAAAGTCGGGTATACTCCTTTACTGACAAATCACCCTTCTTGATCGACCGGAACTCTTCCTCTATTGCATCCAACTCTTCCTCAGTACATTATTCTTCTAAAATCTTTTTCTTGAACTCGACCCATGACACCCTGGCCAACATTGATTCTTCAATGGTTGAGGTGAAGACATTCCGCCAAGTCAAAGTCATGCCCCAGATCAATTGAGACCCATACTTCACCTTTTGGCATTCTTCACAATCACTAGATCTGAAAGCTTGTTCAATCTCTTTGAGCCAACTCATACACTTTGCGGGCTCATCGGATCCGGCGAACTCCGGTGGTTTGCAGCAAAGAAAGGACTTGTAAGAACACCCTCTCTCCGGTTGCCTCATTTCCAAGGTTGCTAATCCATCAGTTCGGATGTCACCCCCGGTGCCCCCGGAACCTGCTATGATAACGTTCTCTTCAATTGTCTCATGACGACGGTGGTTCGTATCTCGGTCCTCAAGCAACTTTATGAACAACTTTTGTTGTTTTTCCATGGTCTTATTCATTGCTCTCATCATGTCCATCATTTGAGTCTGATGGGTTACCTCAGTCATGACCGGTTCAGCAGTGACAATGTTGGTCCTCGGAACCTGTTCCACCCTTTCGACAAGCATAGGTGGAATTGGAGGTCCATCTGTCACAGTCGCATTCGGCCTATCGGTCGTGGTTTCATTTACCACTTGACCCTCCGGCGATGACTGGAGATGACTCCGAGTACTTACCATTTTCGTTTGTCATCAAATCAGAGGAGGGTGAGAGATGGCTACACAAGATTACACACAAGAAACGTACTAATACAGTTAATAGATTATCATAATCTTAGTAATTCAAGCATGCTCACATAGAAGTACATTCATAATAGCAGTAGCTAATTGAAATTATGAACGTACACTACATAAAGATTCTCGTTACCACTTTCATAATTCTCAACAAAGTGCTTTTCCGTTGACTCTAAGACTATTCCATCTTAGAATTTCTACCCAAATCTCACACTTTATTGCCTAAAAGTCTCAGCTTAAGTCTAGGCATTTAGATCACATACCTAGTTCGCTTAAACAAGAGCTCTGATACCAACTTGTAACACATTATGGATTTAGACGAATTAAAATTCGAAAATTCGGAAATATGATGTCTAAAATACGAAGGCCCAAATACCCTGTAAATATAAATTTCCAAAAGAGTGAATCCCAATAATCAAGACAACTAAAAACCCATAGCAAGAGGGTTTGTTTGCACTATAAAGTTGCAATAAAGAATGAGACATCAATATTAGAATAACCTACTTAATCTAGGATCGATTCAAATCTAGATTAAAATGGGTGTTGCGATTTCACTATATTCTCTCTTCACAAAATTCCCTAAAAGACCGGCACTTCGAGGACTCCTACGTGTCCCTTTGACAAGCAGACATCCTAATTTCCTCCACGAGTAGGAGCTGTGAGGAAGCAACAACCACAACAAGTGTTAGGACGAAGCCTAGTGAGATTTCATAAGTTATATAATTCATAAACAATAATATCATATCTTAAATAAAACAAGACTTGGGTTACCGCACTCCATCGTCTCACTATTACTGTTTCCACCACATCCATAATCTCGTACCTGAACGCAAAAATACAAGAGATAACCCATGAAATACGGGGGAGACCCGTTTCCATCGGGGTGACGTTTACACGGGAGTGGAGTCACCCATGATGTTAATGGATTACACCTCATGTCCCGGTCTTAGTTCCCATGCCATAATGACATCACAACCTCAGACCATATTTACTGTCTTTATTGCCTACTCTGTCGAGTTACACATCAAGGTCTTACGAGACATTTTGCCTATCCGTATCTAGACGAGTTACAGCTCAAGGGTCCACGGCCCCTTATTGCCTACTCGCTAGTGCCCACAATGGCTATCACAAGGTCCATATAACATACAACTACCTCCTCGTACACAAGGAGTAGTGTTCACATTCTTATCAGGTGATCAACATTTGGTAAGCATTTCTAACCACTTATACACCTTATTTCTACATGCAAATATCAGTTCATCTTTACTTCTCAAGGTACCACATTCCACATAATCTCATACATGTAGTCACAAAGGTTTATTTTACTCATACTATATCTTCATAAAGTTATTAGCAGTTAGATCAAAACCATAGCAACAAGGGTTTCCTTATGAACTCATCATACAAGCATGAAATCATAGATCGATATTCATTTAGTTATCATAAAAAAGATTAATAGGTTTTACTAGACATGCTCACCATTTTAGGGTTTATAAAGTTGAAACTCTACAAGTTAGGTCACAAATCCCAAATGAACAACACATATGTATAAGGTAGGTTTAGTATGTAACACCCCAATTTCGAAAAGGTATCGTTTCAAGTTAATACAGAAATCGGTAATTTTAAGGGAAAAATAAGATATAGGATTTTGGACTTGAATCCTAGATTTTATAGTCTTGATGGATGAAGGATTCAATTACGATTCTAACGGTTCTTTCCGGAGCAAAATCGGAGCTATAACGAAGAAGTTACGGTCAAAACAGTGAACCAGAAGAAAACCGGGTAAACAATGCATTTCGCGACTTATGTAGCGACTTAGAGCCACTCGCTCAACTTAGGGGAAGCAGGCGACTTATGCCACGACTTATGGTCGCGGTAAGTCGCAAAATCCCTTGGTCGAGCATAAAACCCGATTTTCAGCCCTAGAACTTCATTTCTTCATAACTTTTGCATCACAACTCCGATTTTGGTGATTCAAGTTGCCATGGTTTCGTCTTTGAGAGCTCTTCAAGGATACAGCAAGATATTTGGAGTCTATTGGAAGATAGAAGGGTATTTTTTGGTGGTAAGTTCCTTATCTCTCTCAATGTTAAGCTAGGGTTTGATGGTTTCACCCTTTTCCTTTCAGCCTTCATCTTGGGTTTGATTTTTATAACTTGTGTGGTGAAGGTGATCTTGTAGATGTGTTGGATCTAAGATCTAGGGAGGTTTCTTGGTGGTTTAAGCCTTCATCATTGGTGATTCAAGTTTTAGGGGTAAAACCTAGATTTAGCCTAAATCTAGCAAGGTGAGTTCAAGTTGATTTGTGAAAACGTTGTACATGTCAAAATGTTCATTTTAAAGCGTTTATGTGTTTTACATGAAATTATCAAATGTTGGGTTATTTGGTAATCTTTGATTATTCGAAGTATTTAACTTTATAAACTTTGTAAAACACCCACATTTGGGATTTTTGGGCATTTTGATAAAGGTGTCACAAATGGTTATTTTTGATGATTTATCGCATAAATAGATCTTTGGTCTAAGAAATACGCTTCTAAATGTTTGTTGTGTTTTATGCATCTTTCATGAAATTGTATGTTTCATAACGTACTACTTGCACATTTATGTGAGGTACTTGAAAGAATGTAAATAGTCTCATTGTATGATTTTCATTCTTATCAGCAGTTAAGCTTGGAAATGCATTTTGGAAATAACTGTTATTGGGAGCTATATGTTTAGCTTTGGTTAGTCACAAATGAAATTGTGACAAGTCTATACTATTACTAGTGGATCCCTAGGTATTGAGTCGGCTTATATTTTGGGATGTTTTCCCCATTGTAGCTATGGATGCATTTGATCCTCGGAGGCCCTTGGTACGGTTATGTGGGACCGATTACTAGCCATGGATCATAATGTAGTCCTAGTGAACGAGTATGACTTGGTTTCCTCGGGTGCCCTCCCCCACATCTTAGTACGGACCGGCGTTGTTCGTGGCCATGGATTCCAAGTATTTAGCTCATAACTCGGATTGTGGCTTACTCGGTGTTCCGCCACAATCATTGGTCAAACGGGTATCCCCTATCATCGTAAGATGAATTTTGGACCGAACAATCCTTATGTGGCAAAGATTTTCTTTTATTACAATTGTCTATATTTCATCGAATTATAATCTGAGGTGTTGTTTTGAGGTATTTAGTTTTACCCATGTTTTCGGTAACGCTTTGAGTTTGGGTTATCTCCCTTATGCTATAATTTTGGAGACTTGAGTTTACTCATATTCTGGTCGTTTGTTTTATAAAGTTACTCAAATTTCATTATTCGAGCATTACCATTATTCTCGTTTGAGTAAGTGTTGGATTGCATTATTTCATGAGGAAATGTTTTGGCGTTGAGGCGTCCATTTATAAAATGCGTTTTATTGGTAAATGAGTTGTTTTATTATTTTAAAGTAAATAATTTTAAAGGATCATGATTATAAGTTGCAATATTTCCATTTTACGTTTTCCTTTATAATCATGATATAAAACTTTTGAACTCACTAGGCATTAGCCTAACCTTTTTATTTGTCGGCATGTGCATCAGGTTCCATTCTGGGATTAGTTCTAGCGACACTGAGAAGGGATGAGTGCTAGTTGTGTGCTCGAAGAGGTGATTAGCTTAATGAAGTCTTCCGCACTTATATTAGAGATAGCGATTGTTATTGGGATATAGCAACACTCGACTTTAGTTAGTCTTTATGTAAGACTTTATTCATTTGTTGATGGTTCAACCTAGTTATGTATTTAAATTATGGACTAGTAGTGAGAGATTTTATTATATTTTATGGTATTGTTGAAAGTTTTTAAATTAGTCGCTCTTTCCAAATTTGAGGGTATTATAAGTTGGTATCAGAGCTTAAGTTTGAGTGAACTAGGTATTGATTTTTGGATGCCTAGACTCAAACTAGCGTACTTTTAAGTGATTGAAAGCGAGATTGCACCAATAAGCACTATAAGATTGGATGTTTTTAAGGATATTGGAGTCACTAGGAGCGGGAATCACGCCGAGAGTAACAAGGATGATCATGTACTGTACGTTCATAATTGCACCTGGCCAGTGTTATGGTGAACCTACGAGCTGCATGTGTATACTTGGACTACTTTGATGTGACGACTGTTGGGGTAGTGAAGAAGTTCTAAGTTAGTAACCGTTATGAGGGGTTGATGACCCTAGTATTCGTCACTTGGAGTGACGGTAAGCATGGTGATTGCGTTAAGGGGACCATTTCTGGTCGGATTGATTGGTTGGAGTAGAACCATAGGATTTTGGAATCAACATTATTCAAGGAGAATTGTAAGGTGAACCTATGGAACCCTTGAATTATTGTCCTAAGATGATTGAGTATCTGGATGACAATAGTATGCCGGGAAATTGAGGATCTTTGGTCTGAAGAAATCGAGGAGTGTGGTTTTGAGGTGTTGAGTGCCGATCAAATTCATGCACGAGATGTATTTCTAAAATAAATTATGTTATTTATTTCTCATGTTTCCAAATCGTCATGTGGATTATGTTATAAATCTTGGAGCAATGTTTTAGCACACACAAGGTTTTAAACCGTGAGTTCGAGCATGCACAAAATTGTTTTATTGCATGAGGTTGCAAGTTGTGTTGAAGATTTTGTTTATTCACATTCTTGTCCAACGTTATTTCGGGTTTTGCGATGTGCGTATTTTGATGTTGTTTAGGGACTTGGATAAGTAACTGCGGTTTACGACTTTAACATTGGATCTTCTCCATGTATGTTAAGGTTTTGGACGAAAGGTTATCTCCCATTATCTTAGTGTTTGAGTTTTATTGAGGATTTTAATTCATGCGATTTTGTGGATTTAATGGTGTGACTTTAATGGCGTCAAGTGGTATCATTTTCCTTGAGTTTTGTGTGAGTTACATATAGTATGCATACATATCTATGTGGAACTTCCGTCAACAAGTTTTAACTAGCATTTTAGAACGATGAGAGTGTATTATTATTTGGCTTTGAACTTGAAAACGACATAGATTATTTTATGTTTTAACCAAAGCGCGTACACATGTCACTTTACTAGTTTTGAGAAATAAACCGATGTATGCGAGTCACGTTGGGAAATTTTATTTCATGACATTTTATGGTTAGTGCAAACATTTCTAGAAATTGATTTCATGAATGTCCCTTCTGTAGTTTTATACAAACGCCTTGTTATGCACTATTTTAGTACGTAAAAACTATTTCTCATTCACTACATAAATTTATGCAAGTTGGGACCGTAGCAGCCCCTTTGAAAAAGATTGTTTCAATATCTTTCGTTGGCGTCAGTATTAGTTTGATTATTGACCAAATATTTTCCGAAATGGTTTTATATGTGTGGCGGTTGTAACCACTTTGTACACCTACCGAGAAAAAGGTAGTGGATTTTATTCATATGATTAATCATTATAAAGCTTTTACATATAGAGGTTTTATAAAATTTTAAATTGGCATAGTAGTTTGAAAAACCTTGAACTCAGTAAAGCTGTAGATGTAAGCCCTCTTGTGATAGAGGTCGAGATTTAAGGACTAAAGGGTCCTCGGGGTTTGAAGCGTTAGAGGACCTGTCTTATGGTTAATTTTGAATCTTTGGACTTCAGCTCATGAACTAGTTCATGCAGAAGTATTTGAGGCGTTAGACTTATACTCTTTCCCAGTTAATTAAGTGATGATCTTTATGCTTCGATAAATCTTCGGGTTAAAACTGTGTATGGTTGTTTGGGTTTGGTTGGTTTTGAAATTGTGGGTCATTGGTACGATGGTATGCTATGTGTCGGTGGTGTACTATCTTGATGAGTATTCGTGAATATTGATGAGGTTATGGCTGGCTAGTGAAGCTGTTTGATTTGAGGTTTTATTTCCTTGAGTAGGCGTCAACTTTTGACATAGCAACCTGGAACGAAATATTTTGTAGTATACCCACGTTTGCAGAATGGCTATTTCGAGGATAGGTGTCGACGCTCGGTTTTGAGGACAAGGACGGTTGGTGTGTTTCAGTGCACTTCCGTTGGCCCTGGTGTCTGCAGGTCAAGCGGTAACTTTAAGGAAATTAGATGTTGTTAATTAAGAATCAATCGTTGGTGTTTCGATAATTATCAAGACTTTCGCTGATTTGGCAATCGACGCTTGAGTGCATGACGGGAGTTGGATAACCTTGGAGTTAGGGATAAACGACTATCTGTAGAGTGCATTGGTGCGTTTCTGGGGGAGACATCAGGCCAATGCTGGGATCTATGGAAGTTGTGAGCCCTTGCAGACATCGTGTCTGTGTCGGCTTTGAAGATCGGATTTAAGGTTGTGTTGGTTCAGACCAAACTAGTCGTTAGAAAATTTCGTCGAAGGACGATAACTCTTTGGTGGTCATGTTTATTGGATACACTTGGTGAGAATGTCGAGGTAGACTTTAAGTACAAATCGATTATTGAGGAGACCTTGTTGCGTCGTATTTAGAGGTATCTAAGGGAAAAATTTGCTTTGGAGTATTCTTGGTGGAAATGACTAGATAAGGTCGTAAGTTGCTTTTGAGGTAATATGATCAACATAAGGTTGGGAGGCAATCGAAATTTTAACGATTAGGAAATGATTTATTAAGGACTCTATATTCATTTCGTCATCGGTAAAGTAAACCGAACATCGAGAACGGGTGCATGGTGGCTTGTTATGAGGAATTCAGTAACAGCCTTGACAGGGATGTAATCGGGTTCGTATACGAGGTAAAGTTTCGGGAAGGCATTCCTTTTGGATAGGGAATCCATTAATCTTGCTACACGTGATAATGGACGTTTGATCGGTGTCAGATTTCGAGGACGAAATCTCTTTTAAGGTTGGGAGGATTGTAACACCCCGATTTCGAAAAGGTATCGTTTCAAGTTAATATAGAAATCGGAAATTTTAAAGGAAAAATAAGATATAGGATTTTGGACTTGAATCCTATATTTTATAGTCTTGATGGATGAATGATTCAATTACGAGTCCAACGGTTCTTTTCGAAGCAAAATCGGAGCTATAACGAAAAAGTTACGGCCAAAACAGTGAACCAGAAGAAAAACGGGTAAACAGTGCATTTCGCGACTTATGCCGCGACTTAGAGCCACCCGCGCGACTTAGGGGAATCGGGCGACTTATGTCGCGACTTATGGTCACGTGGTAAGTCGCGAAATCCCCTGGTCGAGCATAAAACCCGATTTTCAGCCCTAGAACTTCATTTCTTCATAACTTTTGCATCACAACTTCGATTTTGGTGATTCAAGTTGTCATGGTTTCGTTTTTTAGATCTATTCAAGGATAGAGCAAGATATTTGGAGTCTATTGGAAGATCCAAGGGTATTTTGTGGTGGTAAGTTCCTTATCTCTCTCAAAGTTAAGCTAGGGTTTGATGGTTTCACCTTTTTCCTTTCGTCCTTCATCTTGGGTTTGATTTTGATGACTTGTGTGGTGAAGGTGATCTTGTAGATGTGTTGGATCTAAGATCTAGGGAGGTTTCTTGGTGGTTCAAGCCTTCATCATTGGTGATTCAAGTTTTGGGGGTAAAACCTAGATTTAGCCTAAATCTAGCAAGGTGAGTTCAAGTTGATTTGTGAAAACGTTGTACATGCCAAAATGTTCATTTTAAAGTGTTTATGTGTTTTACATGAAATTATCAAATATTGGGTTATTTGGTAATCTTTGATTATTCGAAGTATTTAACTTTATAAACTTTGTAAAACACCCACATTTGGGATTTTTGGGCATTTTGATAAAGGTGTCACAAATGGTTATGTTTTGATGATTTATCGCATAAATAGATCTTTGGTCAAAGAAATACGCTTCTAAATGTTTGTCGGGTTTTATGCATCTTTCATGAAATTGGATGTTTCATAACGTACTACTTGCACATTTATGTGAGGTACTTGAAAGAATGTAAATAGTCTCATTGTATGATTTTCATTCTTATCAGTAGTTAAGCTTGTAAATGCATTTTGGAAATAACTGTTATTGGGAGCTATATGTTTAGCTTTGGTTAGTCAAAAATGAAATTGTGACAAGTGTAGACTATTACTAGTGGATCCCTAGATATTGAGTCGGCTTATATTTTGGGATGTTTTTCCCCATTGTAGCTATGGATGCATTTGATCCTCGGAGGCCCTTGGTACGGTTATGTGGGACCGGTTACTAGCCATGGATCATAATGTAGTCCTAGTGAACGAGTATGACTTGGTTTCCTCGGGTGCCCTCCCCCACATCTTAGTACGGACCGGCGTTGTTCGTGGCCATGGATTCCAAGTATTTAGCTCATAACTCGGATTGTGGCTTACTCAGTGTTCCGCCACAATCCTTGGTCAAACGAGTATCCCCTATCATCGTAAGATGAATTTTGGACCGAACAGTCCTTATGTGGCAAAGATTTCCTTTTATTACAATTGTCTATATTTCTTCGAATTATAAACTGAGGTGTTGTTTTGAGGTATTTAGTTTTACCCATGTTTTCGGTAACGCTTTGAGTTTGGGTTATCTCCCTTATGCTATAATTTTGGAGACTTGAGTTTACTCATATTTTGGTCGTTTGTTTTATAAAGTTACTCAAATTTCATTATTCGAGCATTACCATTATTCTCATTTGAGTAAGTGTTGGATTGCATTATTTCATGTGGAAATGTTTTGGCGTTGAGGCGTCCATTTATAAAATGTGTTTTATTGGTAAATGAGTTGTTCTATTATTTTAAAGTAAATAATTTTAAAGGATCATGATTATAAGTTTCAATATTTCCATTTTACGTTTTCCTTTATAATCATGATATAAAACTCTTGAACTCACTAGGCGTTAGCCTAACCTTTTTATTTGTCGGCATGTGCATCAGGTTCCATTACGGGATTAGTTCTAGTGACACTGTGAAGTGATGAGTGCTAGTTGTATGCTCGAAGAGGTGATTAGCTTGATGAAGTCTTCCGCACTTATATTGGAGATAGCGATTGTTATTGGGATATAGTAACACTCGACTTTATTTAGTCTTTATGTAAGACTTTATTCATTTGTTGATGGTTCAACCTAGTTATGTATTTAAATTATGGACTAGTAGTGAGAGATTTTATTATATTTTATGGTATTGTTGAAAGTTTTTAAATTAGTCACTATTTCCAAATTTGAGGGTGTTATATAGTACAAGTAACAAACAAGTACAAGAGCATTTAAGGAGTAGTAAACTCACTCTTAGGGTTTGTAATGTAGAAACCCTAGAGATGAAGGTAGTTGAAGGAGGCTTAGATGACAAAGCTTTGATAAAAAATGAGGTCTTTACTTGCAACCAAAAGTCACCAACCAACAATAAATGTTAGTGCCTTCATCTAGATCAATAAATGAAAAGAGAAAAGAAGGAGAAAAGGGAAGAAATTGCTACCTTGAGAGAGAGTTCAGTTGGAAGTCAAGAAATGAGAAAATGAATCAGATTTGTGTGTTTGGTCGATTAAATGACTGGAACCCCCCCCCCACGGGCGACATTGACCGGGCGACTATGCTCATGGCAATGTCGTTGGGCATAGTCGTCGATGACTACCCCTCTACTGCCGAAAACGACTAAAAACTCAGAACCTGCCTCCCCTTTTGCGACTTTGCCATAGGCATTGTCGCCGGGCAATGTCGCCCCTAGCATGCCCAAGACTGCTCGATGGGTGCCGACGATTTAATTGGTCACAAACTCGACTCCTCTCACCTCACAAACAAATCCATAGGTTAAGTTAATGATGGTAGCAGTCTAAAAACACGCACAACTGCTGGTTGCTTCTATATGCACCAGTGCATGTTGCTTCCATATGCACAAAACCCCAATCCCTTAAGGACTCGACACCCATGCACATGAATATTTATATGTATATATATAGGTACGTTCACAACCATAAATACAATTAATATAATAAGACGGACGATCGTGCTTAAGACATTAAATTAGACACGAAAAGCACGATATACGGTTAGTCGAGCCTTAACACAAGAACTAGACAAGCCTCTACCTAACGGACAAATATACGAAAAGATTAAAGAAATTACTTGAAGATTTTCGGGGTGTTACACATGAGACGATCCAACTTCTCTACAATTAGGAATTCAAAGATACCCTTGTTTTTTCAAACGTTATTGACTCCTTATTACCTCATATTGAGTGAATAAATCTAAACTACTCTCATATGTCTAACACAAAGAATAAGATTTCAAGGTATAATCTATATGGGCTTTTGATTCTAACATTGATGGCTCCGAAAAAGTTTGTTTTAACCTTAAACGTTTAACACGTTGAGGAAAAACATTAACATGAGATCGAATTGAAACCATACTGATTTATATTGATTTACATAGTGTTTGAATCAACATTATGACCCCAAATGATGTCAATCTATACATTAAAGGTATATCATAGGATATTATTGACGGTGGAAGAGATTGACAATACTATTTAAAATGATATGATAGATAATATTAATTTAGAAATAATTATGATTGATTTTGCATGTAGAAATACTCGGTAAAACGGTTTTATATGTATTATTAATATTTCTTGAATGTGTTATTTATGATGATAAAAAAATATATTGAAATTTTTTCTATATATATTGAGGTCCCTTTTTCTAACATCTCGCCCAGTGCCTATAAAATGTCACGAATGGGCATGGTGGATGGAATGGTGTGAGGGTCAAAGGCTTGACGGTTAGTCCTCTCGACTTGGTTTTGTGAGTTGTTGTTTGTTGTTGGATGGCTCTCGATGGGGGATGTTGGTTGGTTTTAGTGTTTTATTTTGTTGGTTGTTTCATTAGTGTTTAGTCTATTAGGGGTCGTTTACCCAAAATACTTACTTGGTATACGCTTACTGGTAAAATTCAATGCTCTTATTTATCTTACCAGGTAAGATTCTAGTCCATTAAAACGCAATTGTATGCAACAATTTACCTGTAAGAGTAACAGGGTAAGATTCATCATCCTCACTTACCGGGTAGAACTCTCGGTCCTTGCAATCACTCTTACTGAGTAAGATTATGAGTACTTGCCATGCATGTTCATCCGATAAGATAGGTGTCGCGGCAAGCGCTTTGCGAATAAACGTTTGGTAAACAGCCCCTTAGTTTGGTTGTTTCGTTCGTTAAGTGGTTGCTTCATTAGTTTTGGGTCTCTTAGTTTGGTTGTTTCTTTGTTGTTTTTGTTTGCTCGGTTTGTTGTATCTTGTTTATGTTGTTGTTGCTTTGTTTTGTTTTTTGTTATGTGTTTTTTGCTCTCTAGTTTGGTTTGTTTGGTTGTTTTCTTCATGTCGTACTCTTTGTTTCTAGTAAGTTGATGGCCTTTAAAAGAACATATCTATATATATATATATATATATCGGGTGCGTTTCTTTTGTAACCCAAGCAATTTGTACAAACTATGCAAACCAATCTTAGTCGTTCATCAAGTCTAATAAATATATTATTTTATTATGTTTCCTAATTTAAAATCATGATTATAATGAATAAACTTAACATTTCCTAATTTAAAATCATGATTATAATGAATAAACTTAACATTTTCCATATATATCACAATCATTATTAATGAATCATAATCATTATCCATAAATATATCTATTCCTAATATAGTGGTTTGCATAGTTTGTACAAATTGCTTGGGTTGCAAAAGAAACGCACCCTATATATATATATATATATATATATATATATATATAGCCTTAGGTTCATTTGAGAAATGGTAAATATATGAGAAATAGAGAAGTAATCCTAGCCATTCATACGGTCAAGATCGGATTTGACTTGTCAAATATTTCGGCTTTGACTGGTCAAAAGTTGCGGCTATTTCAAAAATAGAAGGTCACTTTCGTAATTTTTACAAAATACACGGGTTGTGTTCATATATAAACATGTATAATTCACATATGAACTATATGTTCATATGTGAATCAGTGTAATTCACATCTGAACTCTTTTAACTGATTCATATATGAACCTTTGTGATTCATATATAAACTAATTAATCAATTCACATATGAACTAATTAATTGAAAGTTCATATATAATCAGTTGAACTAATTAACAGATTCATATATGAACTAATTAACTTATTCTCATATGAACTAATTAACTGATTCACATATGAACGTATAGTTCATATGTGAATCATATAGGTTCATATATGACCTTATCCCGCGTATTTTACGAAACTACACGTCTACCTTCTATAGACCATGCAAGGAATTATCCGGTGCTTCGCGGTCAAAGCCGCAAATGTTGACCATATGAATGGCTAAGATTACTTCTCTATTTCTCATATATTTACCATTTCTCAAATGAACCTCTCCCTATATATAGTGTTTGGTTCATTTAAGAAATGGTAAATATATGAGAAATAGAGAAGTAATTCTAGCCATTCATATGGTCAAGATCGGATTTGACTAGTCAAATATTGCGGCTTTGACCGGTCAAAAGTTGCGGCTTTGACTGGTCAAAAGTTGCGGCTATCCCAAAAATAGAAGGACAATTTCGTAAATTTTACAAAACACACGAGCTGTGTTCATATATGAACATGTATAATTCACATATGAACTATATGTTCATATATGAACCAGTGCAATTCACAACTAAACTCTTTTAACTGATTCATATATGAACCTTTGTGATTCATATATGAATCAGTTGAACTAACTAACAGATTCATATATGAACCTTTGTGATTCATATATGAATCTGTATGAATCACAAAGATTCATATATGAATCTGTATGAATCATAAAGATTCATATATGAATATGTATGAATCACAAAGATTTATATATGAACCTTTGTGAATCACAAAGATTCATATATGAATCAGTTGAACTAATTAACAGATTCATATATGAATCTTTGTGATTCATACAGATTCATATATGAACTCATCCCGTGTATTTTACGAAATTACCCCTCTACCTTCTATAGACCACACAAGGAATTATTCGGTGCTTCGCGGTCAAAGCCGCAAATGTTGACCAGATGAATGGCTAAGATTACTTATCTATTTCTCATATATTTACCATTTCTCAAATGAACCTCTCCCTATATATATATATATATATATATATATATATATATATATATAGGGGTAGTTTAATTTGCAACCCACGTAAATCTTACAACCCATGCAACCCACATCTTAACCGTTGGATTCATGATCGACGGTTACAATAAATTCGGGCCCAATATTTTCAATTAAAAAAACATAAAAATAAAAATAAAATAACCGCTTATCATTAATCCAACAGTTAAGATGTGGGTTGCATGAGTTATAATATTTACGTGGGTTGCAAATTATCCTTGGCCTATATATATATATATATATATATATATATATATATATATATATATATATATAGAGAGAGAGAGAGAGAGAGAGAGAGAGAGAGAGCGAAAGAAAGGTTCAAACGAGGACGCTAACTATTTAAGAAAACAAGAAAACCAACAATCATGTACAAAATCACATGTGATTCGACATTAACCCGGAAAAATGGGACACGGGCGACTTTTCCCGCGGCTTCAAGTCGCATACGAAGTCGCAGGATCACATGTGATTTTGTATGTACCGACATTTTCTTGTTTTTTTAAATAGTTAGCGTTCTCGTATGAACCCACCTCTATATATATATATATTAGATTAGATTGGAACTATATATTTCTATACGGTTTGTTGGAAACAAAAGCCTCAAAACTCACACACAAATAAAGAAAAACAAACTTGCAGAAGAGAGGAAAAATAATTACTGTAAAACAGAACAATATATTAAAATTTCAGTAAACTAACTGCCATCCATGCTTAGAAAAGGAAAACACATCTACTCCTATTTAAAGCAACAAAAACTAAAAACTAGAGGTCCATGTACTCCTAAACTATAGCTAACCCACTACCCATTATTCTCCACCAAACTTGGTCAACTAAAGACCAAGTCCATGCAAACTTGACCCTAAAAACTGACCCGTATGCTACTGAACCGTAACCCGCTAACCCGTAAACAATACCGATTAATCCAACAATCACCCCCTTAATCGATTTGTTTCATACTTCTCGTTCACAGCAGCTCCGATTCCTCTTCGATTAAATTTGCCTCTTGCTTCTCCCATTTAGGACACTCATTGTTGTAGTGACCAAATTCACCACATTTGTAATATTTAACATGACTTTTATCCCGCTGGAAACGTTCATTGACATCCCGACTTTTCCCGAACCCACGACCTTTTCCCCGGCCACGTCCAAAACCATCACGATTTGAACCTCCATTGCCACAATACTTACACACATGCGCCTTTTCATCACTAACCAACAACAAACTACCTTGAACGTCCTCCTTTCCTTTTAAACGCTCCTCGTACGCCTTCAATCTTCCAATCGCCTCGTCAAATAGCATCGTATCCAAATCGAAGCATTGCTCTATTGAAGCCACGATTTGGAGAAATGATTTAGGCATCGAGTCAAGTAGCCTTTACACCAAGTCCACTTCTTCAAATTTGTAACCAAGGCTCCTCGCCTTTGAAGCTAAACCGGTCAGTTTGGTCGCGAAGTCATCAACCGTTTCGCCCTCCTTCATGCGCAAATCTTCGAGTTCCCTCTTCAAGGTTGCAAGCCGAGTTGTTCTCACCCGATCCACTCCCAAATATCGTGTTTTTAGACCGTCCCACACTTGCTTTGGATCGGTATAACCCGCCATTTGCAACACCATGTCTTCGGGTATCGCTTGAAACAAGAAAGCAAGAGCTTGTTTTGACTTCTTTGGATCCGATTATGCACCTAACGCCCTCGGTTCGACCGTCTCCCATATGTCGTGTGCATCCATGATCGACTTGACTTTGACCGCCCACAAAGGATAGTTCGTAAGGGTCAAAGTCGGGACTTGATAGGACATTGAACCTCCTTTTTTTGCTGGTACCAACGCCATTTTTCCTTCCTTGTTTTGATAGCTTCAACCCTTTTTCGATCAGACTTGTTCCAAGAGCCCTATTCCACCGACCAAGAAAACAACCTACAAGCTTTACCGTCTTCTTATACCTGCAAAACGAACAAAATCCAAAGCCACCTGCTTTGATAGGTCTGTTAGGTTCGTTTTTCACGCACCTCTGCCGGTTAGTCTCTTTTCCGACACGAACAGGTTGATCAAGAGTAGAAGTTGCTTTCGTGACTCTTCAACCTTTGATCAGATTTAGCTTACACCCCTTCACACGAACGTGGCTCTGATACCAATTGTTGGAAACAAAAGCCTCAAAACTCACACACAAATAAAGAAAAACAAACTTGCAGAAGAGAGGAAAAATAATTACTGTAAAACAGAACAATATATTAAAATTTCAGTAAACTAACTGTCATCCATGCTTAGAAAAGGAAAACACATCTACTCCTATTTAAAGCAACAAAAACTAAAAACTAGAGACTCATGTACTCCTAAACTATAGCTAACCCACTACCCATTATTTTCCACCAAACTTGGTCAACTAATGACTAAGTCCATGCAAACTTGACCCTAAAAACTGACCCGTATGCTACCGAACCGTAACCCACTAACCTGTAAACAATACCGATTAATCCACCGTAAACAATACCGATTAATCCAACACGGTTATTTTTATGTAAAGTGTATGAAGGTTTTAATATTTTTTTTTTTGGAAAAGATTATTTGAAACGTTAACAAGGCGTTGGAAAATTCTAATCTGGTGGGTGGCCCCATTATCCTTCCTACTATACTTTCAAGTTTCAACTGCCTATGCCCGGCCACTCTTAAAATTAATTAATTCAACTCCCAAAAACACACAATATGAGTGTCACTAACCTCGCCGCTGCTCTCATCATAGTAATCTTCGTGGTAGTCGTCGTTACTCTCACCGGTCAATTCCTCTACGTCCACTGGCGCCGTCGTTCCTTCCACCGTCACACCTCCCATCCTCCTCCTCCTCCTATTCGCAGCAGCAACCAATCCCCCACAGATGACGCTGCAACCAAGGAGCTAGTCTACTTCTTCTGCTTGAAACCCCACGATCTATCACCCAACAAGAATACAGGTGGGTCATCGCCGGACGACCAGGTGGTTGACGTTTTTAAGCTGTTAGAAGCAATTGGACCGGCCACGGCAAGGTTTCTTTGTGATATTAAAGAGGAAGACAAAGATGATGTCAAGTCAACGCCTGACGTTGACTTTCCAAACAAACCGGCGACGATGGATGTGTGCTTGCCGTCGTGTCTTCAGTTAGCGGAACAACCCATGGCGGAGGAGGTAGATGAGGAGGTTGCTGTGACGGTTGACCGGGGAGATGGTGATCATATGAAAACGGAATTCTCGACGCCGTGTGATTCACCGTCGTTTTTTACACCTGCAGGATCTCCAGCACGAGATTTTATGGAGACGAAGTTTGCTGTTCCCGCCGGAAACATTGACGAATGACGACAGATGATCGGCGGCAACGTCTTGTGCTGTTGACTTCTTTCTTGTGTATATTTAAAGCTTGCCTATTTGCTGATAATGTTTTGTGGCCCACCGGAGGAGATACTCCTCGGCTCCGGTAGGCGGCGTCTGGTGTAACCCCCGTTTATAATCAATTTCAGTTTACAACCTTAAATTAGATTTTAGAGTGAATCACACTTATCTCAAAATTTGGATTTGGTCTCTCAAAACGGATATCGAAATTGTTGTATAGTCTTCGTATGAGATTTTGTCACACTAAAAAAAAAAAAAAAGACTAGTTGATTAAAAATCTAAAGTTTATGTCTGAACAACACAAAATTACAGTTAATAAAGAACTATTTAATATTTAATTAAACTAAGAACAACTTAATTATTTTCTTTCATGATATTTAAAATGTAAAAATAAAATCAACTATTATTTGGTAAAGTCTAACGATTACAAATTTTGCATTTCAATTCATTTTCAAAGATGCATTTTTTTAATTCCATTAACAATTCAATTTTACATAGTAGAGATCAATTTAAAACAAATGAATAAGATTTTACGGATATCTATATACCAATCATCCTCGTAAAACGTTAATAGAAATAGTGTATTAAATAACACTTGGAGAGCCAAAGGCCCAAAAGAAGCATAGTAAAATTATCGGTATATACATCGGGTCATTCGAGCAAAAGTTCCGTTGAGCCCTTCCAATTCCCTAACATATACTCATCGAATCCCACCCCGTTCTCCTTGTTCCTTTAATTTCGTTCGTCTTTCCTGCTCCTATCTGGCCTCGACAACTTAACCAAATTCCTAATAACCTCTGGAACGAAATTTTTTTTACAAGCTTATCACTACTAGACAAACAGGCAAATCCGATGAATTTTTCCAACGGAAATTCAAATGGTCAAACGGCGTTGACTTTTCGCCAGAAAACTTCTTTCCTTTTTTTAAAAAGAATTTTGATTTTTTCGAAAGATTTCCAGCGGTTTTAAATTTTATTTTATTTCTAGAAAAATTAGAAAAAATATTACAATTAATTAACTAAATTTCCGACGAATTTTTGTGCGGAACATAATTAATTAAATTACACCAGAAATTTAATTAATTAATTTTAAATTTTTTTCTAAATTTTGTTAGAGCAAAAAAAATAATAAAATTCTAAATAAAAAATATTCCACCGGAAATACGTCGGAATTTGATTTCTATTTTTTTATTTTTTTATTTTATGTTTTTCGGCGAATTTCCGGCTGATATATTTCTTTGAAAAAAAATTATTAATTTCCGCCGGAAATCCGCCATAAAACTTAATTAATATATTTTTTTAATTTTTTTTAGAAAAAATATTAAATTCCACCGAAAGTGTTTAGAAATTTTCTGGTGGATTTTCGGTGGATATATTTTTTATTAAAATAAAAAAGATAAATATTTTGGCGGATTTCTGGCAGAAAATTATAAAAAAAAAAGTATTTGAATTTTCAAAGTTTTGAATTTAATTATGATTTTCAGAATTTTGAATTTAAAAATTATTTGATTATTTGATTGATTAATTTTAAAATTTCGGGTTATGTTCGGGTTTAATGAAACGTTTTGAAATTGTGGCGGCACTACCTTTACGGTACGAAGTGCACTCTTTATACTGATCACAAGAGTCTGAAGCATATCTTTGATCAGAAAGAGCTAAACATGAGACAGCGAAGATGGTTGGAGTTGTTGAAGGATTATGACTGCGAGTTGCTCTACCATCCGGGTAAGGCAAACGTGGTTGCCGACGCCTTGAGTCGGAAAGTCTGCGGAGGAAATTCTCGTGCTACCTTTGCACGTATTGAAATAACTTCGACACTCATCGACCGAATAAAGGAATCGCAAGCTGAAGCCTTGCTAAAGGGAAATCTCAAAGGAGAAGTCATGGCAAAGCAACATCTTTTGTTGACTGAAGATAGTCGAGGGGTGAAGCTTTTCAATGGGCGAATTTGGGTACCGAAGATTGGGGGTAGTCGAGAACTTCTTCTCGAAGATGCCCACAAGTCAAAATACTCCATTCACCCGGGAAGCACGAAAATGTATAGAGATTTGAAATTGCATTACTGGTGGCCAATCATGAAGCTCGATGTGGCGCGCTACGTGGAACAGTGTGTGACTTGCTTGCAAGTAAAGGCTGAACACCAAAAACCCTACGGAAGTTTGCAATCCTTGGAAATTCCGGAGTGGAAATGGGAACACATCACGATGGATTTCGTGACAAAGCTACCAAGGACCTTGAAAGGTCACGACGCCATCTGGGTAATAGTAGACCGCTTGACCAAAAGCGCTCACTTCTTGGCCATGCAGGAGACCTTGCCGATGGATAAATTGGCAAAGTTGTACATCGATGAGGTAATTTCCCGACACGGTGTGCCACTATATATCGTCTCTGATCGGGATAGTCGGTTCACGTCGCATTTTTGGGATGGTTTACAAAAGGAATTAGGTACACGTGTGAAGTTGAGCACGGCCTACCATCCTCAAACTGACAGACAAAGCGAAAGGACAATTCAGACCCTGGAAGACATGTTAAGATCATGCGTGATCGACTTTGAGGGTAGTTGGGATACGCACCTGCCTTTGGTAGAGTTCGCGTACAATAATAGCTACCACTCGAGTATAGGGATGGCACCGTTTGAAGCGTTATACGGTCGCAAGTGTCGAACTCCCGTATGTTGGCTCGAGGCGGGGGAGAAGCAGTTCGCCGGACCTGAAATTGTGCAAGAGACGGCGGACAAGGTCAAAGGCATCCGCGAGCGTATAAAGGCGGCCCAAGATCGACAGAAAAGTTATGCCGATAAGAAAAGACGGCCAATGGAATTCCAAGTAGGAGACCGGGTTATGTTGAAGGTGTCCCCTTGGAAGGGAATTATTAGATTTGGGAAGCGTGGGAAGTTAAGCCCCCGTTTCCTTGGACCGTTCGCTGTGACTAAGCGAGTAGGACTCCAAGTTTATCAGCTGGAACTTCCTCCGGAGATGAAGGGAATTCATAACACGTTTCACGTATGCTATCTACGAAAGTGTCTAGCAAAGGAGGAAAGCGTCATCCCACTCTCCGAGATCAGAATAGATGAGAGAAATCGTTGCGTTGAAGAACCTGAGGCAATTTTGGAAAGGAAGACGAAGAAGCTTCGTCACCGAGAAGTCACAATGGTCAAAGTTCAGTGGAAGCACCATCGAGGTGCCAATGTGACTTGGGAAGCGGAAGAGGATTTGAGGCGGAGGTACCCTCACCTCTTCCCATAGCCGAGATTTCGAGGACGAAATCTTCTCCAAGTTGGGGAGGATTGTAACACCCGCTATTTTGGGGTTGGGTGAAAAGTTGACTTTTACCCGAAGTTCAAGGGGGTAAAATGTAACTTGGGTTATATAAATATAAACCAAAGTTTTAGATATTTTAAATATCACAAATATCAGTTTTGAGAATCAGAGAGAGAGAGGAGAGAAGCAGGAAGAAAGTGGTCGTTCGGTTTTTCTCCAAATCAAGGTAGCGATCGTAAGAAGCAGTCTTTAAGCAGGAAGACATCTGAGGTGAGTCCTTTAAGCTAAATCAGTCTGTATTACAAATGCTATGTGATAAATGTGGAAAACCTTGTTTAAAATGGTTTATTGTTGTTTGAAAATGCTTTCTAAAAATCCCATCATTTCAGGAATCAAGAGTTATGAAACTGAATCATTGTTCATATGAATTGCCTGTATAGCTGATTTAATATGAGAATACTCTGAAATGACATGCTTTGGCTTTGAGTCTTAGTGCAATGGATCCATAGGCACTGTGTTCCTATGTCCCCGGTTTTGGGCATTTGGTTCACGTTTTAGCACGGGATAGGCATCGGGTTGCCATGATAAGTAGGGTGTGTGGGCCTATACGGTCGGGCAGCGTCTCATGGTGCAGTAAGGTGTAATCCCATTAAGTGCTTGGGTTTCCCCTGTTTTGGGAACCCTCAAGAATAGATCCAGAGGGGTTGACTTGGTGATTTGAGCAACAGATCTAGAGGGGTTGAGCTCGTTATGTGATTTGGTGTTACTTATACCATGTTTAATCACTAATGGTTTATTGGATTTCTTGACTTAGCTCGTGGCTATACTCACCGCGTGACACCATTTGGGTTTAGTACTCTCTTTTAAATTTGGCTTGTTCTCACTAGGCTTTAGCCTAACGCTTGCTCTTGGTTGTCATGTTGGCAGGTTATCATAGCAGTGGGGCTCGTCGGGACTGAGGGAGCGACCTTGGGGTCGTGAGAGATTCTTTTGAAGATTTATTTTGGAAGTATAGCGACACCCGTCCTTAATCTAGTTTATATTATAGATTATTAGGTTGTCGTTTTATACTTCGTATATCTACCACATTAATGTCTACAACTATACCCCGTTGGGATGATTTTGTATATTGGAATTGTAGCGCCTTATTCCGCAAGCTTAGTCTATTTGTCGAATTTTTTTATTTCCGCAAATTTCCAGGTTGTTACATGAACCGTTTTGGGCTTTTGTGAACCGTTTGGGCTTTCATGAACCTTTTGGGCTTTAATGGACCGTTTGGGCTTTCATTGACCCAATTTGACTTTAATCGGTTATGTTCGGCTTTAATGGACCGTTAAAGGCTTTAATGGACATGTAATATGTTTGGGTTTAATGGACCATTTTGGGCTTTAATGAACCGTTTTGGGCTTTCATTGATCCAATTTGGCTTTAATAGGTTATGCTCGGCTTCAATAGACTGTTAAAGGCTTTAATGCACATGTTCGTGTTTAATGGACCTTCTTGAGCTTTAATGAATCATTTTTGGGTTTTAATGAACCATTTTTGACTTTCGTCAACCATTTTTGACTTTGATGGATCCAATTAGGCTTTAATGGATCCAATTAGGCTTTAATGGATCCAATAAGTGTTTATTGGATCCAATTGGTGTTTATTGGATCTAATTGGCCGTTAATGGATTCAATCGGGTTTAATGGATCATTTTGGGCTTTAATGGACAATTTAGGGCTTTAATGGATCGTGATGGACTTTAATGGACCGTTTTGGGCTTTAATGAACTATTTTGGGCTTTCGTGAACCGTTTTGGGCTTTCATGAGCCGTTTTGGGCTTTAATGGACAGTTTGGGCTCTAATGGACCGTTTTGGGCTTTCATTGATCCAATTAGGCTTTGATAGATCCAATTAGGCTTTAATGGATCCAATAGATGTTTATTGAATCCAATTGGCCGTTAATGGATCAAATTGGGGTTTCATTGATCGAATAAGTGTTTAATGGATTCAATTGGACTTTAATGAGTTATGTTCGGGTTTAATGAACCTTTTTGGACTTTAATGGATCATACTTTGATTATTGCTATAAAAAAATCTAGAGCAAGAAAGGAAGAATCATATCAGACATTTGAATTTAGCAATAGAAAAAAAAAATTCAACGATAAATTAGCTTTTTGGAGAGCTCGTGCTAATAACGTATTAAAGAATAACGAAATAGATAAAAAGAAATGTGTAATTCTCAATAATCATAAGCCATTTAAATAGGTATGAGTTACAAGTAGATAGTCATGAGACATTTCAGTTCTAATCTAACTCTGATATATTTATCCTTATCTCTATCTCTATCTCTATCGCCATATCCTTTAGACGATGACAGATTTATCCTACAACAGTTATTTGTTTTTTGATTTTATTCACAAAATTCTGGAATCCCAGATATTTATTATAATTTGTTTTCAAATATATATTAATAATTATTTGACTTTGATAAGATCAATTTAAATTCGTATTTTTTTTAAAACAACATACTAACTCTTTTGATTTTGGTCATAAGATAACAATGTTTGCACTAAAATAATACTAGAACTAGATACATCTTGATCATGAAGTTTAGAACTTAAATTATCAATCCTAATTAATATTTGGTTAGATACTCTAGGGTTGTTTGTTTTTTAAAAAAAACCTCTTAATGACTCTTAAGTCTGAATCGTTCAGACCTTTTTACACATCACCTCTTATTAATCATAACTAAAATAAGACTTCAGACTTTAGACCTCTTAAAAAATAAACGGCACTTCTGTCTCTTTAAATTTCATTTTATGGTTCTGTGTGAATTTTAGAGAACGAGAGAGTGTTTGATTGCTTCTCATTTTTAAGCTCCATCCTGATGTATTAGTGGGACTCAACACTTATATAGTATTTAAATATGTTTATCATTGAGTTATCAGTTAATTTTATAGATTCTAAAAGTTGAGCTTTAAGGAATTGTATGTATACATAAGTTGTATTTGGGCCTTCTTTTTTCATCTCCTTGTTCTTGTGTGATCTTTGGGTTTGATTCCTTTGCTTGTTCTTTTTGTTTTTTGTAGTTCATTACATCTTGTAGTCTCTTTTTGGTTTTAATATATTTTTTCTGTTGTCTTTTAAAAAAAATAATTGTAAACTTGAATTTTAAATAATTTTAAGACATGATGTAAATGTTTCATAATATAGTAAATATATATTAGTATGATTATATTTATGATAGAAATGTTGAAAATACGGTTAAAAAATTTAAAAAATATATCATTGGATATTAAATAAAATATTTATTTTTATATATATAATATATACTCAATAGTCGTCTCTCTCACAAACATAAACAATGATGCCCACAAGATAATGGAAAATTATATAGTTGTCCCCATCACAAACAAAAAGTTGCCACCTTCTGCCGTGAGAATAAGATATTTGTTGGATATGTCGATAGACCGATAATAAAATGAAAACCAAAAATATGTTACAAACCCTTGAGAACCGATATAAAAATATTTTTTTACATTATTTTTTTTCATCAAACCCTATGATTTAAGATATTGTTTCATATATGTTTTTGTTCACCTTGTGAAAAGATTACACGTGAAAAATAAAATTTGATTCACCTAGTGAAATGAAAAATACAAATAAAACTATTCATGTGGTGAAACAAATACATGTAAAACTATCATATTATGAAACAAATATATGGGAAGAAATATATTAAATCCAAGCATTTGGTGAAAATATATCATGTGAAAAAATATTTTTATATTGATTCTCACATGTTTGTAACATATTTGTGGTTTTCATTTGATTTAGCCCGTATGTCGATATGACCTAAATTCATCATATTTATAATAATTGATATTTATTTATAATATTACTTATAGTTGAATCACAAAATTTTAATTTGACTTGCATTTTTCCATTGGTTATTTAAATGTGCACTTGAAAATAGGAAGGACCCAACGCGTATTTTTTGCCGTTGCTTTTTGACCTGTTCCTATATATCATTAACAACCAATTAATCTCCATTCCTCGTTTGGGCAATATAATAGGTGGTTTAGTTTTCAATCAATGGTATCAACATTGCACATCTTTGTTTTTAAACAACCATTGCAGATTTGTTGTTTAATTGATAAGGTCTTGAATTTATTTTCTAGAGGTAATCGTTTAAGTCCTTCAAAAAACTCTAAAAAGGTTATCCGACTATTAAATTTATGAACTCGTGAAATTAATAAGATATATATATATATATATATATATAGAGAGAGAGAGAGAGAGAGAGAAGCTCATTCATTTGCTAACCAAGACATTAGTGTTAACCGTGCTAACCAATCTGGACCGTTAGTTATTTAGATCAATGGTTCACAATTAATTATAATTTTAATTTTAGAAATATTAAATTAAAAGATTAGAAAATTACGGTGCATAAGAGCATAGGGTTAAAATTGTAAAAATACAAATAACATTTCTAAAACATATGCACACGTTACCAAAAATATTAGGCACAAAATTAGGGATTCCTCTCATCTAGATTATACTAAATAACAATACGATTGCTTCATGATTTCGTAATCCGGGCAAAAAAGATGGAATCGTTGATGGGAAGAAGAGGGAAACTTAGAATTCATCCACCGATTGCTTCGTATAATCGAGAAAAACGGAAACACAATCTCAATCGAGGTTGAAATAGGTGCGCTACAGATGAGATTGAAGGCGGGAATCGACGAATGAGAGGTAAAAACCTAATTTTCTAGGGTATATAAAAGGGGTTTAAACTTATATCTACCTTGTTCACACCGTTCTTGCAGTACGAAAGCCTAGTGAGAGGATTTTCAAGAAGTGTGGTCTTTCAAGATTCAAGAACATGATGGAAACTCCTGTTGAGGTCGACCTAGAATACACATAGATAGCTACTTTTATAATTTTGGATGTGCATATATGCATTGTTTTGGAGTTGTGCATATGGGTATATGGTAAGAACTGGTCATTTGTAGTTGTGCATATGAGCATATGATAGTAGAGATCAGTATAGACCTGGGAAGTGTACATCTTTATGGGTAAAATGTTTTGCACCTTATGTGCATATGTGCATTGCAGTATATGCATTTTGAATACACATAGATAACTACTTTTATAATTTTGTATATGCATTTGTGCATTGTTTGGTAATTGTGCATATGGGAATATGGTAAGAAATTATCATTAGGAGTTGTGCATATGAGCATATGTTCATGCAGTTAGAAAGTTATTGTATGCTTAAAATTAGGTAGAAGATAACTTCCATATTAACTTGATAGACATCAAATTTTAACTTAAAAATATTACATTTAAAGAATAGATAATTACTATAACAAAGTCCTCAAAATATGGAATGAGATTGGATGGGGCGTGAATCGGTAAATACCAATATTGCCCTTTGATATTTAAAATCATTAATCGCATGACATAATCTCTAGGAAGCTTTTGATTGGTCGAAAATTGGTTAGCACGGTTAGCACCAATATCGTGGTTAGCAAATGAAGGGGACCCTATATATATATATAGGGAGATATTCATTTGAGAAATGGTAAATGTATGAGAAATAGAGAAGTAATCTTAGTCGTTCATCTGGTCAACATTTGCGGCTTTGACCGCGAAGCACCGGATAATTCCTTGCGTGGTCTATAGAAGGTAGAGGGGTAGTTTCGTGTATGATTCACATATGAACATAAGTGAATAAGTTAATTAGTTCATATGAGAATCAGTTAATTAGTTCATATATGAATCACAAAGGTTCATGTATGAATATGTTAATTAGTTCAACTGATTCATATATGAACCTACAGTTAATTAGTTTATATGTGAATCAGTTAATTAGTTCATATATGAATCACAAAGGTTCATATATGAATCGGTTAAAAGAGTTTAGATGTGAATTACACTAGTTCACATATGAATATATTGTGCATATATAAATTATACATGTTCATATATGAACACAACCAGTGTATTTTGTAAAAATTACGAAAGTGTTCTTCTATTTTTGGAATAGCCGCAACTTTTGACCAGTCAAAACCGCAACTTTTGACCAGTCAAAGCCGAAATATTTGACTAGTCAAATCCGATCTTGACCGTATGAATGGCTAGAATTAATTCTCTATTTCTCATATATTTACCATTTCTCAAATGAAACTAAAGCTATATATATATATATACATATATATACATATATAAAAGATGTGTTGAACACCCATAGTTTGAAGTCTGGCAATAATATCCTCAAAAAACCATAATGGGTCCATTCAAAAATAACCCATAGTTAATTTTTGTAATTCACATTTTTAACAACAATTCAAATACTTCATTTTATGAGTATACTGAAAATATAAAATCATATGTAAACTAATTTTTTCGGTTTTTAGAAATGTATTAACATTATATGAACAATAACATTTTAAATATTTTAATAAACAAACAAATCAACTATATATAATCTATATCTATACTATATTATAAAGCAGGGATAAAAAACTCTTAAATACAAATTATTAGACACAAGGTACCATCATTTATGCAAGATTTTAAAAATCTCTTAATTTACAAGTATTAAAGCACAAGATACATATTACTACTGCAGACTTCTAACACCCACCAATTTGGTATGTACAAGACATTCCTTTTATGCATACATTTTCATGTACCACTATTATGTTAGTAATAATCCCACTATATGTATTTTAATAATACATATAAATACAACTAAACTAAAACAATCAACAAATGATTAGTATAATTCAAATACAAAGGGAATCGACAGAAAACCGTAAATGAATAAACCGTATATACAAACGATGCTGAGGCTCGTGTTGAACACGATTCCCTTAAACAGATTTGTCGTCTGTTCTCAGGGTACAACAGCGAGAGCAGAAGTACTGCCGGATAATTCTACTTACCTGAAAAATTCGTTAGAGGAAGAAAGTCGTATGCAGAATTTTAGAGAGAAATGTATCGATCAATATTCGGGTCTCTTTTGGAATGAACTCGGACTCCTTTTTATACTCGAGATGTGAAACCGACAACCATAATCATGAAATTAAAAAATTAATTCAATAATTACCCATTATTTGGTTTTCAATACACATGATTTCGGGAGTTACAGGAAAAAACGAAACAGTGAATTTCGCGACTTACCACGCGGGTAAAGTTGCGGCACAACCCGCGTTATGCATTGTTACAGTGCATGTCGCGACTTACGGCGCAGGTAAGCCCGCGTGATCCACTGTTTGTCCAACTCCAGTGAGTTTCGCGAGTTACCACGCGGGTAAACCCGCGGCATGACCCGCGTGGTGCACTGGATCAAAACCAAAATTTTCGCAAAAACCAAACTGTGCGAGCACAAGATTTCGTGTCCGCAGGTCGCGCCCATGCACAAGTTCGGCCATTTTAGCCTACGAAAGCCGCAATTGGCACCCCCTGCGCGCGGGTAGGTGATAGAGTAAAACCAAACAAAGAGCTTGTAAGCCCCTTCCAACATATTAATTAATATATTATATTACTATAATTTTGTTTTAATTATATTATTAAATATGTAATTGATATTTTTTCTAGATGTCATTAAAATATATAAGATAATTATTGAATTCTAACAAAATACTTAATTTTTTTATATTAAAAACATTATATTATTAAGCCTAAATTAAATAAATTTATAAAAAATCATTATCACTTTTTCAAAACCATCCAAAATCGTAGTGTAAATCGACAAAAAAATAAAATAAAACATTAAAATCGTGATGTATCTCGCTGCATTGCACGAGTATGCTTCTAGTTATCTATAACTTATTCATTATGTCATCATCAGTAAATGGATTGGATTAATTGGAGGTTGCTTTCTCCATTTGATATCGATAAAATTTTGGCATTTTGTATTAAAATAGACAACGACAATTTAATGATATTTATTATAAAGGTTTTATCCCAAATTTATGCTTTTTATATATGGTGAGTAATAATTACTACAAATATCTGCTAAACATTAAATTTGAATTAATTACAAGATATTTTTTATTTCATCTCCACTATATGATATGATGGTTCAATTTTTTTGTGTGTTTAATATTATATTACATTTGATGGGAAGGAAGTCGGAAAGAAAAAGTAATTTAAAATGAGATGATACATTTGAAGAGACTTGATAGTGTACGGACGACTTAGCCTGCAATCTAGATCGCACCAAAAGTCATCTGCGTCTTTGATTTAGTATTACATATGATGGATTATCGTATCATATGGAGGAACAGCCTTATACTATGTGATAATAATTGTATGTACACATGTAGTGGTGTGTGGATAACTTGGCTCGCAACTTATGTCGCATTTGTTACTGATTTAGTATCATATGAAATATAGATATTCGCATTTATATTTATATATTTAATGTCAACTACTTGAAATTATCTCAATAAGAAACTAATTAATACTTTATAATTTTTAATGTTTTTATGGAATACAATTATTGTTCTTATAACCTAACCGTCAAACAAATCAAATGTTGAAATACAAGATAACCAGGCCAACAATCTTACGAAATAAAAATCTCTTTATTTATAAACAAGACATATAAAAGTGAAATAATAATAATAATCCAAATACATAAACGAATCTCTCTATAACAAATCCAACAACATAATTATATCTACCAATAATCATAATCCCCAACCAAAATATGAATCAATGGAAACCATCCAAGAATCATGAATGATATATATATATATATATATATATATACCTACCAATCGATATCACACTTGGTCCTTTGAAATCCTCCTTGGACCCTGCCTCCAGAGCCCATAGGAATCCTCAGATCACATTCAAATTTTGGTTTGAATTTGGGTTTTGCCCACCCAACCTTCAACCTAATCCTTAGCCTCAGCTTCAAATCGATGAAGTAGGCCCCATCGGTTCTCTCCGAATCATATTTGGATCGATCATTTCCCAAAGCCACCACTCGCGATCCTCTGAACACCGTGCTGAGATCTCTCTCCTTCTTATGCCCCAAATAAAACGTTTCCAAGTCGTTGGTGGCGAACCTCTGATCATGGTATTCGGCGTTGGCTTGGATTTTGTCGTAGTAAATCCCGATGCGGCGGTTAGGGTTGCGGAAGGTCATGTTGACGGCGAGATCGTAGTAGAGAGTGTTGTTATCAGGGGATAGGGTGAATTGCGTGAGAGTAGCATTGTTGACGTGGAATTTGGGAGCGTTGGGACGGAAGATGAGCCACAAGACGAGGATGGCGATACCGAGGAGGACGAGGATGGTGATGAGAATTTGGAAGACGAGGTTGAAGACGCAACTGCAGAGACAACTGCAGCACCATGAGAGAGGGTTGCCACCACCACCACCGCGGCCAGGGCGGTGGTAGGATTTGGATTTTCTGTCGGGAGGTGGGATGGAAGGACCGTAGTAGGCTCCGTTGAGGTCGGGTGCTGACATGATGAAATGAAATGAAATGGGATATTTGTGAAGAAGGAAAAGGGGTATAAAACATATTTATAGTACTGTGGGTGCATAATAATTTAACGCGTTGAGTAAAGACACAAGGGGGGAAGACTATTTGGTTAGTGACAGAACCACGTTCCTTGTAACTTCCTTCCTTCCTTCTTGACTTGGTCACAATCACATATTCACATTCACAATGCTTTTTTTTTTCTTTCTGATTATACAAAGAAGCAATTTCTATGATAAAACCAAGGACGGTAACATCCTGGGGGTTGTGGATGGTATCCCAATCTACCCGGGTTCGAATTCAAGGGGAGTCAATTTGAGGGCATGAGGAGTACCCAGTCCTTGGGCCGGTCCAGTGCGAGGTGAGTTTGAGTATATTATATATATTGATAAGAGTTGTGGGACTATGAATTGAGTATTGATTTCTTTTGTTGAAGAAGTTCTTCAAACCAGAAGTTGAGAATCGGTTTTGGTTTTAATAATTATAAAATTGCCTTTTCTTTTTGTCTTTTGTGATTTTATGGGGTTTGCTTGCATATACCTTGATATTAATATTATATATGATACATGAGTCATAGCTTTTGTATACTAATGTAATATCCTTAATCTTTAGATTAAAATTTATAGGAAAAATTCGACATGACTCGTTCGTAAATTCAAAATTTGTTATTTTTATAACATGTATACATATATAGGGGCATAATCATATGAGATCCTAGTATTTTGTGGTAACTATATATGAGATCCAATTTCATCCATCCATCTTAATTTATTAATATTTTTTATTAATTAATAACGGAGGTTATATTAGTCATTTGATAAATTAAATAATATTAAAAAAAATTGTAACAGAAAATATCAATCCATTATCAATCAAATATTAAGTTTCCTTGAATATCTCAACAAATTGATTTTGAGCTATTCTCCATGTTTGGATTTGAAATTCAATCGTATGAATCCTCCATTCTTGAATTTTTGCATATTAATTCAAACGTATGAAATATGATCTGTGTTGCAAATAAGTCACTAGGGGTGTAAATAAGACGAGCCAACTCGCGAGCTACTCGAGATCGACTCGCTCAAAACTCGACTCGAATAGGCTCGACTTGAATAGGCTCGACTCGAGTTCGAGATTGACTCGATATACTAACGAGTCGAGTCGAGCGACCTGATACTCGACTCGATAAACTCATGAGATACTCGATAAGCAAAATAATAATAATAATAATTAGTAATAATATTTTAATTTAATTGATGATAATGACAATAATAATATAATAATAATAATAAGTTTTTTGATTTTTTTTTGGAAAATGATGGTGTAAAATATATGAATGAACTCTTGAGTGTGTGTCTAATCCATCCCACATTGGTGGGATATAGAACTCAATGTTTTGAACTCCACTATATATAGATCTTTCTCCTACCTTGTTTTTACATTATTTGCTTTTACTAAATGGTTTGAGCCTATGTGATTGTTTTAATAGGAGTACCCCATGAAAACGGGTTCACCTTGAGTTCTTTTACACATTAAACGAGTTTGAGCTTGATCCGAGTTTTCGAGCTTGATTCGAGTTTTTGAGCTTTGATTCGAGCTTGAAACGAGTTTGAGTTCGAGTTTGGAAATTGGTTATTGAGTTCAAGTCGAGTTTGTATTTTCATTACTCGCGAGTTTTCGAGTCGAGTTCGAGCTTGGTAATCGAGTTTCGAGTCGAGTTTATATTTTCAGTACTCGTGAGTTTTCGAGTCGAGTTCGAGCTTGGTAATTGAGTTTCGAGTCGAGTATAATGATACTCGAGCTCGACTCGCATCATTTACACCCCTAGGTGTCACACAGTGTCACACAATGTGATACATTGTGTTATGTCACACAATGGGCAATTGATTACAGTGTATCATAACCTTTAGAATGGGCAACAATTCTCCTATCATTGTATCACCAAGTAGATCACGTTTTTGCAAGGTGATCATAATGTATCACATCACAAGTGAAAATTGCACCTGATGTCTGTTCGGGTGTGCCTTCACCTTCACCAACAGAATCAGTGTCAATGGGGTCATCGGCGTTATTCGAAACATTGAAAGACCTCTTAATCTTAATCCAATTACTCCTTCTTCTTGTTTTGTCATTCGACATAAAACATAGATACAATGTGATTCAAAAATACCACCTCACTCTTCGTGATACACAATGTAATCAAAAGACTTTAAGTGATACAATGTGAATCGAAATACTATATGTTTCAATTTTGTGAGGTTATCGCATCTGATTCCCAAAATTATTGGTATGCACCTAAATTAGATAACACTGAATTTCAATGTGTTTTGACATTTTTACCCTTTTTACCTATTTTAGTAGCCTAAAATTCTGTTTTTAATTAAAATTTCTCTTAATTATTTTAAACCCTTATGCCAAAAATCTCCCAAGGAAAATTTAAGGTAAATGTGGAGCTTGATCCAACCAAAGAAAGTAGCTTTAATAATTGTACGACAATAATAAAAATGAAATAAACGAGACAAGGGAATTGGTGACGCGGAAAACCTCTAAAATGGGTAAAAACCGCGGACGATTATGAGTCGTCGTGCACTATGAACGTCAATCAGGGACGTCGTCGTTGATAACAAATGTTACAAGCGAAATATAATGTAAGACAATATGATAAAGTAAAGTCGGTCGTGTGTCGTGTGTAATTAGACTTCGGTTGTGCGTCACGCGACAAACAGCAGTAGGCTTTAAGAACTTCGAGAGAAAATGAGTGAGCTTGTAAGTTCTCCAAATCAGATGTCCAAATGTGAAGTTCAATCTTCATATTTATACTCCAATTATCCGTTAGCAAGTCTTGAATGCATATCTTTAATAAGATAACCGTTCGATATTGATGATAGCATCTGTTATATCCGTTGTTATTGGTAACGTCTTCCGTTATGATTCTCACATCATAAACGTCCTTGAAATCCTGCATTAAATGTAATGTAAAGTATGTTGTAAATTAGTAACTGAAATCATGTCGTACGACAACCATCATGGACGGGTTTTGATAGTCTGGTCAAAGTCGCTCAAAGGAAGGACGTCAGTTATTTCTATGGTCGTGCGACTATGGGCTAATGATCTATTTGGAATCTAAAGACGTACGACAAAGGACTTTAGTTATTTTTTACCCAAACAGTTTGCCCTCAAATTTAAAATTCAAGCGACAACTTTTTGAAATTTAAATTTAAGAATAAGACACGTGTTATAAAAGGAAAAAGTGGGTAATTTGCATAGAACCGAATCGGTTCATTTTCAACTGAATGATGACGTCATGTTAATGATAATAAACAATTTGACAGCTAATGAAGGACACGTGTCATACTCTTATTGAGCATACTCGAGTGGCTACCTGACACGAACGACACGTGTTAATCTCATTGACCATTGATTTTCTGGTGATTCAATTTTCTGACGATTTGGTTTCCGATTTTCAGTATAAATAAGGATTACCCTCAATCCTTACCTTTTTTACGCTTACCTTTCTAAAACAATATATGTCCGGTGAGATTCACTTTCCGATCGACCAGAATCCTTTCCATTCTAAATTCGAAGTTTAGAACACTATTTAAGGTACGATTCTCCTGTTCTTCCCTCTGTGTCGATTTATGCATAAGAAGTCCATAGCCAAGAAGCCTAGGAAATCTTGGGATATTCTTATCTATTGGTGTGCGACTCTTAACATCCCAGATTTCCAGATGTCGAGTGAACCTGTGAGCATGTTTAGGGAGGAAGAACATTTAGATTACTTCCAGAGTTTGGCTAAGCTTCTAGATGAAATAAATCTGGTGTCGCCTGAAGATTTAAGGCCGGATGAAGTTCCGAAGGGATATTGTGTTCTGTATGAATATCCCTTTAAGATAGGTTTTTCTTGGCCTTTTAGCCCTTTGGTCAGGGCATTTTTAGATGCATTTGACCTGACGCCTGGACAGTTAATGCCTCAATTCTGGCGGATTGTCCAGGTGATCGATCGTCTTACAGCCGATTGGGAGGTACCATTCAATGTGAACGGCCTCTTGACTGCCTATAGCGTTCGACCGGATAATTATCACCAGTATAGTCTGTTTCCTCGTTCGAAGGGAGATAATGTACTGATACATAACACCGCGGTAAATGATCGTGGTTGGAAACGTCAGTACGTTTTCCTCCAAGTGGCATCTGTAAATGACGAAGACAGCCAATGGTTGTCGTCCGGCTGGAACGAATCGGGTAGGTTTAATGTTTTTGTCGTGCGTTTTTTCTGATGTATATTTTGATGTGTTTCTTTGTTTGACAGTGATCGACTTCACTAAAGTGAAGCCAAGGAAAGATTCTCTCAACAAGATTCAGAGGATCTTGGGGAGAAGTAATACTGATCGTTCATTTTCCCCTCGGTCGAACGACGAGAAAGACGAGGCCGTTTTTGTAGCTGAGGTGACGCCTGTCGAGGGCTCTCACAGAGAAGGAGAGAGGGAAGAAGAAGAAGAAAGAGAAGAAGAAAGAGAAGAAGAAAGAGAAGAAGAAATGACCGGTAAGTCGTTCGACAATACCTTTAACTTGTATATCGAACGTCATTTCATTTTTTAACTTGTTTTCTTTTTTCAGAGGACGCAGCTGTAAAGTCGGCTGCTGCTAAGCGAGCCGAGCAACTGGAGCTCGCTCGTCAAGGGAGGGAGAAAGCGAGGAAAAGATCTGCCCCTTCCATGGGGGTAGATCCAAGACGTGTCCGAGGCAAGCCTCGGTCTTCGCCCAAGAAGACGGGCGATGCCACTCTGTCGTCCCTTTCAGAAGCGACACCAGCGAAGGAAACCGTTGCTGGGGTCGATCTTGGAGGCTCGACTCAGGTGACGAAGGACACTCTAATGTCAGGGGTGTCGGGCGTTAATAAGCCCTTCCTTACACCTTCTTCCACCTCCAAGGGTGAGGAGAAGAACAAGGAAAAAGTGGGAGAGATGATATTCAAAGCCACTCTCCCGGCTGACTTCATGGCTAATGACGTTCTCGAAAGAGACGTCATTTTTCCACACTTAGAAAAATTTCTCCTCCCGACTTTCTACGATCGGTACAAAGAATCTTGGGTTGAGGACACGGGGGCACATGTTGCTGGCCTCTCTTTCATGGTAAGTTTTTCTTTCGAATCTTTTTCATTGCTCGTGTTTTTACTACTAATTCTTTTCCTTTTGTCGTGCAGGCTTTCCAAGCTTGTCTAAGCTTCTATGCTCAGACAGAAGGTCTCAGGTCGTCCTTTCCTAACGTCAAGAAAAGGGCTGACGAGGCTCTTGAAAGAGAGAAGGTCGCCTTGGAGTTGGTCGAGGCTGAAAAGACGAAGGTCGAGGGCCTTAAGACTGAACTCACCGATGCTCGAAGTCTACTAGAGATTTCTAATCGTGAGAAGGTCAAGTTCAGGGACCAACTTCTTGAGCTAGAGGCATTGTAGACTAAGTTGGAGGTCGAAAAGATTAAGGCTACTACCATTGCTTCTGCTTCTGCTGACGAGATCGTTACTCTGAAGAAGAGGGTCGAAGATCTGGAGAGGGACGTCAAAGACTTGGAAATGGAGAATAAGCAAATCGAGGCTTTCTCCCGCTTCACGGCCCGAGCTGCTTTAATGAGGCGTCACTTGAAGGGGAAGAATCCTATGGCGTCGGCCTCCGAAGAACTCAAGACTTATCTCGACACTGTCGGGACTGAGAGGGACTTGGATGAAGACGACGATTTGGAAGAGGGTGACGTCGTAGAAGAAGTGGCAGTAGAGGAGACCGTTGTCGTCCAGGGACAACCTGACGTTCGTCCTACTTGAATTCCTTTTGAACCTACTACCTAGAGGTCGGCCGTCTGTGGTCGCCTCTTATACTTGTATTTTTTCTTTTTGGAAATGAAAAAAGTTTCTTTTGCTTATCGACACTTATTTATAATTAATCGTATGTCGAGTAGATGGATAATTACATTATATCAGACATTCAACCACATCATCAAAATCAACTGAAACTTTCGACCGACCTTGGGTAATTTATAACAATGGTTCTTGATTCTAAGTATTGAACATCAAATACAGAATTTAACCTTGTCATCCATTAAAATCGAACATATACGTGTGATCACATGAGTTTTACTCGACACAAAAAATTTTAAATAAGTCGTGCGTCCCTGCGAAAAACAACATTAGTAGACCCTCCGATGCTTAAGTCAGTAATCTTTCTTAAGAAATAATCGAAGAAAATAAATATAAAATTTAAAAGAAATACCTCTTTAAATGAACTGCATTCCAGCTTCGTGGGATATCTCGACCGTCGAGGGTTTGGATTTTATAAGCTCCCTTACCCACGATACTAGAGATTTGATAAGGACCTTCCCACTTAATGGAAAACTTACCTGCATTGACCTCTTGAGTATTTTGAAATACTCGACGTAGGACATAATCACCTTCTTGAAAAATTTTGGTCTGGACATTTTTTTTGAAATGTCGCTCGACCACTTGTTTCTGTGCCGCCATGCGAATGTGCGCAGATTCTCTAAGCTCTTCTAAAGCGTCGAGTTCATAACTTAGATCAACCAAGTTATGCTCAACGGACGTATGTCTTGAAGTCGGTAGTCGTACCTCAATAGGTAACACAACTTCACATCCATAAACTAAGGAAAAAGGAGTTTGTCCTGTGGACGTACGAGGTGTCGTACGATTAGCCTATAGAACGGAAGGCAATTCTTCCACTCACTTCCCCTTGGAAGCTTTGAGTATTTTCTTGATTGAATTGATGATAGTTTTATTACTCGACTCGGCTAGACCATTTGACTGTGGATATCGAGGCGTCGATGTTACCAACTTGATGTTCCTTTCTTCACAAAATATTCGCGTTCGATCACTGATGAATTGTGTTCCGTTGTCGCACGTTATTTCAGATGAAAATCCAAACCTACAAATGATGTTAGTTTGGATAAAAGAAACGACTTCTTTGTCCTGAACCTGGGAGAAAGCCGCTGCTTCGACCCACTTAGAGAAATAATCTGTTAAAACTAAAAGAAATACTTTTTTCCCAGGGGCAGGTGGTAATTTTCCAACAATGTCCATTCCCCATTTCATAAAGGGCCATGGGATCAAAGTCGAGTGTAAGGGTTCAGAGGGTTTATGAGACATACCTGCATGTTTTTGACATGCGTCGCACGACTGTACATACCTGATCGCATCTTGCCTTAATGTCGGCCAGTAGTAACCTTGTCGTGATATCCGATTGGCTAGACTGCGACTTCCTGAGTGATTTCTACATTCATCGTCGTGCATATCTTGTAGGATTTTCTGGACTTGCGTCTTGTTGGTGATACATCGCAAATTCAGACCAGTCGATGATCTTCGATATAACTGTCCTCTGATCATAACATACCTTGATGCTTTAAATCTAACCTTTCTGGATTCCATTTTGTCATCAGGCAGTTGATCGTATTCCAAATAATTTTTAATATCATTCGACCAGGAGCTTTCTTCCTTAATTGGTGCGACCATAGTATTACCGTCGTCTTTGATTGTTGGTGTTGCAAGATGGACTATTGGGATATTGTCGAATGTCGTTCGACTAAGTGCTGATCCCAAGTTGGCTAATGCGTCAGCTTAAGTGTTCTGATATCTTGGTACCTGTTCGACTATGAAGCGATTGAACTTCTTTGCTTCTTCCTTTACTATTTTATAATAAGCAATCATCCTTGAATCTTTTGCTGCAAATTCTCCATTAACTTGGTTAACAACTAGAGACGAGTCGCTCCGGACATGTAGACATGTTGCCCCCAAATCATGAGCAATTTTCATTCCTGCAATCAGTGCTTCATATTCTGCCTCATTATTTGTTGCCTTGAAGTCGCACCGTATGGAGTACACTATTTTGCCCCCTTGTGGAGATTGTAGGACGACACCCAGGCCTGTTCCTCGTATGTTCGACGAACCATCGACGTCGAGCATCCAAGTAGTGTCGTGCAAAGTCGCCACAATTAACTCGTTGGACATCGTTGCTTCTTCTAGCTCCGGACTGAAATCTGTAACAAAATCTGCCAAGACATGTGATTTGATTGCCGTCTTAGGTTTGAAATCCATATCATAATTGCTGAGGTAGATGCTCCATTTAGCTAGTCGTCCTGTTAGTTCTGGTTTTCTTAACACAGACTTTAATGGAAAGTTAGTTACCACAGTTATAGGATGCGATTCAAAATAATGTCGTAGTTTCTTAGCGACCATGACTAATGAAAGCAAAAGTTTTTCTATAGATGAGTACCTGGTTTTAGCGTCTAGTAGAGTTTTACTTACATAGTAGATTGGCAATTGTTGTCCGTCGGTTTCCCGTATAAGGACTGCACTTACCGAATTAATACTGACAGCCAAGTAGAGTTGAAGAGCTTCACCTTTCTCAGGTTTAGAGAGGAAGGGAGGTGATGACATGTATTTCTTGATTTATTGAAATGCCTCCTCATGCTTATCAGTCCACTCGAATCCTTTATTTTTTCGCAGGACGTTGTAGAAGAGGTGACATCTGTCAGATGACCGAGAGATGAACCTGTTCAACGCTGCTACACGTCCTGTTAGACGTTGGACTTCTTTAAAATTTCTGGGTGATTTGAGCTCGATAATTGCTTTAATCTGGTCTGGGTTAGCTTCGATTCCTCGTCGTGTGACCATATAACCGAGAAATTTTCCAGCTCGAACTCCAAAAGAACATTTTGTTGGATTCAACTTCATTTTGTATTCACGCAAAATGTCCAACGATTGCTTCAAATGTCCTATATGATCGTTCGTATGCTTTGATTTGACGAGCATGTCGTCGATGTACACCTCCATAGTGTCGCCCAAATGTTCTTTGAACATCATATTCACCAATCATTGATACGTCGAACCTGAATTCTTAAGACCAAAAGGCATTACTTTATAACAATAAATACCTTTATCTGTCATGAAGGCTGTTTTTTCCTGGTCATCAGAATGCATCAATATCTGGTTATATCCGGAATATGCGTCCATGAAAGTGAGTAATTCATGTCCAGCTGTAGCGTCGACCATAGAATCGATGTGTGGCAATGGAAATGGATCTTTTGGACAAGCCTTGTTAAGGTCTGTGAAATCAATGCAGACTCTCCATTTGCCATTTTTCTTTTGGACGACAACAACATTGGCGAGCCAGTCTGGATACTTGACTTCTCGTATTTTTCCTGTTTTGAGTAAGTTATCAACTTCGTCGTTGATAACTTTATTTCTTTCAGGAGCGAATTTTCGTCTTTTCTGCTGAACAGGCTTGAACGAGGGATCAACGTTGAGTTTATGAGAAATAATACTTGGATCGATGCCACCATGTCTTCGTGCGTCTATGCGAAACAATCATTGTGATCCTGCAAAAAAGATATTAGTTTCTTTTTAAAAGAAGGGTCGAGCGTCGAACCTATGTAAACCATCTGATCAGGCTTATCCTGGTTTAGGACAACAGTTTCCAAGCGATAGTCGTCGTCAGTCCCAGGAACGTCCTGGTTCTGTAATTGCTATATTGTCTGCTTCAGGGGCTTTAGAGAGACTTTGTAACATTCCCTAGCAATTTTTCTTTCGCCTTTGATCTCCTGTACTCCCCATTGCGTGGGGAATTTCAAGATTTGATGGTACGTCGAAGGTACAACTTTCATATCGTGGATCCATGGTCGCCCAAGGATGACGTTATAAGCTGATGAACAGTCGACGACGTTGAACTTCGTCTGTCTGTTGATTCCTTTAGCATATACTGGTAGTGTGATTTCCCCCATGGTGCTTGTCGCTCCTCCGTTAAATCCAACGAGTGTAGTCGAACGTCGTGTAATCTCGGATTTGTCGATTCCCATTGCTTTCACTGCATCAAAAAAGATAATGTTAGTTGAACTACCTCCGTCGACGAGTATCCTCTTTGTCAAACAATTTCCAATGCTCAATTGGATAATTAGTCCATCATGATGTTTCTGATGTACATCGTCAAGGTCTGCTTGATCGAACGTCAAGGGCATAACTTCTAATTCTGCGTCCTCCTTGGGTCTTGCCTCCTTTGGAATTGGTCGGTCATCGGGACCGCGACTAGCATGTCTTTTAGCAGCTGAATATGTGGTCCCACAGACATCAGAGCCTCCGGTGATACAATTAATCACCTTGGCATGCTCTGGGGATGTGGGACGCACGTCCTTCTTTTCTGTCAATTCTTGTAAATAACCTTTCGAATTAAGCCAAGACAGTTCTTTCTTCAGGGTGATGCAATCATCCGTTAGATGACCAAAGTCATTGTGAAAATCGCACCATTTTGTTTTGTCTTTCTTATCACTATCCTTATCGCTTTTCTTTGGCCATCGAACGTTTTGTTGAAGCTGTTTCAGGGACGCGACGACGTCTTTGGCTGACCCAGGGAAACCATAAGATGACACCTTAGGATACTGGACTGATTTAGAAGTCGTTGGCCCTTTCTTTTCGAATCTGACGTTTGAAATCTGTCGGGCAGGCTCTGATCGAACGATTGGTTTCGATTTGAAGTCTGGATTTTTAACACCTAGACCTTTCCTGTCGTTTGAATGTTTATTTCTGAAAACGAGGTCATCCTCGACCCTCATATGAGCAAGCGTCCTTGCTCGTACGTCTTCAAAGGTTTCCGGAGGATACTTCGTAAGGTCGAGATACAACCCTGAACTATCATCCAGACCCCGTTTGTACGCTTCAATTGCTGTTTTCACGTCGCAATTTTGGATACTAATCATTTCTGCGTTGAACCGGTTAAAATAGTCCCGGATGGACTCTCCATTCTTCTGTACGACATAGTAAAGGTCGCTCGTTTGTTTTTCCATTTTTCGACTACTAGCGAATTGTTGAGAAAATTGATTCACTAATTCTGCAAAAGACCCGATAGTTTTAGGTTTGAGATTGATCAACCATTGTAACGCTGCTCCAGTCAAAGTTGCTCCAAAACTCTTGCACATGCAGACTTCTTGGAATTGATGCGGTATTGAAATAGTCCACATGAGCTGTTTGTATTGGGCGACGTGTTCTGTCGGATCAGTGACACCTAAATATTTTGGGGAGAAGGTCGGGATGCTATATTTCTTTGGGATGTCCACCAAAGCAATTTCATCGACGAACGGCGACGCTTGAAATCCTGTTCGTGGTTCGACATCAACTGGGACTGCTGCCCCCGGCAATTTGGCCAGCATAGACAAGACACGCTCATTCTGCTCCTCTAGAAACTTCAATCGTTGTGCAACGGTATCCATTGGTACACCCCCGGGCACACCTAATGGAACATAACCTGATCCGTTGAAATTAGTCTGCTGCGAAGAATCAGAGGCATATCCATTGAACGACATAGAAGGCATAGACATAGTTGGGATTACGAAGGTCGCAGGTTTAACTGGTGGTGGACGAGGATAATTAGGCAATGGAGGAGGTACGTTCCAAGCACCAGTATAAGCATTTGTAGTCCCAGTCACACATGTTTTCACTTTGACTTCTGAGATGCTCGATGGTTTCTGCCGCCTGACGAGCCTGAGCTGTTAGGGCGTCAATACGGGCACGAGCAGCAGTCAACTCCATGTTCATTTGAGCCACAACATGATCTTGAGTTCCTTGGAATGACATTATCCTGAATAACTGAAAAAAAAAGAATACTCGAAGGAAAACGTTAGCACGTCGTAAGATTATCAAAGATTTTCTTTGGATGGGACCCCATGGTGGGCGCCAAACTGTTTATGCCAAAAATCTCCCAAGGAAAATTTAAGGTAAATGTGGAGCTTGATCCAACCAAAGAAAGTAGCTTTAATAATTGTACGACAATAATAAAAATGAAATAAACGAGACAAGGGAATTGGTGACGCGGAAAACCCCTAAAATGGGTAAAAACCGCGGACGAGTATGAGTCGTCGTGCACTATGAACGTCAATCAGGGACGTCGTCCTTGATAACAAATGTTACAAGCGAAATATAATGTAAGACAATACGATAAAGTAAAGTCGGTCATGTGTCGTGTGTAATTAGACTTCGGTTGTGCGTCACGCGACAAACAGCAGTAGGCTTTAAGAACTTCGAGAGAAAATGAGTGAGCTTGTAAGGTCTCCAAATCAGATGTCCAAATGTGAAGTTCAATCTTCATATTTATACTCCAATTATCCGTTAGCAAGTCTTGAATGCATATCTTTAATAAGATAACCGTTCGATATTGATGATAGCATCTGTTATATCCGTTGTTATTGGTAACGTCTTCCGTTATGATTCTCACATCATAAATGTCCTTGAAATCCAGCATTAAATGTAATGTAAAGTATGTTGTAAATTAGTAACTGAAATCATGTCGTACGACAACCATCATGGACGGGTTTTGATAGTCTGGTCAAAGTCAATCAAAGGAAGGACGTTAGTTATTTCTATGGTCGTGCGACTATGGGCTAATGATCTATTTGGAATCTAAAGACGTACGACAAAGGACTTTGGTTATTTTTTACCCAATCAATTATTTAGATGGATGGATGAGATTGGATCTCATTGTTACCACAAAATACTAGGATCTCCCTTGAAAGCCCCCCTATATATATATATATATATATATATATATATATATATATATGGGCAGGTTCAAACGAGAAGCTAAACATTTTGCGAGAAGGCGAGAAGTGTTTAATCATATATGATACACAAGCTTAATCATATATGATTAAACACATGTTATATTGGCAATACATAGACGTTTAATCATACATGATTAAACACACCTACAAGCCGTGTAATCATATATGATTAAACACTTCTCGCCTTCTCGCAAAATGTTTAACTTCTCGCATGATCCTCCCTCTCTCTCTCTCTCTCTCTCTCTCTATATATATATATATATATATATATATATATATATATATATAACGATTTCCATTAGATTTCATACAAAAGCCATGCAAATTGGCAAATCTAAGTTTATACGACTACTTACAAGGACGATGACAATATAATTTCTTCCAAAATACTTTTTGCAACTAATCATCGCCACAAAAAAGATATCGCACAACGTATCATCCACCACTATCAAGTACTAGCTTTCCTTACTCCTAGTATTACCTTATGCACCCGATTCTGATCCTAGGATACACGTCGACAAACAAAACAAATCAGACTACACGTCTGGTGAATTCAAGAGTTTGTATCATAAAACATTCAAATAAAAATATATAAACTGATTCATAAATTCAAACAATTCATGATTGGTAAATAATAGTGATATGCAAGCCAACACGTTACTTTTCACTAAAAACATATAAAAGTGTGGTTATTATTTTCATAATTAGGTAATAAACATCGCACCACGTGGGGGAGACCCACAACAAAAACCGGAATTAGTGAAAGTGCACTACCCAGCGGTCACTTATCCGTTAGGCTAATTTCGGCATAATCACCATGTGCATGTTGTATCTTAGAGACACTATGCCTATTAGCTGAGTATCTGGCACCAACAGTGCACAATCCTCATTAAAACACCCAATGGGAGCAACCCATCTAATTGTAAAGGCAACAACCCCAATACAAACGCAACAAAGGAGTGACCCTAAGTCACCATATCCGGATCTAAATACACCACTTCAGTGAGTAAACAAATAACTCACAATACCTTATTTATACAAAGTGTATTTCACCAAAATTTAAGTCAAAAGCATACTACATAAACATCAAGTTTCAAAATATCAAAACAATATTTCATGTAGTTTATCATAAATATTTAGCATGCTTGTTTTCATCTTAAAATTTACTTTGTATAAAACATTAAATAACCACATTTCATAACACTCATTGAAATCATGCATTTTTCAAGGACACATATTCAACATAAGCAAAATGAATCACTTGTGTAAAATATATACTTTGACGTGTACCTAGTTTTAAGACTACTTGAACTCACCTTAGTCCTTTTTAGTTAGTACTCCGTTGGTGCTCGACTTGATTACCTGCCTTAATACTTAAACAAACACATAAAGATCTTATACCAGTACAACACTCTAAACAACCATTTAGATTACATTTTCTTATCTTGATACACCATCAAGAATGACTCAAAATAGACTTAAAACCTTTTCATATATGGATTTAAATGAAACAATTCTTTTATTTACGTCAAAAATAGGAAAACTTTGGAAAATCCGTTTTTGGACCTATTTAGAGACTGAATTACTTCATACTTAAAACATATCAGTTGTAGAATACGTCTCGACGGTTTCAGATTGATATTACACGTCTAAATCCGAGTTATGAGTGATTTTATAAAAAAATTACAATTTTCAGCATTAATTTAACTTAATCCTGTGACTTGCTCTTATTTCTTCCGAGCCTCTTAGCTTACATAATAACCTTGAAGGCATGCTTACTATACATTTTAACACATGCTTAGAAGGTTCACACATTGATTTTTCACTTAAATCCTAACCAATGCATATGTTTTCATACTTTAGTCCAAACCGAACTTAAACATTCCTTAACTTTGTAAATCCATAAAACCACATAAGATATATTGATTTGATCATTGTAACACTTTTATATACCTTTCATAACTATATCCATCGAATTTCAATCCTTAATTTTGCACAAAAAGACTCAATTTTAGTATTAACCAAAACAATGTGACTTTTTGGAAAAAGTCATATGTCATGAATATAAGTTTTAATCTAACAACAAAAACATGTTTAGGTGAAAATTTTCTTCTTGATGCCATTAAATATCATCTTAATGATACTAAGAAACAAACCATATCAGGCATATTAACCTTTTCATGATAGTTTCAATGTCTTAAAATTCATCATCTTACTTTGAACACTTTAGATGGACCCAAAATTATTCTAAACATGAAATGAACTTACCCAACATATTACCTCTACTAACAAGATATATAACACCCAATTTCTTCCATTCATTGTAGGATTTTAGGTTCTAATGCACCAAATCAAGATATTTCACATTAAGACTCAAGTGGGGAATTAATGTACATCTTTCAATGGGATTTTTCCAGAAAACATATAAAGACACGGCTGTCCTCTCATGGCAGTCGTTGTCTTCCTTCTTATGCCTTAAAATCCCAAAAATCGACCCTAATATCATTATAATCATCAAATAGAACAAGAAATCGAAGTTAATCATGAAAGGTTACCTCAAATCGATCGATTAATGACAAGAAATTAAATTATTGAAGCCTTATCATCCTTCTTCGCGTTCTCCGTCTTTCTCCCAACTTCTTTGACAAGACCTCTCTTTTCTTTTCTTTTCTTTTTCCTTCTTCTTTTTTCATTAAAACCCCCTTTTTATATTATTAATTGTTTAGGGACATGACACAACAAACAATAAAGTTTTGCTTAAATCAAATCTTACCCCAACATTAACTATTTAACTCATTTTTAGTATATGTAAATAATGGAATTTGACACAACATCCCTTAGGTTTATCTTTTAGAACATAACATGTCTAGCCCAACATTTATATACACACACACACATATTATATTACTACCTTGAAATGGGATGCCACAATTCTCCCCCTCTATAAGGAGATTTCGTCTTCGAAATCTGAGTCTAAGCAAATAGTTGCAGGTAGCGCCTCCTCATTTCGTTTTATGGTTCCCACGTCACATTTGCACCCCGGTGATGCTCCATTGTACTTTACCTAACCCGATCTCGTTTCAGCGCAATTTCTTTGTCTTTCGTTCTAATATCAGCTCATGCTCTTCGATATAATGAATTTTATCGTTTATCTGAATTTCAGATAATGGAATAACATTTTGTTCTTCCGCCAAACACTTCCGTAGGTAACATTGTGAAATGTGTTATGAATTCCTTGTAACTCTGGTGGTGAGTCTAGGCGGTAGGCTTGAGACCAAATCTTTTTCAACACTGTGAAAGCCCCAAGAAAATGAGGATTGGGTTTTCCACGCTTCCTAAATCTGAACACTCCCTTCCATGGTGATACTTTTAATATAACTTTATCACCCACTTGAAACTCTATGGGTCGCCTCTTCTGATCTGCGTAGATCTTTTGTAGATCTTGCGCGACTTTAAGGTGTGCTCTAATCACCTTGACTTGTCTGCAGTCTCTTGTACAATCTCAAGACATGCAAACCGTTTCTCCCCAACTTCTAACCAACAAACGGATGTCCTAAATTTTTGCCCATACAATGTTTCAAATGGCGCCATGGCAATGCTAGAGTAATAGCTGTTGTTATATGAAAATTCAACCAAAGGCAAGTGCGCATCCCAACTCCCACCAAAGTCAAATACACAACAACGAAGCATATCTTTTAGAGTTTGGATCGTCCTAACACTTTGTCTATCAGTCTGAGGATGGTAGGCGGTACTCAGATTCACTCTTGTCCCTAACTCTCGCTGCAGTCCCTCCCAAAACTTGGAGCTGAATTAATTGTCTCTATCTAAAACGATGGATAACGGTACTCCATGTCTCAAGATAATCTTGTCAATATACAACTTAGCCAATTTGTCCTTTGACCAAGTTTCCTTCATCGGTAAGAAGTGTGTGCTTTTCGTCAATTTGTCTACAACAACCTATATAGCATCGTGACCCTTCAACGTCTTGGGCAATCCAATCATGAAATACATAGTAACATGATCCCATTTCCATGTTGGTATATCCAATGGTTGTAGACTCCCATATAGTCGTTGATATTCAACTTTTACTTATAAACATGTCATACACTTCTCAACATACTTTGCTATAACAAGTGTCATGATGGGCCACCAGTAGTGCAACATCAAATCCCGATACATCTTGGTGCTTTATAGATGAATACTTTTTTTTGATTTATGTGCTTCTTCTAGTAACAACTCACGATTACCCCAATTCTTGGCACCCAAATTCTACCTCGAAATAACTTTTGACCCTAATTGTCTTCTTCAAGTGAATACTGTTGTTTTACCATGACTTCATCTTTTAAGTTTTCCTCCAATAAAGCCTCCATTTGAGCTTCTTTAATTCTTTCAATCAAACTTGACATAACTTCAATTATGTTGAAGTTAACAAATACATCACCACTTCGTTCTTTATGGCTCAAAGCATCTGCAACTACGTTAACTTTTCCAGGGTGATATCTGATTTCACAATCGTAGTCCTTGATTAACTCCAACCAATGCCTTTGTCTCATGTTTAACTCATTTTGATCAAAAACATATTTTAGACTTTTATGGTCAGTAAAAGTAGTACATCGTGTACCATACAGGTAATGCCTCCATAACTTTAATGCAAAGACAACTGCAGCTAGCTCCAAATCATGTATCGGGTAATTCTTCTCATGCTCTTTGAGTTGTCTAGAAGCATAAGTAATTACCTTGCCCCGTTGCATTCAAATAAAACCTAAACCAGATCCAGATGCATCGTTGTATACTACGAAGTCATCAGATCCTTCTGGCAAAGATAATACAGGTGTTTCACACAATCTCTTCTTTAATGTTTCAAAGGCATTCATATGTTTTTCAGTCCAAACAAACTTCACATTCTTTCGAGTCAAAGCAGTCAATGGTGAAGAAATCTTCGAGAAATCTTGTATGAATCTACAGTAACATCCTGCTAATCCCAACAAACTTCTTATCTCTGTAGGACTTTTTGGAGCCTCCCAACTCATTACTGTTTCGATCTTGGACGGATCTACTTTCACACCTTTGCTACAAATCACGTGACCAAGAAACTGTACTTCAAATAGCCAAAAGTCACATTTAGAAAACTTTGCATAGAGTTTCTTTGGTCTCAATAACTCCAGAACCTCTCATAAATGTCTTTCATGTTCTTCCTCATTCTTGGAGCGAATGAGGATGTCATAGATGAACAATATGATTGATGTGTCTAAGAAGGGGCGGCAGACTCGGTTCATCAAATCCATAAAAGCAGCTGGAGCATTTGTCAAACCGAAAGGCATAACCAAGAATTCATAATGGCCATACCTGGTCCTGAAAGCAGTCTTGGCAACATCTTCCCCTCACACTTTCAATTGATGATAACCTGACCGAAAATCAATCTTGGAGAAACAACTAGCTCCCTGGAGTTGATCAAACGGATCATCAATACGAGGAAGTGGGTATTTATTCTTTATAGTCACCTTGTTCAGCTCGCGGTAGTCGATAAAAATCTATAAGTTAACATCTTTCTTCTTCACAAATAATACCGGAGCACCCCACAACAAGGAACTAGGTTCGATGAACCATTTGTCGAGCAATTCTTGCAAATAGGTCATCATTTCTTTCATTTCTGAATGAGCTAAACGATATGGAGAACGAGTGATCGATGTTGCACCACGAACGAGGTCTATATGAAACTCCACCCGACGATCTGGTGGTAAGCCGAGCAGATCATCGAGAAACACATCAGGGTAATCACACACTACTCGAACATCTTCAATTTTTTTCTTTTCCACTTTGACATCCACAACATATGCCAGAAATGAAGAACAACCTTTGATAAGACATTTTTGTGCTTTCACTACTGAGATGATCCCTATGTCACCCTTTCTCTTATCCCCATAAACCAATAGTGTCTCCTCATTTAGTCTTAAAATAGAAAGTATATTCTTTGAACATAAAATATATACTCCATTCTAAGACAACCAATCCATACCTATCACAACGCCAAATCCTCCTATTGTCATGGGTAACAAGCTAACTAGAAATGACATAACCTCAATTTCAATTGAGCATCCATTAAAAATCTCACGCACTAACACTTTCCCCCTATTAGCTGTCTCTACCACTAATGCTTCTAATAGTGTGCTAACTAGCATGTCAAATTTCTTACAAAATGTCATGGAAACAAAAGAACAGTTGGCTCCTGAATAAAATAACACACGAGCGGGTATAGAGTTGATTAGGAACGTACCTATGACCACATCAGCTACATCACGAGCTTCTTCTGCTGTCATCTAAAATGATCTACCCGGAACTCTCAAATCCTTCTTTGACTGCTTACTGCTTGATGTTCCCTTCCCAGACTCTCTGAACTTTGGGCAGCCATGAAAGATATGTCTTTTAGCTCCACAACCATAGCATCTAAGTTGATTGATGTTACAATCTTTACTAACGTGTCCCAACATCCCACCCTTGTAGCATGACACTAGATAATCATAACACCTTCCCACATGTTTCTTGTAACAACTCGGGCATGCCTTTGGTTCATTCTTAAGTTGTACTTTCTTTTATTTGGGGTAGTAACATGTCTGAACTTTAATTTTTGTATTTGTCTTTCCTTCCCATTTTCTCTTTTCCCCTTTTATTGGCATCTCTTCTTTCATTTCTGTCATGTCATCCTTAATCAACTGAGTTTCCACCATAGCTTCTTGCAATGTCTCTATACGTACGGGTCGTATGAGAGATCTCATTAGTGATGGTAGTCCTGCTAAATAGAACTTTATCTTACTCTTTTCATCTGGAGCCACTTGTTCTAACAATCCCAACTTTTCCATAAATCTTCTTGTATACTCAACCAATGGCAAGTTGTCTTTCTTCAGATTTCTGAACTCTTTTTCAATTCGGTCTCAAACCCTTTCATTACAATACATTTCCAGTATCTTCCTTTTAAAAGTTGACCAAACCATTTATGGCACAATGGTTGGCCCAAGAGCTTGTCTAGTCACTGTCCACCAACTCAAAGCTTCTCCACGTAGCATCCGTGAAGCAAATTTGACTTTCTGCTGCTCATCACATTCACTAGATTCATATGCTTGTTCTATTTCCTGTAACCACTTCATGCACTTCACTGGATCAACACCACCCATGTATTATGGAGGTTTGCAACCCAAAAACACTTTAAATGAAACAGTCTTCTTTGATTGAATTTTAATCACCACTTATTTTTCTTTGTTAGAATTCGGTTGTAACTACTTTTTAATCTTATCCATTTATGGTTATAACCGTTGTATAACCGCCTAACCGCCAATAACCGTCGATCTCTTATTTAAATATGTAATGTGAGAATCTGGGGATAGACATATATCTCTTTTCACAGCCTTTGAAAAACAGAGAAATCTTAAGAATTATCCCATTACAAAATTCGTGAACTCAAGGTTTATAGGATCGAATTGTTGTATTTGGAAAGTGTTTTCCAACACGATTCTTAAGTTTATCCGGTCTCGATACCATCTCTAAGTTACACATTTCCTAACATTCAAATACAACAATTTTCTGATTAATTAACGATGGCGAATCGAGAGGAGTCTGTTCGCGATATGACTTCGAAATTTGGCAAACTAGAGAAATTTCAAGGAAACGACTTTCGTCGGTGGCAAAAGAAGATGCACTTCCTTCTCACCACTTTAAAGGTCGTATATGTTCTTAGCACCCCGATGCCCGAGATTCTTGAAGACTCAACTCTGGAGGCGGTCCAACGTAGAAACAAGTGGGAGAACGATGACTACATATGTCGTGGGCATATTCTTAACAGTATGTCTATGTCTGATGCTTTATTTGATGTTTACCAGAATGTAGAAACATCCAAAGAATTATGGGATGTTTTGGAATCGAAATAGATGGTCGAGGATGCTTCGAGTAAGAAGTTCCTCGTAAGTAATTTTAACAATTACAAGATGATCGACTCCAGGCCCGTTATGGAGCAATACAACGAATTGCTCCGGATCCTTGGTCAATTTACTCAACACCATATGAATATGGATGAATCCATATCGGTTTCGAGTATAATTGACAAGTTGCCACCATCATGGAAAGATTTCAAACACACACTTAAACACAAAAAGGAAGAACTTTCTTAGGTGCAACTTGGCAGCCACTTACGTATTGAGGAATCATTACGTGTACAAGAAAGTGGTAAGACCAAGGATAAGGATGTCCCAAGTTCATCCAATGTCAACATGGTTGAGGAGCGTAAGAACACGACCAAAAGGAAGTTCGACAAAGGTAAAAAGCGGATGTTCGACAACCCCAAACACGGACCCAACAAAAAGTCGAAAATGACTTGTTGGATTTGTGGTCGAACTGGACATTTCAAACGAGATTGTCGAGTTGGTAAAGGAAACAGGATTGGAGCGAGTATGAGTGGGGCAGGACAAGGGTCGAACGACCAAACACCAAATCAAGGTCAAAATTCGATATTTTCTTATAATTCAAGTGAGAATTATGTATCACTAATTTTCTATGCATTTTATGCACGGGATGATGATATCGCCTGGTGGATAGACTCGGGTGCCACAAGTCACATGTGCAAGGATAAAAAATGGTTCAAGAAGTTCGAACCAGTGGAAGATGAATCGGTCTTGCATATGGGCAACGAGTCTAGTGCTCCAATCTTGGGTCGTGGTCGTGTGGATCTTACTTTTAGCTCTGGGAATTTATTAACTCTTAATAATGTTTTATTTGTACCAAAAATCCGGAAGAATCTAGTCTCCGGTAGTATGTTGAACAAGTTGGGTTACAAACAAGTATTCGAAAGCGATAAGTATACCTTATCGCGACGTGGTGTGTTTGTTGGATTTGGATATTTGAATTCTGGTATGTTTATGTTGAATATAATTAATAAATTTGCTTGTGATAATTCTGTGTGTTTGGTTGAGAATGAAAATTCATTTTTGTGGCATCCAGACTTGGACATGTGCATTATAAAAGAATGCATGAAATGTCCAAGGATGGCATGATTCCTTCCTTTGATTTATATATTGAAAAGTGTAAGACTTGCATGCTCACAAAAATCACACGTCAACCTTTTCCTAAAATTAAAAGATCATCTATGGTTTTGGATTTAATCCATAGTGATTTGTGTGATTTGCATGCGACTCCTTCACTTGGAAATAAAAAGTATTTTGCTATATTTATAGATGACGCTTCGAGATTTTGTTACGTTTTTCTACTTCATTCGAAAGATGAAGTTTTAGAAAAATTTAAAATTTATAAAACCGAAGTGGAATTGCAGCAAAATATTTTAATTAAAAAGTTAAGAACCGATAGAGGCGGTGAATATTTCGATCCTCTATTTTTCCAGTATGTTGGAATTATTCACGAGACCACGGCACCGTACACACCTCAACAAAACGGTGTTGCGAAACGGAAAAATCGAGTTTTGAAATAAATGGTTAACTCGATGTTATCCTACTCCGGTCTTAGTGACGGATTTTGGGGTGAATCCATGTTGGCGGCTTGTTACGTTTTAAACCGGGTACCAAACAAAAGGAGTAATATGACTCCTTATGAACTTTGGTTCAAGAATAAACCAAACTTGAATTATTTACGAGTTTGGGGATGCCGAACCATGGTAATATTACCGGATCCCAAAAGAAAGACATTGGGGGAAAGAGGAATCGATTGTATATTTATCGGATATGCCGACCATTCTAAGGCATATCGATTCTATGTCATCGAACCCAACGATTCTGTTTCGGTTAATATTGTAATAGAATCGAGAGATGCCATATTCGATGAGAATCGATTTACTTCGATACCGAGACCAAAAGACATGATTCAAAGTACGAGTGGAATCAAAGATAGTGGAAAAGAAAAGGAAATTCCTTTGGAATTTCTCAAGCTTCGAAGAAGTAAACGAGAAAGGATTGAGAAATCTTTTGGTCCCGACTTTCAACTGTACTTAGTTGAAGGTTCACAAGATGAAATTGGATCTCAATATGCTTATTGTTATAGCATAGAGGAAGATCCAAGAACCTGTGATGAGGCTATGAAGTCTCAAGATGTTGCCTTTTGGAAGGAGGCAATAAATGATGAGATGGAGTCTATCATGGGTAATAACACGTGGGTGTTGGCCGACTTACCACCAGGTTGCAAACCATTGGGTTGCAAATGGATTTTCAAGAAGAAAATGAAAGTTGATGGTTCTATCGATAAGTTTAAAGCTCGGTTGGTAATACAAGGTTTTCGGCAAAAAGAAGGCATAGATTATTTCGATACCTACGCACCGGTTGCTCGAATCTCCACTATTCGATTATTAATAGCATTGGCGGCTATTAATAACTTGGTAATTCACCAAATGGATGTCAAGACGGCATTCCTTAACGGTGATTTAAAGGAGGAGGTTTACATGAAGCAACCAGAAGGCTTTGTGATGCCGGGGAATGAACATAAAGTGTGTAAATTAATTAAATTACTTTATGGTTTGAAACAAGACCCAAAACAGTGGCATCAAAAGTTTGATGAAGTTGTTTTGTCTTATGGTTTTCGTTTAAATCAATCGGACAAGTGTATGTATAGCAAATTTGACGATTCCGGTAGAGGCGTCATAATTTGTTTATATGTAGACGACATGTTAATATTTGGCACGGACCAAAGACAAGTCGACTTGACAAAAGAATTTTTGTCATCCCAATTCTCGATGAAGGATTTGGGGGAGGCCGAAGTGATCCTTGGAATAAGGATTAAACGGGAGAACAAAGGTTTGGCTATAACACACTCTCACTATGTAGAGAAAGTGTTAAAGAAGTTTAACATGTTGAATTGTTCCCCCGTAAGTACTCCGTTGGATCCAAGTGAGAAGCTTATGCCCAATGAGGGTGAAGCGGTTTCACGATTAGAATACTCTAAAGCAATCGGGTGCTTGATGTATGCAATGACAAGTACATGCCTGGATATTGCTTACGTCATTAGTAGGTTGAGTCGGTTTACTAGTAGACCGAGTGCTCATCATTGGCAAGCGGTAAGAAGAGTATTCAAGTACTTGAAGGGAACCATGAATTATGGTATCACTTATATCGGGTTTCCTTCAGTAATCGAAGGCTACACGGATGCGAGTTGGATATCCAATGTAGAGGATCATTCTTCTACTAGTGGATGGGCATTTTTGCTTGGTGGAGGTGCCATTTCTTGGGCCTCAAAGAAACAAACTTGCATCACAAATTCCACCATGGAATATGAATTTGTGGCCTTGGCGGCCGCCGGTAAAGAGGCGGAGTGGCTAAGGAATTTAATATACGAGATTCCTTTGTGGTCGAAACCGATATCACCGATTTGTATTCATTGTGATAGTGTTGCAACCTTGGCTAAGGCATATAGCCAAGTATATAATGGAAAGTCAAGGCACTTGGGAGTAAGACATAACATGGTTAGAGAATTAATCATGCATGGTGTGATATCCGTAGAATTTGTTAGAACTCATAATAATTTAGCCGGCCATTTAACAAATGGGTTGGCTAGAGACTTAGTGCACAAGTCCGTGATCGGGATGGGTTTAAAGTCCATATAAATATTTATTAATAAGATACCGAATTCCCCTTTAATACAACGTTAAAGGTTGAATTCAATGTGGAAGGCTTATTAATAAAATTGAAGCACATGATAATATCATCCCAAGGTATGTGCTTAGACCTGCAAGTGTTGTAAGGTTGAAAAATTATTTCTTAATGATTCTTTTGAAAAATTGCATATGCAGGTGCAAGATATAAAAGAATCAACTAAGTGGACGTGAAGTGTGGTCGCTTCAAGAAAGGTTTCGACTTGGCTTTCTATACGTTCATGAATGGATAAGGACGCAAGGCCTCTACAAATGTGTCAAGTGTGTTATCTAGATTTGTACGAACATATGTGTATATTATCTTCATGTGTTCAAATGGGTTGATGGGTTTAATTCTTAGAACACCCCAATTCTCGAATATTTGGAATGTGTAATATACTAAAATGAAAATTCAATCTTCGTGACATTTTCATTTATGCATTTGTTTGAATTTTACATATTTATGATTGAATAGTGAATCAAAGGTTTACACTAAAATGGGGGAGGAATGTTGGTGATTTTAGTGTCATCAAACATTTTGGTGTAATTGTGATTTACTTGAGATCGATTAAGACGATAAGGTAAACATACGTAAGTTAGAAGGTGTGGAGTGCACACTTACAAATGTTACCTTTATTATCTTAAGAGGGGTTGAAGTTCTAAAGGACTTATAAATTTATTTAAGTCGTGTTTTAGAAATTATAAAGGCTATCGCTGAAAATCTAAAAGCTATCGCTGAAAGTCTGATAGCTGTCGCTGATAGGTGTTGATGATGGTTGATTGTTGTCGCTGATAGGTGATAGCTGGTTGCTGATAGCTTATAGAATTCGGTTGTAACTACTTTTAATCTTATCCATTTATGGTTATAACCGTTGTATAACCGCCTAACCGCCAATAACCGTCGATCTCTTATTTAAATATGTAATGTGAGAATCTGGGGATAGACATATATCTCTTTTTACAGTCTTTGAAAAAGAGAGAAATCTTAAGAATTATCCCAATACAAAATTCGTGAACTCAAGGCTTATAAGGTCAAATTGTTGTATTTGGAAAGTGTTTTCCAACACGATTCTTAAGTTTATCCGGTCTCGATACCATCTCTAAGTTACACATTTCCTAACATCATCCACCACTATCAAACACTAGCTTTCCTTACTCCTAGTATTACCTTCTGCACCCGATTCTCATCCTGGGTTGATACCAACTTGTAACACATTAATCTTTAGACTAAAATTTCTAGGAAAAATTTGGCATGACCCATTCGTAAATTCAACATTTGCGATTTTCATAACCTGTACACATGTATATATAACAATTTCTAAAAGATTACATACAAAAGCCACGATAATGGGAAAATCTAAGTTTATATGACTAGTTACAAGGTCGGTGACAATATAATTTCTACCAAAATACTATTTACAACTAATCATCGCCACAAAAGAGATATAACACAACATATCATCCACCACTATCAAGTACTAGCTTTCCTTACTCCTAGTATTACCTTCTGCACCCGATTCTGATCCTGGGATACACATTGACAAACAAAACAAATCAGACTACACGTATGGTGAATTCAAGAGTTTGTATCATAAAACATTCAAATAAAATGAATTAAACTGATTCATAAATTTAAACAATGCATGATTGGTAAATAATAGTGATATGCAAGCCAACACATTATTTTTCACTAAAAACATATAAAAGTGTGGTTATTATTTTCATAATGAGGTAATAAACATCGCACCACGTGGGGGAAACCCACAACAAAAGCCGGAATCAGTGAAGGAGCACTATCTAGCAATCCACTTATCCATTAGGCTAATTTCGGCATAATCACCATGTGCATATTGTGTCTTAGAGACATTATGCCTATTTGCTGAGTATTTGGCACCAACAGTGCACAATACTCAATAAAACACCCAATGGGAGCAACCCATCTAATTATAAAGGGAACGAACCTAATACAAACGCAACAAAGGGGGTGACCTAGGTCGCCATATTTGGATCTAAATACACCACTTCGGTGAGCAAATAAATAGCTCACAATACCTCATTTATACAAAGTGTATATCACAATGGGATTCTTCCAGAAAACATATAAAGACACAGTTGTCCTCCCATGGCAGCCGTTGTCTTCCTTCTTATGCCCTAAAATCCCAAAAATCGACCCTAATATCATTATAATCATCAAATACAACAAGAAATCGAACTTGATCATGAAAGGTTACCTCAAATCAATCGATTAATGACAAGAAATTGAATTATTGAAGCCTTGTCATCCTTTTTCGCATTCTCCGTCTTTCTCCCGACTTCTTCTTCAAGACCTCTCTTTTCTTTTTCTTTTTGTTTACTTCTTTTTCTTTTCATTAAAAACCCTTTTTTTATTATTAGTTGTTTAGGGACATGACAGAACAAACCCTGGAGTTTTGCTTAAATCAAATCTTACCCCAACATTAACCATTTAACTCGTTTTTAGTTTTTATAATGGAATTTGACACAACACCCCTTAGCAGGGGCGGATGCAACTTGAAAAAGGTGGGAGGATGGGCCCCCACTAAAACAAAAAAAAAGCCATGTTTTTTCTATGTTCAAAACAATTTTTTTAACATTATGTTATGAATCCCCCTAGTGTTTTTCTACATGTGCCCCCACCAACCAATAAAATTAAAGAAAGTATCTCAAAATCAACCAAAAATCCAAAAAAATATCTTGCAATCAACCAAAAAATCTCTTGAAATCAACTAAAAATCGAAAAAATGCATCGAAAACGACAAAGAGAAACTTAAAAATCCCTCGAAATCAACCGAAAAACTTTAAAAATCTCTCAAAACTGTAAAATTAGGCTAAAAAACACATCGAGCGAATTTGTGGACCTTTAACCTAAGTTAAAGTGCCCCCACTATGCAAAAATCCTAGATCCGCCACTGCCCCTTAGGTTTATCTTTTAGAACATAAAATGTCTACCCCAACATTAATACATACACACATATATATATATATACACATACATATTAGATTAATACCTTGAAATGAGATGCCACAACTATTACCGTTAGGAGAAATTTATATTTTTTAAAATAAAAAACGAAAAGTTTATTTCATAATTAATTATTATTACATTGTTATCATTTTTAATAAACTTTTTTTTAAATAAAATAACAATACGTTCAACAAAACAATAAAAAAACAAGAGTAAATTACATATTTCGTTCTTGTGTTTCAATTTTTGGATGGCAAAATAATTACAAAAAATTGGCTTCCCCAAACAAAATAATTATAAATATTTTCTTTAATAGCAAACAACATAACTACAAATGCGATCATTGTGGGTTCAAATTTTGTTACGGATTGAATCCCTAGACTTAACTATGTTAAGTAAAATTTTGATAAATGAGAGATAAAACACCATATTAACCCCACCTCTCCCTTTTCCATCTTGTTGAACCACCAGCCTCACCACCTCCCCTCTTATTTAATTTTCCCCTCCCTGCTAAACTGATGTGAACTCCTTTACAACTCTCTCCCACCTCTCCTATTTGCTTATCGATGTCGGTGAGTTCAAATATAAACCCAGGCCCATGCCTACGATGACTTTAACATTTAACATGTTCTATGGGTTTTTATATTTGTAAACAAAAAACAAAAATGATGGGTGATGTTGATTGATTACTCTCATTTTGAGCGTTATTTACATATCGTTTGCGTGTGCTTTTCTTCCATTTTAGTTGTGTTTCCTCTTTATGTGTTCGTGTTTCTTCTTTTTTTAATTTATTTTCATTTGGAGCCGTTGAGGATGTTTTTATGGTTATATGCATCATTATTTGGGTTAAATATTGGATAAGATTTCTAGAGGATATTTTTGGGATGCTTGGAGCTTCTCATGAAGAAAGATGATATGATGGTTTCACAAAAATAAAAGTAGAAGGGTCTTTTTGTCCAAAGGGTTGTTTGAAGCATATTTTCAAGAGGTAAAAGGATGTGCATCCTTCCTTTTCACCTCCTATAAATTGAAGCATCGTACTAGCATTCAAGATATACCTTTCTAAGATTCAAATCCTCTCTAAAAAGAGCTGGAGAAATGTAGAAATTCCGGTCATTTCTCTCTACACTTATAGTTGTATTTTATTTTTAAGTATTTAATTTTCAGCAATGTTCACCACTATGATGACAGTTTGTATTTTATTTTCAATGCAAGTAAATATTTGTGCATTTCTCTTCTTTTACCATGTTTTCTATTTTTATTATGAGCTAAGCACCTCTTTGTGTGTAAGTGTGAGCCGAACTTAAAACTAGTAGGCAACACTTGGGTGTTGCCAATATTGCTAATTCTTAAGTTTGGTCACTTGAGTCGGGACTTTAAGTCAACGCGGATAAGACGATCATTTTGAAGTGTTAATATTAGGTCCTAGATCCAAAGATGGAGGGATTTGAAATATAGCTTAAGTGATGCACAAAGATTTGAGAAACTTTTTGATAATTACGTAGAGATACGGTTTTGTATGATATTCGCTAAAGTTCAAATATTAGTCTAGATTTAAACTATAAAGAGATTTGAGTATAGATCTTCATACTAATATAACTTTTATTTATTATATCCTCAACTTTGCTAAATCGGTAAGCTTAGAATCTACAGTAGTGGTGACTTTGTGGAACTTTGTAGGCACTATCTATAAAGATTCACTTTTGAGAGATCAGGATTTTTACGAACGTTTTTGTGACATGAGTTTCTAACTATTGTGACACTACAATTGTCTTTAAGTAAAACTTACACTTATACCCATCTTTAATTACTTGTTTAGATTTCGTTGTTAAAAACACCAAACTCACTCAAAATATTTTCTTCTTCTCTATTTGAAATCGGTGTATTCTCGACTTAATACTCGAAACTTTGAAGTCCAACCCCTGTGGATACGATCTTGGCATTTTTACCACTTTATTACTTGAAAGCAATCATAGTGTCTGGTGTATACTTCCACCGCCACTGTGTGACATTGTGGCCACTTCGTGGACATACACATGTTTTCTCGCTATCAGTGGTATGAACTCACAACCAAAATTAAACCCTATCAAGAAAACCCATTTTTGCAGGTACAAACCCTTCTCTAATTTGTAACATAATCAAGCTTTTCTAGACTGATCTAAAAACCCAAATCTTGTTTGTCTGTATATACGTGGGTGAGCAACATGGAAAGAGGTAATTGATTCATTCATTGTCTTATAGGTAGATCTAAAAACCCAAATATGGTATGTGAGTTTTGTGTGTAATTCCACTTGCAGTTGCTAGAACTACCAACGTTGGTGATGAACAACAAAAACGAAAAAGAAACTTTTTGGATCTATGGTGGCCAAACACAAAGCAAGTGAAGTAAAAGGAGATACTTACGGTGGTGCAACGTGTGGTTGCCGAAGATGAGGGAGTTTCTTGGGGGTTGGTTTTTGTGTTTTTTGTTTTTCTAATTATTAAATGCTTGACACACTTGTACAAATTACATTTGAAGCATGAACAATTAAAAAATCATTAAAGAAATGGGTAAATGACCAAAATGCACCTTATGTTAGGGGCCCATGAGAGATTTAAGAAACGTGGATCTAATGGAATTAGGTCAAAGAACTCAATCCGTAACAAAATTGAAACTACAGTTACCATATTTGTATCTATTTCATTTGAGAGACCTAATCCATAATAAGTATATAACCCCATGGATGAAATTTATAATTTACTCAAAAAAGAATGATCTCTTAAGTAATTTGTTGGAGTAAAAAGGGGGGCCTAAAATATCTAAAATCTCTATAATCTTCGTTTTAAAGAATTTGTTGGATATGCTCTAATTTTTTTTTTTTTTTTTTGGGGGGGGGGCGGGCTTCAAATAGAAACAATGAAAATGTTAGAAATATGGAAACATGAGAAAAAACAGATGAAAAATTATAACAGTATAAATGTCATATTCTATAATACTCCAAAGCCTAAAGCAACATGTTGGCACATTAACTTCAAATCCAACTTAAAACCATGGTGAAAGTTATTGGTAACCTACAACTTGAGGCTTATTTTTCTATCCATGTGGGACGAGTTGTTACATATTAAAAAAAAGTTAATTCATTTTTTGGTATAATTTATTTGTCTCAAATTTGAATTAAATTTCGCCCATGTTCGATATTAAGAAATAGGGGCTGGAAATTTCAAATCGTTTTGTCAAATACATCTAACAGTAAATATTTGTTTTCACATTTCCAACTTTCTTTTTGTTGCTTTTAAGTGATTTGGATTTGTCCGTTTGATGTTCAACTTCTTCATATTCTTGAAGATTTCTTGATTTAGGGTTTGAGTATTCTTAAGAAGGAATAATAAGTAAAGAAAAATGATCAAAATGCTTTCATCTTAATAGATAGGTTTAACGTCTGTTAACAACAAATACAAATGATCCAAGAAAATTGTAATGATGAAAGGTTCGATGTAATTTCAAAACTACAATGATAATTTATGTAGCCTAAACAAACCACATAAATTATTGAGCTAATTCACTATATATTTCCTGCAATTGCGGTCAGTCTCGCTACTAATGGACAGACCATACCGTATAAGACCATTGGTAGCGCAAAGAGCACTCTTTCTTGTCCTTTAGATTAGACATGAAATTCATTTATTGGATAACTTATCCAAGGAAACCATTATAAATGACAAGTATACACAAAAATGACTCGATCATCTTAGTCAACAAAAATATTTACAATTCCATCGTAGCATCTAAAGAGGAAGGCTCCTTGTAGAGCTAGAAAGCTGCTACTTTCTAAAAGAATCTCTTTGTATATATTTTCTTATTTTTTTAGAAGATTGGGTTAATTATATTGTTAGTGTATAAATTGTATCCAAGATTTAATGTGAAAAGTCAATGTATTATTAAGTCAACAAAGTCAATCTTAGTGGTTTGAGAGAAGTAAGCTTGTGAGAGTTTGTCTTGAGAGTTTAGTATCATGAGAGAAGTTTCCTTGTATAAATCAATTGAAAATGTATGTTTCCCATATTCAAGCATAAACAAGATGCAAGATTTGACAATGTTAGATCTAGAGAGAGAGAGTAGATAGAGAAAAACTAGTCGTATGTATATTGATGTGAAAGTTACAATGCACCAAGTTATTACAACTCTTACAACACAAACACTATTTATACAAGGAAACTTCTCTCATGACACTAAACTCTTAAGACAAACTCTCACAAGCTTACTTCTCTCAAACCACTAAGATTGACTTTGTTGACTTAACAATACATTGACTTTTCACATTAAATCTTGGATACAATTTATACACTAACATTCTCCCCCTTTGTATTCAAGATTTAATAAAAATTTGACAATCGTCTTCAGCTCTTGATTCTTCAAAACTTTAACTTTGACAACTTTGAACTTTGAAGCTCTGACAGTCTTTAGTCTCTGACGCTTTGAAGAATCTTGAAAAGTCTTTTACATTTAGCATCTTTGAAAGTCAACATGTCTTGAACACGAATCTGAATTCTTGAAATTCCTTTGAATCTTTATATTTAAGACAACTTTGAAACTTCTTTGAAATCTTCATCTTTGAACTTTAAGGAATCTTTGATCTCATATCTTCATCTTTGTAATCTCTGAATCATCTTCAGAAAACCAATTTTCTTAATCATCTTGATTTGTCTTCAGAATCTTTTGAATCAAAATTTTATTCAAACTTTCATCTGTCTTGAAGTGTCACTTAATCTTCTTTTAACTTGAACTTTCTGAATTTCTTCACAAGTCTTTTTCACTTTATGAATTTGAAATTAAACTTTGTAAATTTCTCCCCCTTTTTGATGATTGTGAGAATCAAAATCATCAAAACATATTTCAAAGTCAGTTCGGTCTTTGAAACTTCTCCCCCTTTTAAACAATGTAGAACAGTCTTCATGATCTGAACATTCTCCCCCAATTGATCCGATAATGAGCCGTCAATTCATGAATGTATTTATCCGAATCTTTTCAAATTCAGACAAATTATGAGTTGTAACCCTGAATCAACAAACGAAACAGTTAGGAATGCCTGTCAGTAACACGAAGTTACTGTGTAGAACGAATGTACAATTTAAGGAGCTGGTTTGATGTTGACTCCCCAGGACTTCCATTCAATCATTGAAAAATACAAGGTATTTTCTATGAATGTTCTGACATAAAAACAGATTTTATGTGTGCTCGTGCTTGTGTTATGAAAGAATTAAGCACAATGATTGCTGTTTAGGCTCAAAATTATGTAAACCAATGAGACAACAAAGGTTATACATAGACTCAATGTGCATGATGAAGAGTCGAAGGTGGGGCAATTTTATTTCTTTTTCAATATCAGTATCTTCCAAGTGAAGAACCAATAGATTATGTGTTGTTTCCCTAGAAAATGTGAAACATTCTCTTTTTAAGAAAAGAATGAGTAGCTGGTGGGGTTGTATGCAAGAGATGGCATGGGCTAGGTGCCTTTTTCAATGTCGTTCATGAAGAATTGTGAAACAACAGTTTATGCGGCTGCCCGACTCAGAAAGAAGTTTGGTGCAGAGTCTGATATTCTTTTGCTCTGATCTCTCACCCTCTTTCTTTTAAACATTAAAGTTCCCTTCTAACCAATCTCTCATTTTCATTTTACCTCTTCACACACCAACACTCAATCTTTTTACCCCTCTCCCCTCAATCACTCAAAGGATTACTTCCGGGGTAGGAAACATTGGTTATCGTGAATCCATGGAAGTTCTGTTAAGCTCTCACACTGAATCCCATGTATTTGTCCTAAAAACATGCATTGCTCAATGATTTTCTTGACATTAAAGCACAAAAAATCATTTGTCAGTGTATGTATGCTTCACAATATCAATGTGTAAGCTTTTGAACATTTAAGATTTCTCAAAACAATTTGAATGAATGAATAATCATGAAAGAATAGAAATGTTTTGAGAATCTGACAATCATTTATATCAGATCAAAATTCATGAAGAATTATATTTTTGGGAAATCAAAGATGTAAGATGTTTATATGAACAATATATAAACATATTAACAATGAAAGCACATGTAATGATGAAATGATGTATGATTCAAACAACAATGAATAACAAGCGAAAGTATTACCATAGAAAGATTAAACTTTTGATACATGGTAATAACAAGTTCAAGAAATGTACTGAACCGATGTGTGTATGAATACTTGCTAGTATAAAGATATGACAATTACGCAAGTATTTGTCATTAGAAATACACGGTCAGATATGCTTTAAAGTATCCAAAAACATTTTAAAAATCACACTTCTCAATTCATGAAAACATTTTAAGGATGTGAAGTGGTTTGACCATTTAAGAAAATGTTTTTCATGCTTGAAAGTTGTTCTTCTTTCTTGAAAGTTGTTCTTCTTTCAAACAATCAGAGATTAAGATCAGAAGATATTTACCTTTAAGCTCCCCCTCAAATCATGATAAAATGATTTAGATTTAGTTAAGCTCCCCCTGGATATTTGCAAAATATCCTTGTCTTAAACATGAAAGACCGAGTCCTAAACTGATGTGTTTAGAAGTCTAAGTCTTTTAACATTAAAGACCCGGTCTTGAACTGAATTATTCAAGAACCATAATCTTGACATTTAAGTCCGGGTTTTGAACTGTTTTGTTCAAAAGCCTTTGTTCTTGCTAAAATTGAAACTCGCAAATCTAATGAACTCGCATGACACTGTTCATATCACTTCTCGCAAGTGCCTTGTGCGCGTTTTGTCACTTCACTCAAGAGCTTTATGCGTGAACTATACCAAAACTCGCAAGATTTATAAAGATCAACATTGTGCGCGTTCTTGATTTCTTGCGTGTTCTTGATTTGCGCGAAGTGCAGATCTAGCGCGTTCGATACTTGAACTCACGGATTAGATCAAAAATGATGTAAACCTGTAAATCGATTCTCAAAAATGCACCATTATGATCGATTTTCAATTCTAACACTTTCTCAAATCACCAAATCAACTAAAACACAAAAATTATAGTGTCTATAGAAATTTTACAGTGTTCGATGTATTTTCAAGAAAAACCAAAAAATTCAGAAATTGAATCTGAATTTGTGAGAAAATTGTGAATCTTTGTGAACCAAAGTGAATCTATTACATCAAACGAGTCCTATGGAATCATTTTCTAACATAAATTTCAACAATCAAACGTGAATTTGATCTAACAGTGAAGAACCAAAAACCGTTTGCGAGTTCTTGAAAAATTCAAGAAAATAATCCAAATCTGATGATCCATTCTTTCTGAATATGATTTGGTCTCGCTCTGATACCAATTGAAAATGTATCGATTTTATATTTTTACAACAATAGACACATAATTCAAAAATATTGGGTTTGTATCTACTTTTAACCGGATTCATATGTAATTATACCCGCGCAATGCAGCGAGATACATCACGATTTTAATGTTTCATTTTATTTTTTTGTCGATTTACAGTACGATTTTGGATGGTTTTGAGAAAGTGATAATATTTTTTTTATAAATTTGTTTAATTTAGGTTTAATAATATAATGTTTTTTATACAAAAAAATTAAGTACTTTGTTAGAATTCAATGATTATCTTATATATATTTTAATGACATCTAGAAAAAATAATCAATTACATATTTAATAATATAATTAAAATAAAATTATAGTAATATAATATATTAATTAATAGTGACATATGAAAAGTTCTGCATAAAAGGAAGACTATGCACATACCAAATTGGTGGGTGTTAGAAGTCTGCAGTAGTAATATGTATCGTGTGCTTTGATACTTGTAAATTAAGAGATTTTTAAATTCTTGCATAAAATGATGGTACCTTGTACGTAATAATTTATATTTAAGAGTTTTTATCCGTTCTTTATAATACTAGTGTTGGGCCCGTGCATTGCACGGGAGGATAAATTTTTTGTTGGAATATTGAACCGAGTTAAAATGAAACGTAATTTCTCTGTTAGCAGTTAATGAAATACAATGTGAAAAACGAATGTATTTTCATAAGTGGTTAACTTGCATATATCCTTAATCGTTTGTTGTTATGAGTTTGTGCAATACTATTGGTAATAGTTTTGTATTATATTATTTAAAACTCAAACGACATGTCTCACAACATATTTATCTGACTATTGACTTCAAGACCTCATAGTATTAATCGATAAAAATAAAGATATGTATATATATATATCTTATTCCCCTACTTCGAAAAATATGATTGTGGGTTTTGAAAAATATAAACAAATCCTCAGTAAATAAAATAAAATATAAAAAAGTAGTTTTTCAAAGAAACAAAAATATAGTGGAATACCTTTTGTTCAGTTGCAGGTTCCGCCATTGACACCTGACCGTTCGTCTTCTTCTTGTACTCGGATGATACATAGAGAAGCTATATATATTTATAGTGAATGTAGAGAATATTTTAAAATCTTTTATTTTCATTTTCGATTTTACATTTAAATATAAATATATTAAAAATATGGAAGAATATTTTTATATCTACATCGTTTCTATTTTATTTTCTTTACACTTGGTTAATTTGGAAAGTATTGCGGAATAATTTTATTTTAAATAATACGATAATTTATTAGTGTATCTCGTTATTTTTTATTTTTAATTCATATCAACCTTCTTTTTTCTTCTTTTAATGCTCGTGAAAAAAAAAATACTTGTAGATTTTATATTATCAAAAAAAATACGTGTAGATTTTATATTATGCTAATATAAAATACGTATAGATTTTATAAAATAAAATAGATTTTATATTAGCAAAAAAAATACGGAAGAAAAAAGAGTTTATAAAATAAAATATGGAAAAAGATTTTATAAAATAAAATATGGAAAAATCATTATGAGATGTAATATAAAAAAATACGGAAGAAAAAAGATTTTATATTACATCTCATTAATATAGATTTAAAATAGATTATGCTAATATAAAATCTATTTTATAAAATTCTCCACAAAAAAACAAATAGTTATATTAATAAATGAGTATCCATTCCACAAATAGATGACAAATAGTTATAAAATATAACAAATATTAATATAACAAATAGTTATATTATAAAATACGTATAGATTTTATAAAATAAAATAGATTTTATATTAACAAAAAAAGACAGAAGAAAAAAGAGTTTATAAAATAAAATATGGAAAAAGATTTTATAAAATAAAATATGGAAAATCATTATGAGATGTAATATAAAAAAATACGGAAGAAAAAAGATTTTATATTACATCTCATTAATATAGATTTAAAATAGATTATGCTAATATAAAATCTATTTTATAAAATTCTCCACCAAAAAAACAAATAGTTATATTAATAAATGAGTATCTATTCCACAAATAGATGATTATGTGAGATACTGTGCTTGGAAAGATTGTACCAAAGCATTAAGAAATTGTAAATTAAGTAATTGGTTTTAATTAGTTGTAACTTGTGCTTAAAATGTTGTAATTAAGAGTTTTTATACCGTTTTTATAATATAGTATAGATATAGATAGTAAAGATAAGAAATATGTATTTATTTAATTCTTATTTCTACTTAGACGTTGATTTCCATAATATCTCCCCTTCTCCTCCTCTCTTTATATATTTATATCTATCTATATCTATATCTATACTATATTATAAAGATGACATAAAAAACTCTTAATTACAACTTACTAAGCTTTATGTATTATCATTTAAAGCTATCTACTTAAAATCTCTTAAAAATAACTACTAAAGCCTAATGTACTACCTGTAAAGCTTTTAACCCTAATTAATATATTTCACCCTTATCCCCCAAAATCCTTATCTCTAATCCCCAGACCCTAAAATTATAAAATTTGAATTCTGATAAACATAATCAATCTATATCTATACTATATTATAAAGATGGCATAAAAAATTCTTAATTACAACTCACTAAGTTTTATGTACTATCATTTAAAGCTATCTACTTAAAATCTCTTAAAAATAACTACTAAAGCCTAATATACTACCTGTAAAGCTTTTAACCCTAATTAATATATTTCATCCTTATCCCCCAAAATCCTTATCTCTAATCCCCAAACCCTAAAATTATGAAAATTTGAATTCTGATAAACATAATCAAAACAGGATAAACATCTCAATTTAAATATAAAAAATTTAAAATATATAAGATAATTAATGAATTTTAACAAACTACTTAATTTTTTTTATATAAAAAACATTATATTGTTGAGCCTAAATTAAATAAATTTATATATAAAAAACCATTATCACTCAATAAAAATCATCCAAAATCGTACTGTAAATCAATAAAAAACAAAAAATAAAAATAAACATTAAAATCGTGATGTATTAAGCATTATGTACTATTATTTAATACTAATCTACTTAAAATCTCTTAAAAAACAATTTATGAAACAATATGTACTACTTTTAAATGTTTTTAACCCTAATTAATAAATTTCATCCTTATCCCCCAAATCCTTATCTCTAATCCCCAAATCCTAAAATTATGAAATTTGAATTCTGATAAACATAATCAAAACAGGATAAACATCTCAATTTAAATATAAAAAATTTAAAATATATAAGATAATTAATGAATTTTAAGAAACTACTTAATTTTTTTTATATAAAAAATATTATATTGTTAAGCCTAAATTAAACAAATTTATATATAAAAAAATCATTATCACTCAATAAAACCATCCAAAATCGTACTGTAAATCAATAAAAAATAAAAAATAAAAATAAACATTAAAATCGTGATGTATCTCGCTGCATTACGCGAGTACACTTCTAGTTTTTATAATATATAAATAAGATCCATAAAATATTAAATAATCAAAACTCATCATAAAATAACCACTATGATAAATAAATAAGTTGATGTTTAAGTTAAAGAGGAGAAATGGGATTTGAGTGGTTTTGTTTAGTATGTGAAAAGTAGGATTGATTTATGTTTACCTAAAATTAACATAACACGTAATCACGCGCTTTTACTTTTCAAATGTCTTTTTCCATCAACTTCCATTTTTTCAATCGCATACTACTTTCTGGCTTCTATTAACGCAAAACCATGCCATTTTTATTCATCTTCATGAGTCATCACGACCCACCATACATCATCATCATCATTATGACATCATCCATCTTAAATAATTTATCTAATCAAAACTATTATCAGACTTAGAGCATGCAAGGTTCTTATAAGCAAAAAGTGCAATAACTTATAAGAACTAGCATTGTGGAGAGTTCTTATAAGAACCTAAAGCCCTCTAGATGCTTAAACAAGAACCTTGGTTCTTACCATGAAATATGTGAGATTTGACAATAAGTTAACAATAATCAGTATCATTTATGTAAAATTACATCTCTTTTAATAGTTATAACGTGAAGAACTTCCAAATACTTTTAATACATCACAAATATCCTCTCTACATCATCTCTTAAATTGTAGCGAAAATAAATCAAAACAAACCAAACATACATTTAATTGTGCCAGAAGAGATTTATAATAACATAAACTAATTCAGTTATAAACAATTCAACATGTACAACCATACTTCTGGCACATACTACTGTCACCCGAAGGTGACAGCGTGTCTGACTCATACTGTCTTCACTGGGACACACCCCCGGTATGAGTTCAGGCGGGACACCCCCCCCCCCCCGACTTTGGTCGTAACCGCTCACAATAATGTATGCATACATTCAACAAAAGTATAAACCACATTTATAATAAGTCTCGCATGTATAATGTTCGCATAATAATAATAAAATACTTTTTAAATAAACTTCCACATGTCTTTAACCACTTTAACATCGAAAGCATTTCGTTAGAAAACTCACCTTAGGTCCTTGCTTATTTCTTCACTTGTAACAACCGTGTTTTCGGTACGTCCCTAATTCAACCTCTTCCTTATTATCGAGTTTAGTATTGATATCGGGAGCTTTTGGGTCGAAAACGGACAAAAAAATGGACTTCGGTACATCTGGGGCGATTGTGCCTGCGATTGTGACAGAGGTCACTCTCGCGGGGCACAACCGTGGAGAGTGTACCGAGAGGTGGTGAGGGTGAGCGATAGTGCCAAGCGGATATGACAAGTGTCATTCTCGTGAGGCACAATCGCTGAGATTGTACCGTAGGGTACTTATCTCGGGCGAGAGTGCCAAACGAGAATGATAATGTCATTCTCGCGAGGCAAGGTCACCGATGGGGCCAGGCCTCTTAAAAGCTGAAAATTGATCTCTATTCCTCACTTTTCTCATCCTCTCTTGTTTGGAGCCGTTTTTGGAGAAGAAAAAGTGGTAAGTTCTCTCTCTCTTCATTCAATATTCATGGAAGATTTATGAGGTGATGATTTTCATGGTTGGTGTAGGATCTTTGACATTTATTGTGAGATTCTAGAAGTCCAAGTGACAAGTTCATCTTCCACTCTCTTCTCTCCTTCATCCATTAGCTAGGGTTTTCTATAACATTTTCAATGTGAGTTTTCTACCCTTTGTTCTTACATATTTACTAGGGTTTATGCGTTACAACTCTCATCTATGCATCCTAATTACATATTGGGTTTTAATATATTTTGACCTAACCATGGGATTTGGGAATATTAGGGTTTTGGAACTTGAACAATAATGTTGGAAAATGTGGTTATAATATAAATAATGGTATTCTATGACTCTCTACATGTTTTGGAACTCACTCCTATTCTATGGGACTTTGGTAAATCCAAAGTGAAAATTAGGGTTTTGTTGAGATTCAAGTATTAGGTTTGTTAGTGATAAACTTGCCATTAAAATGGGTTTTATGATATTATTGTTGATGGGTTTGCATTGATAAAGTATCCTTAATAATGGGGGTCAAGACTTGATGTTAGAAGAATTATACATGTAATTGGGTTTTAACACTTGTGTATATGATTAATGATGAATGTGTTAAAATGCTTTGTATTTGGTCTTAGTGCAATAGATCCATAGGCACAGTGTTCCTATGTCCCGTTTTGGACATTAGGTTCACTACTTTGGCACGGAATAGGCATCGGGTCACCATGATAAGTAATGTGTGTACCTATATGGTTGGGCAACGTCTTCCCTTGTGCTAGAGTTCCCGTTTTGGAACTCTCAAGAATAGACCTAGAGGGGTTGACTTGATGTTTTCAAGCAATAGACTTAGAGGAGTTGAGCTCACTATGTGATTGGTGTTATTTGTACCATATTTGATCACTAATGGTTTGTTTGATTTATTGACTTAGCTCATGGCTATATCCACCGTGTGACTCCAAATGGGTTTAGTATTTCTAATTCATTTATCTTATTCTCACTAGACTTTAGTCTAACACTTGTTCTTTGGTGGTCATGTATGCATGTCATTCTAGTGGTGGGGCTCATCGGGATTGAGAGGATGACCTTGGGATCGAGAGCGGTCTTTTTGAAGATATAGTGACCAATACATTGAAGTAAAGAGATTAACCATTTTGGAAGAATAGCGACACCCGACCTTAATCTTACTTGACGAAGTTAGATTATTAGGTTGTCGAATTTTATTATTTATTTGATTTGGAGTTGTAATTGTCATACTTTGTTCCCCGTGTTGGGTTGACATACTCTTGGTTTAGATTGCCATGTCCTTATTACACAGGTTTTGTTGGTTCCCAATTTAGGGTGGACTGGTTTTCCTCTATTTATAGACGTCATATTGCCGAATTTTCAATTTTTATTTCACCTCAAATTTTAGGATGTTACATCACTCTAGAAATCTCACAACCTACGATGACATCGGTAACATGGTAAGGCACTCCTCTTAAACTGCTAACTAGAGATAGAAGGTACTATATCTTACGAGTCTCAAGAACACTCACACCCGAACTATTTATACGTCAAGAAGCACAAGTTTTCCCAAGCTACTGGATAGAGGGCCCCTTACCCGATCCCAACTGATTCCCGGTTCGAAGGAGGTCTCGGGTAACTGTCGGTTTCTCCTTGTTCACTCTCCCCCCGGGCGCCCCGACTCCCGGGGTCCTCCGCCCGGTTCCACGCCCACCTCCCGGGGTCCTCCGCCCGGTTCCTCGCCCGCCTCCCGGGTTTTAGCATACCCCGGGCTCCCCTGACTCCCGGGTTCACGGCCCGGGTTTCACTTCACTCCCGGGATCACCCCGTTAGTAAGACCCGAGGTCACCCGTTACCAAAACTGTAACATCCCAGTCCACCGTACATGATATTGTCCGCTTTGAGGATACCCTCTGCATAAGCATGCCGACACCGCTCACGGTTTTGTTCCTGCCCGCACAGGCATACGCGGGACGCACCCAGACCGCACCCTATGAGAGGCAAAAGGCCTCAAGCAAGGAAGGTATCCATCCACCCTTATAAGGAGGACTTTGTTCTCCCTCCTAGCCGATGTGGGATCTCACAATCCACCCACCTAAGTGGGATCAGCGTCCTCGCTGACACATCGACCCGGTGACTGGCTCTGATACCATTCAGTAACATCCCAGTCCACCGTACATGATATTGTCCGCTTTTGACGATACCCTTTACATAAGCATGCCGGCACCGCTCATGGTTTTGTTCCTGCCCGCACAGGCATACGCGGGACGCACCCAGACCGCACCCTATGAGAGGCAAAAGTCCTCAAGCAAGGAAGGTATCCATCCACCCTTATAAGGAGGACTTTGTTCTTCCTCCTAGCCGATGTGGGATCTTACAAAAACTACCGGGATCACCCGGTTAACAAATCTTGGGCTCTCCCGGCCACAACAACACCCCGGCTTCCCCGGTTGAGAGTTCCCGGGGTCGCCCGGTGGGGAAACTTCCGGTGATACAGACCACGGCGGCGCTGCAAGGGCAACACCCCCATGGCGGCACAATTTCTAGGCGACGAAAGCCGCTACACCTCAAATAACAAGCGAGACATCAATGTCTCTTTAATCCCCAAATGATTTGGCAAGGAAAAACGATCGAATCCAAGGGTTTAGTCCTCAAAAGCTCAAAACTAAACATCAGACTACTTCCCCCCTCCGTTATCTAATCAAGCTCTAACCAGGGAAGAAACCCTCCACCATTAATAAGCATCAATAAAAGAAAACTTACCTTGAAGATGATTGCTCTAACTTGAAGAACGATTGCAATCTGCTCATTTGATTTCTTTTCTCCAAAAATCACCCAACCAAGCTCCCACTCCTTTTCTTTCTCTGATATTTCCTAGCCGCCACAAAACAATAATGAGATAAGGAAGAGAGTGGTAGGGTTTAACCCCTTTTTCTCAATTTTACAACTAACCCCCCTCCAACTTTGGTTTTTGGTTCCTCACCACCAAACTTCCTTTATTTACCCCAAAAGCGGATATTACAGTTCACATATTGAAAATGATGGAATCATTTGAATTCCATTGAATTCATGAAATTATGAAATTCATCATTCCTTGGCTGAAGTGAAAGAATTGAATTCCATCCAATTCCAACGAACCAATTGAATTCCTACCAAACACGTGGTCAAATTTTATTCTAATTCATTCAAAGTCAAATTCCTTCAATAAATTACAATTTCATCAAATTCCATTCCACGAACCAAACGTACCCTTAATTTCATCAAAAACCGTTTAAAAAAGCCCCTGACTTTTTCAAACGGTGCCCTTTCAAACGGTTGTAAAACCGTTTAAAAATGTCGAAAACAACCGTTTAAAATACCTATTTCTGTAGTAGTGTGAGCGTTGAGGGTTATGACTAGATCCCTAAAATCCTTAACTTTCCATTTTTGGTCAATTTTAAGATTATTTTGCAAAAGGTATGTTTGGGACGCTTGATCTTATAAAAGAAATGTTTTACCCCCTATATTAGATATTTAATATTTGAATACATAACATAAGTCCTTAAAAACTATCTATTGATATGTAAAGCGTTCTTTGAACTTCATACATACGGTTATTGCTTAGCTCGGAGGTCTTACGAATACCCACTTTGGGAATCGGACAAAATACCCATATTTAACTACGTTATGGCTTATAAGCAACATCCATAAAAGTTTTGTCAAACATAAAACAGTGATCCCTATCTGTTTCGTTTGGTCACTGTCTAGTGTACCAAATGCACCCTAAGAGCTTGTAAATTAAATAATAGTACAAATAAAGCGGGCAAGCCTAAACCCCGTGTTGAGTTGTATTTGAATTACAAAACCGAAATACATGCCTATTGTGTTAAACTATGCTTTACAGTTTGTCTTTCTTGATGTTGATGCGTGTGATGATGATATTAATAAATAGGTGTACATTTAACCTAGGAGTGTTCATGGTGTGGTTTGGGGCAAAACTATAAACCGCACCGCATATGCGGTTTAAGCATTTTCCCAGATGCAAACCGCACCGCATATACTTCGAACCGCAAAAAACCGCACCGTAAAATGCGATGCGGTGCAGTGTGGTTTGTACCTAATGCACTTTACGCCTACAATCCAATATTATAAAATCAACGATAACATGACGGTAATCCAAAAAAAATATAAAGTTTTAACACGTCCGATTCCCAATACATATTACATAAATTAAAAATAGTCTAAGAAGTAAAAAAAATGAACTTCAAACTAAATTATTGAGACTTAAAAGTAAACTACAACAGAAGGCAAAGATAGTAGATCAACGAACACAAAATTGAAAAAAATTGGTGAACTCTTGTCGTGGTTGTTGATTAAAGCCTAAAAGGGTCCAATGGATTATTGGCCTATAACTTATTAACTAGAAGTGTACTCGTGCAATGCAGCTAGATACATTATGATTTTGTTGTTTTGTTTTATTTTTTGTTTTTTTTATCGATTTACAATACGATTTTTGATGGCTTTGAGAGAGTGATAATGATTTTTTAATAAATTTGTTTAATTTAGGCTTAATAAATAATGCTTTTTATATAAAAAAATTAAGTGTTTTGTTAAAATTTAATGATTATCTTATATATTTTAAATTATATATATTTAAATTGAGATGTTTATCCTGTTTTGATTATGTTTATCAGTTAGTTATGAATTCAAACATATAACTTTAGGGGGCGTTTGGTTCACAAAATGTTTTTGGATGAAATGGAACATGTCAAAGGAATTTGACTTTGAAGGAATTTGAATGAAATGTTGTCAGGTTTGACCACCTGTTTGGTTGACAGAATTGGAATGAAATCTGTTAAATGAATTGAAATTTTTCTGTTTGGTTCACAGATTGTAGCTTCAGAATTTGGAATGAAATTTTGGTAAATGACCAAAATACCCTTTTTAATTATTTTATTTTTTTAAACAAAAATTACTCTAATGAAATAGTCATTAAATAGTTTAATTTTTAACTAAAATTGCTTTGATTATTTTAGCACACGAATGATGTCGAGAAAGAGAGAGAGGAAAGTGAGAGGAGAGAGATAGAGAGGAGAGAGAGGGGAGAGAGAGAGAGGAGAGAGAGGGGAGAGAGATAGAGAAGAGAGGGAGGAGAGAGAGATAGGAGATGAGAGAGAGAGAGAGAGGAGAGAAGAGAAGAGGAGAGAGGAGTGAGAGAGAAAAAGAGAGGATAGAGAGAGAGGGAGAGAGAGTAGAGAGAGGTGAGAGAGAGATAGAGAGAGAGAGAGAGAAAGAGAGGAGAGAGAGAGTTGGTGTCTGCTGATAATCAATATCAGTAGAGTTTTGTTTGGGATAAGGGGTAATTTTGGAATTATGAAAATAACAAATTCTATTCCATTAAAATACTTGGGTTTGTTGATGGAATGTTAAAATCCTTTAGTTATGGAATTTAATGGAATTGAAAGATTCCATTCCATTGAAAACTTTGAACCAAACAAGGGAGTGAAATCTGGTCAAAGGAATTCAACATTCCAATTCCACCAGATTCCATCAGATTCTGCGAACCAAACGCCCCCTTAGAAAATTGTACTCATGCATCATAATTTGTAATCTTGAATTTTAAGTAATGTGTATCAAATGAATAAAAGTTTGTTTTTAAGAATTTATTCGATAGTTTAATAATAATGTAATTTATTTTAAGTTTAATAATATAATATATTTTTTTATAAAATAAACATTAAATATTCTGTTAGATTTTTTCTTAATTATATTTTTGGTTTTTTATATTTAAAATTTGATTTTTATTCCGTATTTAGTTATACGGGGAGTGATTTTAGGGGAGTTGAAATGGTTGATTTTAAGAGAGTTAAAGTAGTTAGAAATTAGAGCATCTCCAACAGCATTGTTAATATAGAAAAAATGTGTTTTTGGTTTCTATAATTCTCCAACAACATTGCTATCTTGTTTGTTATAATGGAAAATCATGAAAATTTCTCTAAATATAGAGAACTCTCTGTAATTCTTTAAATAGGAGAGAGAAATATTATTTTATTCCATCCTACCAATGAGATTCAATTTTTATCATTTTATATTAAGTTTTTTTAAGTGCATTGGGATGATAAACTAGAGAATATTATAATAATATAAGTTGTTTAAAATTTCTAAAATAGCAAATCTTTGGAGTTGAATGTAATATTTTTTTAGAGATTTTCACTTTTGGTTCTCTATTTTAGAGAAATTATAGGAAAGCTGTTGGAAATGTTCTAAGGATTGAAAGTTAATAAATAACATTAAATATAATACATAAAGTTTTAATGATTGTTTTTAAAAGATTTTAAGTAATTAGTACTAACTAGTGGTACATTAAACTTTAATAATTGGTTTTAAGAGTTTTTTATAAATACTTTATAATATAGTATAGATGTTATGGATCAAAGTACAAAACTTTGAATTTATTAATGGACCACAAAGAAAATAGATAAAAAATAATACATAAATTTAGCAATTATATATATATATATATATATATATATATATATATATATATATATATATATATTGGAAGGATATTTTGCAACCCTTGCAACCCAAATCTTAACCGTTGGATTCATGATCAACAATAATTTTATTTTTATTTTTATTTTTTTAATTAAAAATATCTATTGTAACCGTCGATCATGAATCTGACGGTTAAGATGTGGGTTACAAGGTTTGCAACCTTTTTAAGGGTTGCAAATTAAATAACCCATATATATATATATATATATATATATATATATATATATATATATATATAGTGTTGGGCCCGTGCATTGCACGGGAGGATAAATTTTTTGTTGGAATATTGAACCGAGTTAAAATGAAACGTAATTTCTCTGTTAACAGTTAATGAAATACAATGTGAAAAACGAATGTATTTTCATAAGTGATTAACTTGCATATATTCTTAATCGTTTGTTGTTATGAGTTTGTGCAATAATATTCGTAATAGTTTTGTATTATATTATTTAAAACTCAAACGGTATGTCTCACAACATATCACTATTATTGAAATAAATATAAATATGAACATACGTTTTTACAGATTTTGCAATTTTTCTGAAACCTCCTCGACAACACTTGACAATCACTTTGAACGTATAAATCTGTAGATTAATTAACAACATTCAACCCACATCAAATATGACAAAGAAAATAAATGATTTCTATCTTTTGTAACCGACAACTCAACTGGTATAGTTCAAATTCACTTAGTACCACTTAAAAATTTATCTGACTATTGACTTCAAGACCTCATAGTATTAGTCGATAAAAATAAAGATATGTATATATATCTTATTCCCCTACTTCGAAAAATATGATTGTGGGTTTTGAAAAATATAAACAAATCATCGGTAATAAAATAAAATATAAAAAAGTAGTTTTTCAAATAAACAAAAATATAGTGGAATACCTTTTGTTCAGTTGCAGGTTCCGCCATTGACACCCGACCGTTCGTCTTCTTCTTGTACTCGGATGATACATAGAGAAACTATATATATTTATAGTGAATGTAGATAATATTTTAAAATCTTTTATTTTCATTTTCGATTTTACATTTAAATGTAAATATATTAAAAATATGGAAGAATATTTTTATATCTACATCGTTTCTATTTTATTTTCTTTACACTTGGTTAATTTTGAAAGTATTGCAGAATATTTTTATTTTAAAGAATACGATAATTTATTAGTGTATCTCGTTATTTTTTATTTTTAATTCATATCAACCTTCTTTTTTCTTCTTTTAATGCTCGTGAAAAAAATACGTGTAGATTTTATATTAGCAAAAAAAATACATGTAGATTTTATAAAATAAAATAGATTTTATATTAGCAAAAAAAATACGGAAGAAAAAAGAGTTTATATTACATCTCATTATGTAAAAAGATTTTGTAAAATAAAATATGGAAAAAGATTTTATAAAATAAAATATGAAAAATCATTATGAGATGTAATATAAAAAATTACGGAAGAAAAAAAGATTTTATATTACATCTCATTAATATAGATTTAAATGTAAAATCTACATTTAAAATAGATTATGCTAATATAAAATTTATTTTATAAAATTCTCCACCAAAAAAACAAATATTTATATTAATAAATGAGTATCCATTCCACAAATAGATGATTATGTGAGACACTGTGCTTGGAAAAGTTGTACCAAAGCATTAAGAAATTGTAAATTAAGTAATTGATTTTAATTAGTTGTACCTTGTGCTTAAAATGTTGTAATTAAGAGTTTTTTATGTCGTTTTTATAATATAGTATAGATATAGATATATATAGATAGATAAAATTAAAAATCTATACACATAATGTGCGGTGTTGTACGGTTTGATTAATCAAAATTGCAAACCGCACTACATAGTGCGGTTTGGTAAAAATGCAAACCGCACCGCGAAAGTTCTAAACCGCGCTTTACAATGCGGAATGGACGATTTGTGTGGTTTGACGGTTTAAATGAACACCTTAATTTAATCCACTCCAACATTAAAAATGTAAAAAAGTTAGTCTTTATGTTGACGTGTGAGAAAGAAATTAGTAGATAGTGTGTCCATTTAATTTATCGCTAAGTTATAATATTATTTATTATTAACAACTGTTGCTGCCCACATTAGAAATTCATGACCAAAACTTTGGGCCAAGAAAACTGAGGCCCAATAATTTTGTTTTAGTTACTTGGGCGCTGCGAAGTCTGTTAGTCCAACATCATTACACTTGATTTGGGCCAAGAGCAAGGTAAAACCTTGGCATTCATGTCCTTTTTCAATCGATATTCATTTGATTTAACTATCATATTCAATTAATTCTTTCCATTTCTACCAAATTTAATGCAACAAAAGTGACCTAGAAAGCCACTCGAAATCATAGTGTTGTTTTCGAGTTTTTAATTTTCAAATCTGCCCGATTTTGTTCTAATACTTGTTACTCTTTGATCCTACTAGACTTATCGTTAGTTATTGTTGAAGATATGCATAGCAACAGCGAAACTCGCTGCCGTTGAAGTAATATTAGGTTTACTTTTCATAAGTTTTTGTTCGATATCTTCATGGTTTTTATTCCTATTCCATAGGTAAACCGCATATTATCCCTTGTCCAATCAACATCCCTGTACAATCTCAAATCTCGAACTCTACCCTCGCTAGTCGCTTATGCTGCTAATTTGTTTACAAATTAGATGCCCAACTTTAGGATTTTTGACGTATTATTTAATGCGAATTATCTGGTGTACGTACGGTTGATTACGATTTACGTTAGAATTATGTTGGATCGAGAAGAAATACACCTTACTGTTTCTTTTACGTTATAACAAGCAGGGGGATTCCATTTAATCACAAAAGCTTTATTGGCAAACCCCCATTTTCACTTCATACAAATTGTCGATTTAACTCGATATATTGTATGCAAAGAACACTAATAATTAGCTCCTTTAAATAAATGTGAGCTTATTAAAGATTAAACAAATATTAGTTTATATTATTGATCCGTGGGTGCCACATTAAAATCTTGTTTTGCCGCATGTATCGTGGCACTTTGATTCTGAGTACGTTAAGCTATTAATTAATCACCTATAGATGTTTCAAATGTGTGTCAAGACTTCCTTGGTGGCAAAGGTGGAGGGAGTAGGGGTCATGCTAGTGTCCAGCCCCTTCCGATCATTGGTGCAAACCGAAGTAGTGAGTAAAGAATTTAATGAATTCTCATGAAGTCCCCCTCCCTTAAGAAAAGCCCACATCCCACTCAAAAAAAAAAAAAAAAAAAAATATATATATATATATATAGGTGCGTTTCTTTTGCAACCCAATCAATTTGTACAAACTATGTAAACCACTATATTAGAAAACAATAGATATATTTATGGATAATGATTATGATTCATTAATAATGATTGTGATATATATGAAAAATGTTAAGTTTATTCATTATAATCATGATTTTAAATTAGAAAACATAATAAAATCATATATTCATTAGACTTGATGAACGGCTAAGATTGGTTTACATAGTTTGTACAAATTGTTTGGGTTGCAAAAGAAAAGCACCCTATATATATATACTAGCTATGTATCCGCGCAATGCGGCGGGATATAAAATGGTCGTTGATATTTATTCAATTTCGAAATATCAAATTCTTTCAAGATGTATACATTTGTACCTACATTAGATTCAAATAACCATCCACCCGGAATGTTGGTGTGCATAGCTTCTGCAATCATTGTAAAAATAAGACAAATCTTTATATGGAATGTGTATAATAACAAACCCGTTTGTTATTATAATCAAAGGTGCAAGGAATAAGATTTAGAGTGATCGTGCAATCCAATGAACACTAAATCTTCTCGGCGATCCTTCCTAAGACAAGATATCCAAAAAAAAGTTGCAAGCATTAAAGGTACAATGTTTTAAATAATTTTTTTGGGCCATTCTTACTCTAAGTCATTTTTTATTCACAACCTATATTACAAAAAGAATGAGTCTACCCAAAATATATTTCGAGTACTCTTTTAAATGAGACTTAATTCGACGCCCAAATACATCTTTCAAAACCTAACTCAAAATGAAACTTAATTCAAGACCCTCTTATATTTAATGATATGTCTCGACATATTGTTTTCAAGACTTAATCACCTCTACCTTCTTCATTAATTGTCTTTATCATGTACCTATCATCATTCACATGTAAAAGAAGCTGTCACTTTTTCCAGGAAAAGAGTGCCCGAAGAGCCTCATCCCACAAATCGGTAAGAATCCTGAAACAATACCAAAAAAACAATCCAAACTTTCTAGGTCAAACCTGAAAGAAACCAACACCAACAGGTAGTAGTCTTTCCAGTTAAAATTGCATGACTGATACGTTGTGTTCTCAAAACTCTTTTTACGAAGGAAAAGAAAAGAAAGGAAGGGAAAGGGGAGGAAAATAAAAAAGACTTGTGTTCTCGAAATTTTTTTAGGACAGAAAGGAAAAACGGAAGGAAAATAATGATAAATTTCCTCCGAAAAGTGGGAGGAAGGGACGGGAAGGAAAGAAAAGAAAAGAAATTAAAACCACTTAAAAAGATTACTAAAATTATTAAGATTACAAAGTTACCCAACCTTTCATTTAAAGGATATATTTTTAAAAGGGTACATTTGTAAAAGTGACATATTTCCTTTCCTTTCTCTCCTATTAGAAACTATTTTATTTCTTTTCATTTCCTTCCTTTTCGAGAACACAAATCAAAATTTTTTTTATATCGGTTTCTCCTCTTTTCTTTTCTCTCCAGATTAGAGAACACAACTCTAAGGTAGAGTATATTTGGATCCCTTGGGTGGAAATCTGGTCCATAACTTCTCGGTGTCAAAAGTTGTAGGCTTCAAATCAAGAGATTTAGTTGGAGTAGGCCTCCCTACAGAATGTCTTGAATCGCACCATTAATTAAAAACGAGCATAAACACTTGACAAATGCAAGACTACAGATACAGTTTACAACTGTACAAATTCATAATTCAAATGGGATGGTTATAATGGTCAATATTGCACAACTTTATAGCGTTTGGGTAAAGCCCCGTACGTACCAGCTTGACTAGAACTTCATCTTCACTTTGTACATTTATGCCTGAAAAACAGAAATGAACATTTATGAGAATAGGCACATTGGGAAAAAAAATTATATGATTGCATCAGGCTTCTATCATAAAGAGCCTTGCAATGATCCAATGCTTGTCTAAAATCTCCAGACTTGCAATTTGGATGTGCAAAGGACATGTGCTTATCTTCATCAGCTATAACATGTGAGACTGATCTTTAGTTGCTTATCCTAATGGCACAAAAGCAATGCAATCTCAAAAAACCACAAAAAAAACACTAATCAAACCAATCCTCAGGTCATAATCAAAAGCAATATAGGACTCTCTCCCTCCCTCCCCTTCACACAGAGCAGAAAAAATGAACCACAAAAAACAACATCCAAACACGTTAATCACCCAATCATACTAATCCTCTTACAAGCTCTTTCCTTCTTTTAGGCCTCTGGCTTACCTACACTAGTTCTCGCTCAAGTTACTATCTTTGTGTAATTCCGGTAGTTTTGCTCGTACTGTTAGAATTTTGCATCGCCTGAAGTTAATTTGAGCTTTGATTTCTTTTGTCAAACAAAAAACATTTACAATCCCATGTCTTATCGTATTACAGAAAAAGTATGAAAGTATACTCGGTGGAAAGAATCCCAATTTTTGGAATTGATCCACTTGTTCAAAGGTCTAACAAACCACGTTCACTAAAAGAGATATTTACCTAATGGTAAAAGTCTTCGCCCTCACTTACCATGTAAGACTCTCGGTCCTTACTTTAGCTTTGTTAGGAAGACATAACAGATCCACATGATCTCTGCAGAGGAAACTACAACAAAATAATAATAATGAGAAATCTATACAAAAGTTGACACAAACTGCATATTTATTTAACCATACATGATAGAAACTATCTATTTTTCAAACTGAAATGCTAATACATCTTTAAACCACAATGTAAGAACATTTAAGTTGGTTAAAATTTAAAGTGGAACTCTGGAAATTCCAATACAAAGTAAAATGACTACAACTAAAAATAAATTTACAATATTCGGTGAGAGTTACACAGAGACACAGAGCTTTGAGAGTTTACTATATGTTATAATCTACTATAAAATAAGGGAAAACAAAGTACATCATGTTCATAATCTGCTATTTTCTTCCCCCTGGTTTGGTGTGTGTGGATTATGAGACTTGGTAATCGATTGTAGAAGTTGAAAAACCAAGAAACCCGTTTTCATAACTTCACAATCAACCATAAAGAACATATTATTCATTAATGCATCAAATAACTTAACTACAAAGCTCATTGCAAATTTCATGTTAAAACTTAACTATTTAATTACTCGTTCATCATCATTACAAACAAAATGATTGTTGATTTTTGGTCCAAAAGATTACTATATTAGTTTGAGTTACAAGGTATCTTGGATATTTAAGAGTGTATATGACATCAAACTTTGCATTAAGTACATAATATAAAAAACCTATCATTAATTAGGCTGTTTACTCAAACAATTACCCGGTAAGCGTTTTACCGGTAAAGGTCAACACTCTCACTTATCTTATTGGGTGAATTTCTAATCCATCAAAATGGCATTATATGTAATAATTTACCGGGTAAGAGTCGTCGCTCTCACTTACCGGGTAATACTCTCTGTCCTTGCTATCTCTCTTACCCGAAAAAAATTCGGCAGAAAAAAAACCCGACCAGAAAGTGTAATCAATAGACCACCATGCTGCACCGGCCAAACATAAGATCAGAAGCAAAAGGGCCAAAAGTCATTGCAAACAGTAGACTAACAAAAAATATAGGATCATATAAGATCAGCAAAAGTACCAATCAAACCAGCAGAATCAAATTTGCAAACAACCATTCTTATCACTCCAAAAGGGCAAAAGCCATTTAACTTTACATGGTAAAAATCAAAATGCAAAATCGTTGTGTGTCAATTAGGAAATTCATCAAAAACATATGATTATAGCAAGAAAAATGTACCAAAGAGGATAACCGGACTGCAAGTTGGGACCTTGATGGTTCTAAACATAAGATATCCAAAATATACATATGATGAAGGAGAGAAATCATAGAATAAAAACAAACAAAAACAATATGTCAATGAAATGGAACAAAACAATCAAAACATAATTGATACTTGAAATCAACTAAGTAGTACATCTGGAAAATTGTTCCATCAATATCAATTAGTTCTAGTAAGATTTGTAATATGAATACCTTTGCGTAAGGTGCAATGAACTAAAAGAGCAATCTATCAATTGGACTCTCATAAACCTTGAGGCATCCAAGTCTCATAATTTTGCCAAGTGAGTAGTGTGGTATTGGCCCCTCTAATCCACTGGCCTGAATACTTCTGCCATGCAGGAACTTTAATTCAATATGATTGCTATATACAAGAAGTGGAATATAAACATTATGCAAATGTCTCACAAGAAATTGAGATGTGTCCACCCCCTATAAAATTGGGGATCTTCCTAAAGAAATTGTTACTACTAATCCGACTGTGAAGGAAATAGAAATAAAATGGTTAGTTTTGTCAGGCCAAATAAAGAATAACAAAATCCAACCAGATTGAACTCACAATTCCTTCATCGCAATCAGATTTTTAAATGATGGAGGAAACTGCCCAGTAAAATAGAAAGGAGTTCAGAAATATATGAAAAAAACAAAGGTAGTATACATGATCGATGGGATAATGGGATACATAAAGCATCAACAACAATACCAAAAGATTTCATGAAGTCTTACGATCTCTCGATGCTTGAAAAGTTCCCATGTTCCTCCGGAATTCTTTCCGGCAGCAGATTGTCCTCAACACTTCTAATGAGCAATAAAACTAAAACCATAAACAGTAAAAGGATGTTACAAATGTTAACATTACAATAAATGAAAAGAGATGGTGGATTATTAGAAGTTTAAAAAAAAGTGTACCGTCTTGAACATCACCAAGTAACACCTACTCCCACATTTAAAAACAATAAACAAAAAACCATTCAATATTGACATCAAAAAGTAAAAAGATGGTCCAATGTCAAGCTGCTCTATCTAAGAACTAAACCAGTATGTAAAAGATTACAGATAAAGAAAGAATCACATGTTTAAAAGATGCTCCATGGAACCCCATTATTCTCGAGGGATGACACCACTGAGAAAGTTGCGGACTAAGTCTCTGCTGGAATGAGACACCCAAGCCAATTACTAAACTAACAAACAACAAAACAAAGAAACGAGTATACAAGTTCCGGTGGGAAAGTTTCCTGGTAGGCTTTGTCCTTTAAGACTTTTGCATCCCGTACCAGCCAAAACACCATTAAAACAACATCAAGTCAATATTAAATAGACAATCATAAACCCTAATTTTCGAGGGGCGAATGTTCAAGGATTAATCAGAGCGAGAGGCTAGAGGCTGGTTATACGCAATTCAATTCCAAAGAGACAATGAGGTAATGATAATCTACCACCACCAATTAGAAAAAAAGTACCAGAAGCAGGGGGTGGCGACGGAGAGGCAGGGGCAGCGATGAAAAGGGAAAGAGACGATGGTTTCCATGGAGGAGAGCTTTGAAGAGCACCGATTAGTTTTGAAAAGGGCATACACGAAATTAGGCGTAAAAACTTTTGAAATTTGTAATCGGTTCCTTGTTTGGAAGAGCATGGTCTTGGCAGGATAGAAAGCAACTTTCAGTCTTTCTAGTTGTAAAAGGTTGCATTTATAGCTTGTACATTATGCTTTATGAGTTGCAATTAAGAGATTTTTGAAATTAATGCTTCAATTGGTAGTACTTTGTGCTTTAGGACTTGTCTTTAAGACATTTGATCTAAACCAATATTAAAGTAGTATAGATATATATAGGGAGGTTCATTTGAGAAATGCTAAATATATGAGAAATAGATGAGTAATCCTAGTCTTTCATTCCGTCAAGATCAGCTTTGACTGGTCAAATATTGCATCTTTGACTAGTCAACAATTACGGCTTTGACTGGTCAAAAGTTGCGGCTATTCCAAAAATAGGACAGTTTCGTAATTTTTACAAATACACGAGACGAGTTCATATATGAACCTATATGAATCATATATGAACTATATGTTCATATGTGAACCAGTGTAATTCACATATGAACTCTTTTAACTGATTCATATATGAACCTTTGTGATTCATATATGAACTATACGTTCATATATGAATCGGTTAATTAGTTCACATGTGAATCACAAAGGTTCAGGTATGAATCTATTAATTAGTTCAACTGATTCACATATGAACCTACAGTTAATTAGTTCATATGTGAATCAGTTAATTGGTTCATATATGAATCAGTTAAAAGAATTTATATGTGAATTACACTGGTTCATATGTGAATCATACAGGTTCATATATGAACTCGTCCCATGTATTTGTAAAAATTACGAAATTGTCCTTCTATTTTTGGAAGTGTCGTAACTTTTGACTAGTCAAAGCCATAATTGTTGACCAGTCAAAGACGCAATATTTGACCAGTCAAAACCGATCTTGACCGAATGAAAGACTATGATTATTTCTCTATTTCTCATATATTTAGCATTTCTCAAATGAACATCTCCCTATATATATATATATCTATATCTATACTATATTATAAAGCACAGATAAAAACTCTTAAATACAAGTTATTAGGCACAAGGTACCATCAATTTATGCAAGATTTTAAAAATCTCTTAATTTACAAGTATCAAAGCACAAGATACATATTACTACTGCAGCCTTTTAACACCCACCAATTTGGTATATGCAGGACCTTCCTTTTATGCAGACATTTCCATGTATCACTATTAATTAATATATATTATATTACTATAAATTTGTTTTAATTATATTATTAAATATGTAATTGGTTATTTTTTCGAGATGACATCAAAATATAGAAAATAATCATTGAATTCTAACAAAATACTTTATTTTTTATATAAAAAAATTATATTATTAAGCCTAAATTAAACAAATTTATAAAAACATTATCACTTTCTCAAAATCATCCAAAATCGTACTGTAAATCGAGATAAAAAAAACAAAAAAAAAAACATTAAAATCGTGATGTATCTCAATGCATTACGCGAGTACGCTTCTAGTATTAATTAAGAACAACAAACTTGTCTATATCCCGATCATAGACAATGATGTAAACGTTATTATTTATTAGGAAAACATCAAAAATTAAAAAAATACATGATTAATTAATTAACCTAAAACTCAAACTAATTAGTTTAGTCGACTTTCATGCTTAATCCTTGAACGAATTATGTAAAATGTTCCTTGTCGGATATGTGTAAGTCATGCTGTAACACTTCTTAATTTTTATGATTATAAGGTGTTGTTTGACAAAAATAAGTTAGTTTATTTTTTATGTAATTATTTGGATGAACATAAGTTAGCTTATTGATAAGCTACTTGAAGTAACATTGGGATCTTTTTTACCGCCAATTATAATCTTCATTAATATTAATTATAAATAAATATTAATTATTAATAAATATTAATAAAAATTAATTATTACTAATATTAATAAATAATTATTAAAAGTATATTATTAATTGAAAATTATTATTAATTTTAATTATATATTGATATTAACATTTTAGAATTATTGTTAATCATATCAATTATTTTTATATTGTTATTTTTTTAATTACTATTCAATATATTTTAGCTATCAAAAACTAAATATTACGATTCTAAATATGTTTATTTAAGTTACATAAAATCGTATTAAATGATTTTAATTATTTTAATTAACATATTATATTATTTATTTTTCTTTACTATCTTATTTTTATTAATTGAGATATTATATTATTAGAAATTTGTTTTAATTAATATTGTAATTGACTATTTTTTTCAATATGTCATTTTTGGTCATTTTACATGCTTATAAGCTACTTTTTACCAAACATGAGTTGTTCATCATGTCACGTCCCGCCAAGAGGTTTTCCAAAAATCCGGAATATTCCGGATCAATCAAGAAGATGGAGGAACCTTGGTGAAGGTTCAAGAGAAGCCAACACAAGGATCAAGATGGTCAAAGCATTATCTAGAAGGATCCATACCTTTCAAGGACTTATATATCTAGAACATTCCTTGTAATAGCTAGTAGAATAATCTAGATAAAGTTTTAGATAAATCCATAGGGTAGTATAAATAGGGGTAGTCTTTCATTTGTAAAACACACTCCACATTTTTACAACTTAAGTAATAGAAGCATAGAGTTCTCCCAATCTTCTTAACATTCTTGTTTGCTCACCATTGTCCGATATTCTTGTAGTTTGGCTGACTTAGTTCGAGAACTAAGGCCGCACGCGAGCTTGTGAAGACAACTCCGTGACAAGTGGTATAAGAGCGAAGGTTCGAGGCGATGGCAAACAACATGGAGTTGAATGTTACGGGTAAGAAGGCAACCCGAGGACGGGAAGAGTCTCGTCATGAAGGAGTCAAGACTCGAAGCAGGAATCTGGGGCAATCAAATGAGTTGATGGCCAACCTGAATGCTAGATTTGTTGATGTGGAAAAGTCCACCGGAGATTTGAAGGTAAGGATCAATGATCTTGATCATCACCTTGAAGATGTCCGACAACAACTTGGAGTCTTGGAAGCGAAAGCTCGGAAGTTCGAGAAGATGTCAAGGCCACCCTTGATATCTTGAAGTTGGAGTTTCGCCAAGAAGTTAAGGATCTTCGAGGCATCATTCAGAATGAGCTAGCTAACTTGCGTGCACAAGTCGAGAAGGTGGAAAGAGAGCAAACCATCACTCGTGACCAACTTGAAGAAGTTCGGACCGACATGGGCTTTTGTAAGCGAGCCGTAGCAAATTGGGTAGGCATTGGTGCACCTACACCAAGGGTTGAAGTTCCAAATCCTATAACCTTTGATGGCAAGAGAGAAGCTAGAGTGATCGATGATTTTCTTTAGGAAGCCACGAGATATCTCAAAGTTATGGGGATCGAGGATGATGCCACAAAGATTCACAGCACCACGATGTACTTGAAGGACACCGCGACTTTATGGTGGTGTAGACGATATGGAGACATCGAGAGAGGTACGTGTACTATGCAAACTTATAATGAGTTTATTTCCGAATTCAAGAGGCAATTCTACCCAGAGAATGCCATCCATGAGGCAAAGAGTCGACTACGAAGACTAAAGCAATCGGGATCGATTTGTGACTACGTGAAAGAGTTCACTAGCCTCACACTTGAGATCCCCGATCTTTCGGATGACGACGCCTTGTTCTACTTTTTGGATGGGCTCTCTCCATGGGCGAAGATGGAGATACAAGGCTGCGGGGTATGAAACCTTGCCGGTGCAATCGCGGAAGCCGAGTCGATTGCCGAGATTCATGAGGAAGCAAGGCACAAAGAGAAGTACAAAGGAAGAGATAGGGATAGAAAAGAACCCACGAAGTCAAGAATCCCTCTCCAGAGAAGTGGAAGGGAAAAGAGATTTAAGGATCACCGAAATCATCGGTGAAATGTTTCCTATGTGATGGCCCACATCGAGTACAAGAGTGTCTGAAGAAGGCCAGGTTCCATGCTATGGAAGCACAAATGGAGGAGTACAACGAGGACTCGGGAGACACAAAAATGGGTTCGTTGAGTTTCTTGAATGCGGTCGAGACGAAAGCGGAACCATCAAAGTCGAGACCATACTTACAATTCGTGAACGTGAAGATAAAGGGATCAGATGTTCAAGCCCTTGTCGACACGGGTGCCACCCACAATTTCATTGCCTAGAGCGAAGCCAAGAGACTTGGAGTCCGTATTATGAAGAAAGAAGGATCCATAAAGGCAGTCAACTCGAAGGCTCAACCTATCCGAGGAGTCGCGTAGGGAGTAAGGATCGAGATCGGTAGTTGGAGTGGTACCGTAGATCTAACCGTTTTCCTGATGGACGACTTCCAACTCGTTCTTGGGATGGATTTCTTCGATGAGGTCCAAGTCTTTCCCATACCTTTATCTCGTTCACTATGCAGTGTAGATGGAGTTCGGACATGTTTGGTGAATACCATCAAACGTTGCAAGGCCAAGTCGATTTCAACCATACAACTCATGGAGGAGGCAAGAGGACTTAACCTCAAGGACGATTGCAAGGAAGAGAAGAGGCATGAGTCCTTAGAACGAAGCAATGTTACACAAAAACCTAAGAGTTTGGATGTTGGAGCAAAGAACCACAAGGGAAAGAGTCCCAAGCGAAAGCGAAGAAACAAAGGAAGATGTTTGCTCGAACAAGCAAAAGAAGACACATTGAGACCGAGGAGCCAAGAGAGTACAATTAAGGGAGATCGAAGACACCCGACTCAGGCGCTACTAGGATGCGATGAGGGCGTCGCAAGATTAGGTGGGGTAGGATGCCACGTCCCGCCAAGAGGTTCTCCGGAAATCCGGAACATTTCAGATCAATCAAGAAGATGGAGGAACCTTGGTGAAGGTTCAAGAGAAGACAAACAAGGATCAAGATGGTTAAAGCATTATCTAAAAGGATCCATACCTTTCAAGGACTTATATATCTAGAACATTCCTTGTAATAGCTAGTAGAATAATCTAGATAAAGTTCTAGATAGATCCATAGAGTAGTATAAATAGGGGTAGTCTTTAATTTGTAAAACACACTCCACATTTTCACAACTTGAGTAATAGAAGCATAGAGTTCTCCCAATCTTCTTAACATTCTTGTTTGCTCATCATTGTCCAATATTCTTGTAGTTTGGCTGACTTCGTTCGAGAACTAAGGCCGCACGCGAGCGTGTGAAGACAACTCTGTGACAAGCAGCTAGCTTATCAGCTACCAACTAGCTTATCAGTCACCAACTAGCTTATAAGCTAGCTTATTTTTGCCAAACGATGCCTACTGATAAGCTAACTTATCATCTAGTTTGCCAAACATAGCCTAAGTTGAATCATGAGCAAGGAAATGACCATAGAAAAACATCGATTATATTTTCAATTCAAAGTGCAACATTGTTAATGACTCATAACGATGTGTTGACGATGATAATCTTGTGGCATATGTTGTTTATATCATGTGCTATAGAAGGCTTTGGGGAAGTCAGAATAGGAGAGCTAATTGTGACACCCTAAAATGGGATAAATAGATAAATATGAAAAGAAAAAGAAAAGGGAAAAGATAAGATAAAATAAAATAAAAAGGATTTTTATTTTATTAGATAAATAAAAATGAGAAGTGAATAAAGAAGTTTATATTCACTTGGACCAAAAATATTAAAATAGTTGTTCTAGAAGGGGTAATAATGTAAATATGGTCAAAATAGTGAGAGAAAGGGGACGAATGTAATAATTAGAAAGTTGAGGGGTGCATATGTAATACTTCTGGAACTTTGAGGACCTACTCTGTCAAAAGGATAAATCTGTTTGTTTTTAGATTTTGAAAATGACTGTTCTCTTGGAGGCTTATTGTTGGCTTGATTTTTCAACTAACATGTAAAAACTCTTTTCATATAAATGTTAAGCATCGGTGACAAATCAAATCATTCAAGAAAATCGTGAACTGGTCAAGTTTTGAGAGAGAAATCTGAGATTGAAGTTCAAAGTCAAAAATCTCCGTTTATCGATGATTAAAGATAAAACACTCTACCAAATTCTCGAGTTCTTTACATGTTTAACTTTCTCTTTCAATCATCTATCAAACCTTAGCAGTCTTATGTGTCAGAGTTTAGTTTAGAGCATTCAATTTTTAGTTTTTCTTTAGAAGTTTAGAGTTATATAAAAACCGACACTTTAAAACGAGAAAATGGGATTTAATACCTGATGGTTTTTAAGGATTTTTGTTCTTATGGCCGACGAAAATTATTATTTAGAGTTTTAGTAAAAAGAATCTCCAAAAACAACGAAGAAATGAGGTTGAATGGTTGTTTGTTTTGGCTGTCTACGAGATGCAGACGCCAATGGTTTTTTCGGATAGAACTAGACTGGAGCCTAGGTGACTTTGGTATGCAAATTGGAATCTATTATTTGTTTTTGGGCCATTGGCTTTGTGGTAGGCAACGGAACCTAAGGTGACGTTTGGTTCGCAGATTCTGGAGGAATCTGATGGAATTTAAATGTTGAATTCCATTGACTAAATTACATTCATTCGCTTAGTTCGTTCTTTTTCACGGAAGGAATCTCTGAATTCCATCAAATTCCACAAATGAGGGGATTTAATAATCCTCAGCAACTATGAGGTATTTTGATGGAATGTAATATTATATTTTTCTAATCCCAAATATACCTTTTAATCTAAACATAACCTAACTAATTTGCTTTAATTTAATACTTTAGTTTTTTATTTTATTTTATTTATTTTTATTTTTTATTTTTTATTTTATTTTTTATTAAATATAATTTAATACATTTGTTTTTTATTTTATTTTCTCGAAATATATTTTATTTTTCGAATTATAATTTTGTTCTTCTGACAATATATTTTATTTGAGTTGTGTATATTGTATTTTTTACACACTAAAGTATTTAGTAATTATTTTATTAAAGTACTTTTAGTTAAAAAAAAATATTTAATGACTATTTTATTAAAACATTTTTTGTTTAGTAAAATTAAATTTATCAAAAAGGGTATTTTGGTCATTTACCAAAAATTTATTCTAATTCCAAAGCTACATTCTGTGAAACAAATGTAATACCCTTAAATTTGGTAAAAACAACTAATTAAAATTTTGGTATAATATCAACATAAGGAACAAAACTCCCTCATACAATTCAAAACTCAAAATATTCCTCAAGTTAAAATTCTATAACTAACATCAACAAATATAATCTCCAATAATAAACAAGTACTAAACCGAAGTTGGGTGTTACTTAACCCCAAACACAAGTTGTTCTTCCCAAAACAAGGCAGAAGACTTGAACAAGCTAACCATTCTCCGAGCACGCAACTATCACACCTCTCTTCACAATGTCACTAGAACTATTCTCAACGAAGCCTGTTGCGCATGTCGACAAATAAAAAGGTTAGACTAACGCTTAGTGAGTTCAAGAGTTTTCAACATTAATAAATATATCGTTAAAAAGGAATAATACAATTGAAATCATAATCTTTCAAAATGATATGTTTCAAATATGAAAACGACTCGTTTTCCAATAATATGCATTTTAGACGGAGGAGACACCAATATAAATGTTTTCCAAACCAAACTGTTTTAAGGACTAAGATCCCGATATAAAACGTTCTTTTGTAAATTAAATTCAACCCAAGACTCACTCAAAATGATAATAGAAAACGGACTCCCAATTTATGAAACGCGGATAAAACTTTATATCCCGAAACACCCAAAACACGGGTGGGGCATAATACTCAACCCATAAACCATGGATAAAAACCCATATAAACAAAACGTCACCGAAAACATGGATAATAAAACTCAATACCCAAAACAACACCTTTCGGTGACGGGGTAGACCCGAATTCCATCGAAAGTGGCGGGCACACAAAGTTAAGCCACTTATCGATGTTCACGAGCTTCACATAGAGTCATGGATCCCCGTATATGACTCACCATGGGCACCACCACAAGATACACAAATGACCCTAGTGTCTACTCGACCTCTAGATGAGTGTCACCACAAAAGCCACAAGTCCCCGTATTTGGCTCACAATGTGCACCACCGCAAGACTTAGTTCCATATATGGCTCTGCAGAGCACCACTGCAAGCTTACATAAAAACATGACTTAGGGTCCACTCACTAGACTTCAAATGCGGACACTAAATTCCACCATGAATAAACAGACTGGATTACAAATGGGCATCGAGTTCAACCACCCACAATCTATACCTCGAGCCCTTCATTAAAAGTTACACGATTATCGAGTTCAACCACCCACGATCTATACCTCGAGCTCCCGCTAGCTAGAAACAATTTCTAGTCCCAAAACAGTGATAAAGTCCCCAACTAAACCAACTGACTGACTCATATGCCTATAGATCCAATGAATTACAGTCTAAAATGTTACATGACTCAAACGAATGAACTAATGCATCCAAAACATGTAACTCTCAAATAAGATGCAACTAAGTACACCATACGTCCAAGGCTCCTTAACGAGCCACCAAAACTGAGCCAATGTTCCAAAGACTCATTTGAGTATAAACCAAGCCCCAAAAGGCATAATGAACGTTTGGCTAAAAATACGCGAGCCAAAGTGTTTACATAAATCAAATTACATCTTTTCCCAAAATCTTTGACTCTCAATTCACAATTGGCCTTCGGCCCAAAACCAAAAAGGTTTACAATTTCCAAAATGTTCCCAATGTCGGAATAACCAAAATTGAAAGACTCACACATTCGTACCTTCAAAAAACGTTCCATTACATAAATGATGCATGAAACCCGACAAACACTAAAAGTGCATTTTTGACCAAATATCTATTTATGCAATAAATCATCAAAACACATTCATTTATGACACATTTATCAAAATGCCCAAAAATCCCAAATGTGGATGTTTTACAAAATTTACTAGACTAAACACTTCAGATAATCAAAATTTACCAAATAACTCAACAGTTGACAATTTCATGTAAAACACTTAAATTCTTTAAAATGGACATTTTGGTATGTACAACATTTTCACAAATCAACTTGAACTCACCTTGCTAGATTTAGGCTAAATCTAGATCCCCCCCAACTTGAGCTCATTTGAAGAAACTTGGATCTTCAAGCCAAAACTTCCAAAAAACCTAGATCCACAAGTTTCCATCCATATATATATATATATATATATATATATATATACATATTCAACCATATGGAATCGTACCCCAAACATTTTACATGAAGATCTCATCTTATCTCAAAACCCTAATTCCATAGTTGAAGAGAAGAGAAGATTACCTTTACAATAGTCAAATCCACTAACAATGCTCTTCTAGGTCAGCAATATGACTTCAAATTCCCAAATCACCAAAAGAATGGAAAAAGGGTTTGGTGGAACCCTAGAAGCTTAAGGCCCTAGAAAACGGGTGTGAGATGAAGACTTCCAACCTTTGCATCCCATCTCTAACTTGGTGATTAAAGACCTTTTTGAAAATCAAGGATTTGGGGCTCCAAAATGCACAAAAACCCTAAGGGACCGAGAGGGTTCGTTTGAGAGAGGAAGGAGTGTGAAGGAATTGGTAACAAATGAGATGGGGTTGCCAAAAATCGGATTTTAAGGGACTTTGAGCCGACCGCGACCTTGCCCGACGACTATGCCCTTGGCATAGTCGCGAGTCATTCTCTCTAAATGTGTACCGAGACCACAAGGGCCCCAACGACATTGCCACGGTGAGAGTGACAATGTCACAATCTCCGGGCATAGTCGCCCATATTGTACTGAGAGCTCCTCTCTCCCCGCGACAGTGCCACGACGAGAGTGATAATGTCACAATCGCTGAACACCTCCCGAGCTTCGATCACTTCAGTTTCCTAATGCGATAAAGTTCCAATACGAGAGGTTACTTAGATGGTGCACCCTTAAACATAATGCCAACTTAACATAAGGAATTAGAGGTAAGAAAATGGTTAAAGGGTTACCGAAATGCGGGTGTTACAACAAACAAACAGATTCAAAATTTTTTAACAGATTATATTCTAATTCTGTCAGCCAAACAGGTGGTCAAACCTGATAACATTCCATTCCAATTCCTTTCAAATCAAATTTCTTTGACAAATTCCATTCCATCAAAAAAACGTTCTGCAAACCAAACGCCACCTAAGGTTCTTATGGGATTATTTGTTTCGTGATTTTGTTTATTATAACCCAAATCATTTAATTAGATTTAATTAATTTATTTAGGTTCGGTTAAATATTGGAGATTCATATGCAGGAGTTTAACTAACTAACTAACTTAATTCCTATTTTAGTTAATATATTAATTAATATATAAATGTCATTTTGGAATTTGTATTATTTAGTTAATCATTCAAAGGGGTATTTTAGTAGATCATTTAACTTAATTAAATGATTTATATTTGACTTAAAGTGTCGTATTTTTTTAACAACAGCGAAATTTTATTAAAAATTAACAAGATGTTAGAGGAAACAATTACATTTAGAAAATAGTCGGAAGAGGGTTATGAAGCCAACCCACCCAATAATTTTAAACTTGTTATTCCAATTAGAAAGCCAAAAATAAGTCTAAGTCACAATCTTGCAAAATATATCCACTTTTCTTCTGCTTTGTCTTGCCAAAAATGGTCACATTCCGGAACGACTTAAAGTGTCGTAATTGGTTTTAGAAAATATTGGAGACACTTTAATTTGGAGCAACAAATTTATATAATTATAAAATCATAGATTGCCGTATTTGAGATATTGTTAGGGTTAGTTGTAAGGATTTAACTAAGATGGAAAAAATTGACTTTTGGAGAAATTAAACCATTAATTAGACATGGTTATATGAAATGTGTATGTCTTCGGATGAGAGTAGCCAATCTACACGAACGGGCAAGTCTCATGAGACTTGCAAGAGATTCATACATACGTACAAATTTATTTTGAACATGATATGATTTGTATGGTAATGTGTACGTATGCATAATGTTTCAACTTACATACATGTTACAATATATTTTACATGTATATTATGTATGAATAATTGCATGTTATATGTTTATTGTTCTCAACTAACTCTAGCATGCTATTTCATATAACAGTTCTATGATTAGTTTTAATGGGTGGACATTTAATCAGTAAGTCACATGACAAAAGGCACGACCCTGTAATGTAATGAATGTCGAGGCGGACAACCCAGGGAATGCTAGTTACTAAATGACCTATACCCGACTAGAAAATTTATGAGATTTCTTTCTTTCAGTGTGGAATCTTTTCTGGAAACGCATATTATTTGGTACACAATTTACAAGTTGATATGTATGATGTGAAATAACTTTTCTTTTTCACACAAACCATAAACTCGCTAAACTTTATAAGTTAACTATAGTATGCATCTCAGGGATAGAAGGTTATAGCTTGGACAAAGGAAAAACGACACACATAGAAACTTGCTCTATCAATTTAAGTACAATATTTATATTCAAACATCTATGATGAATAAATTATGTAAGACAACCCAGTATAGGACGGGTTAGCATTTACATTACATATTCGTTTTAAAGTCTTTGTATGTAAACAATATTAATTTAGCCGTTATTATGGAGTATTTATGCAAAAATTATTGATGAAGTGACAATTATCATGGTGAAATGACGGTGTTAGAGTTGAATTAGAAAATATTGATGTGTCAAATTTGGAAGAGGTCAACATTATTTTCATTTATTATTGGCTCAAGCTCACGAGTTTCAATATAAGTGATGGACCAAGGAATTTCTTTGAGCGGGTGCACCTTTAAGATGGATTAAGTATCTGCAAAGTCCTGGTTTAACGTGGGGGAAGTCAACACGGTTTGCGGAGCAAAAAATATTTTTTGAAATGAAATTGACTTTAATCATTAAAATAAATATATGTTTTCTTGAAAATGAGATAAAAAGCCTCGATTTTTAAGATGAGATGGCATTGAGAAGGAATTAAATCATGAAGAAATGTAATAAAATCAAAATGAGAGAAAAATTAACAAAAAATTTTTAGTGATTGTTGTGTCTATAATTGTACTTGAGGTTGTAAGTTTGATCCTTGTAGTTGTATCTTTCCTATTAATATTTTCAGTGATAGCATTGCAGGGTTTAAGGTAATTCCCTTGGCCGGTTTGGAGCTGAAATTCAAGTTTTCGATAAAAAAAAAAGAGATTCAAACTGACAACCTCTTACATATAAAGTGTTTATCCAACCATATCACCCATTTTTGATCTCTGTTATTAATTTATTTTTAAATATATAAATTTAGTTTCAAAATATTTAAGAGCACCCTTAAATTCAAGCGGGTGAACCTTTCATACGCTTATTTTTTTTTCTCTTGCAATAATCGAGTGAACGGGTGCATGAGACCCTGCTCGATCCTTAGTATATCTGCCCAATATTAAGTTATCCAATAAACAAACATGATGAAATTAAGCGAACATATATTCAATTTGAAGCATCTCAACTTCATAAATCAAAGTATCATTTTAGTCTAATTGATTCCAACGGTAATTTGCGAGTTTTTTCTAGCTAAATTTCTTGTCCCCTCTAACTTAAATCCCTAGCTCCACCTCTGTTGACGGTGTGATGTGTCCACATCGTCTTCTCTTTTGTGCTCTAGTGAGCGTTGACGATGATGTTATAGGTGGTTTGACTCAAGTTGCGTATTTGTGGATGTTTGTGTGATCCTAACACCCCATATCACTTATTTGGTAATATCTGGACATGTATGCCCATCGTAAATGCCTTAATTTGTTGTAACACCCAAAACCGATCATAAAATAAGGTTTAATTTCCCAAAACCGGGTCCCAATACAACGTACAAGAAAAGTTAAAATTTAATAAAGCTCAAAAGATGAGTTTCTATTACAACCGAGAACTCTAAATAGTAACTAACACTGCACTAAGGCAAACTCCTCTTGACCCGCTAACTCAACACTTTTCCTTCCCTTTGGACAAACCACCAACTGAGTCCTTACCTGAAAATGGGTTTTGAGGAAAAGAGTTCGAAAACGAGGGTTAGACCGGGAGGGTCTATTAAATTCCCAAAATCAATCATCAACAAATAGAAAACAAAGAATAAATAAATCATTAATAACTTATCCTCACACGTTTTCCCTTTTTACAAAGTAACAAATCGTCCGTCTCCGGGCCCCCTAGTAGATCCCCAATCGGCCCCCAAGTCGATGTCGTTCCCGCGTGTAAGGAAACGAATTCCATACACGCGGTCAAACCATCCCGATGGTACAAGGTAAGCCATGACGCCCAACTTATAGGGTAACACCCTTTTTCAATTGATAAACACAACAAATAATTTCAATGCATAATCTCAATAATTAACCCAATGCTCGAAATCATTTTACAAAACAATAAACATATTAAGCATTCATATCTATATGCCATTTCTAGTTTTATCAAAGATTTGAATAAAAAGGGAACTCACCTGACGATTTGGAACTCATACACACAGAAATAAGTTCCCGAACAATTAAGCTCCTCCTACATGGCCGATGGAAAGATTTACCATTAATTTTGATAATTGCCCAATTTAATGTTCTAAAATTTATCTCTCCCAATTACTAACAAATAGGCATACGGTCCATACCCAAGGTTACTCAAGCTGGTAGTGGGCTCTGGCCCAGTCGAGGTCTGATCCACTGCCTAAGGCGGCCCAAGGTGGAACCACCCGGCTCATGGAGCACGCGGGTCTGAGGACACCCGACTCCTGAAGCACACGGGCTATGGTCTCCACACTCGACTCATGATGGGGCACATAAGTCTAAGGAGGACACCTGCCTCCAAGACAAATGAAGCCCACCACCATGCAGGTCTCGATGCACCGTGACCACCATGTGGGTCTCACAACACCCGCGACTACCATGCGGGTCTCACTACACCCACGTCAAGGTGCAGGACATGCGATGCCCGACTCTAAGTGGGTCTGACACAAAATCGAGAGGTGGGCGACACCCCCTTAGGGTTTAGTGCGGTGGCGATTTGGGTTAGAATCCCTTATCGATTTCAACCAAAAATACATTTTCAATCAGAACCTTAGACCCAACTAAAGAACAATACAACATAAAGAAAACCTTGAAATCAAAGCCAATCCTACTCTGATTTCCCAGAATCGGTCTCTACATCAGTTTATTAAGGGGGGTTTCTTGATCGATAAAATTCCTCAGATCAGATTGTTTAACAACTAGACTAGGTTTAAAGAAATTCTTACCTCCTAAAGAGACAATCCTTTTGGTCTGATCGATATGCTTTCAGATGATTCTCCAAATCTTTACTTTTTCACTCCCTTTGCTTGAAACCAGATTTCTTACTCCTTTCTTCCTAGCGCCGCACACATACACCCAGACTTACCAAAATGAGAATATCACATAGGGTTTAGGTCTTTTAGGCATATAATTTACAAAGTGGCCCCCCAAACTTCCTTATTTCAATCTATTGACACCATTTGACTTATTTTAGAGTTAACAATGAGATAACGAGAGTTACAACACTCCCCCCTTTAGACAAATTTCGTCCTCAAAATTTCTTGGTCGAAAAGGTGCGGATATTTGGATCTTATCTCTGACTCTAACTCCCACGTGGCTTCTCGTCCCTTATGGAACTTTCATTGGACTTTCACTAGGTTGATATCTTTGGATCTCAAGGGATTAATCTTTCGGTCTACGATCTCCTCTGGTTCTTCAATGAAGTTCAACTTCTCATCCACCCGTACGTCCTGCAATGGTATCGCCATATCAACCTCCACGAGACACTTTCTCAGGTTGGAGACATGAAAGGTGTTGTGAATACCCTTCAGCTCTTCGGGTGGTTCTAACTTATACGCCACCTCTCCAACCCGTTCCATAATTTCGAAAGGCCCGATATAGCGCGGGCTTAGCTTCCCTTTCTTTCCAAAGCGAATCACCCCCTTCCAAGGTGATACTTTCAACATCACTCTATCGCCTACCATGAATTTGATATCTTTCCACCTCCTGTCCGCATAGCTTTTTTGGCGGTCGCGCACCACCTTCAATCTCTCACGCACCTGAACAATCTTGTCCGCAGTTAGCTGCACTAATTCCGGCCCCGCCAGTTGCTTCTCTCCGACTTCGTTCCAACACAAGGGAGTGCAACACTTTCTACCGTAGAGCATCTAAGACGGGGCAGCTTTGATGCTCGCATGATAGTTATTGTTGTAGGCGAACTTAATCAATGGAAAATGACTTACCAACGAGCCTTGGAATTCTAGAGCCATGTTCTCAACATATCCTCCAGGGTCTGGATGGTTTGCTCACTCTGACCGTCGGTTTGCGGGTGATAGGTTGTACTCATATTGATTTTTTACCCCATTTCCCGCTGGAAACTGTTCCAAAACATCGACGTGAACCGACTATCACGGTCGGACACAATCGATAATGGTACACCATGGTGAACGGCAATCTCGTCGATATACAGCTTCGCTAGTCTCTCTATAGTGTAGGTCTCTTTGATAGGTAAGAAATGTGCCGATTTCGTAAGTCGATCGACGATGACCCAAATTGCGTCGTAACCCTTCGGGGTCTTAGGCAACTTAGTCACAAAGTCCATCATGATCTGCTCCCATTTCCAGACTGGAATGTCTAAGGGTTGCAGTTTTCCGTACGGTCGCTGGTGCTCCGCCTTTATTTGCAGACACGTCAGACATATTTCCACGAAATAAGTTATGTCTTTCTTCAATCCCGATAACCAATAGTCTTGTCTCAAGTCCCCATACATCTTGTTAGTTCCTGGGTGGATCGAATACCTCGACTTGTGCGCCTCTTCTAGAATGACCTTTCTCATATCTCCGAGTTTAGGAACCCAGATCCTTCCTTTTAAACACTTTAGTCCCCGACTATCCTCCATTAGCGAGTTCGCATGACTGACCATCCGTTCAATTTTAATATTTTTGGGTCTCAAGGCTTCCACCTGGGACTTCTTAATTTCCTCCATCAAAGTTGGAGTCACTACATCTCTCATTGCTACTACCATCAAATTTTCACTTCTTTCCTTACGACTCAAGACGTCAACTACCACGTTGGCTTTCCCAAGGTGATACTCGATCTTACAATCATAGTCGGTTAGGAGCTCCATCCATCTTCGCTGACTCATATTCAGCTCTTTTTGGTAAAAAAGGTGGCAGAGGCTCTTGTGATCCGTAATGATCTGGCATTACATCCCATAAAGATAGTGTCTCCAAATTTTTAATGTGAAGACAACGGCGGCCAAATCCAAATCGTGAGTAAAGTATCGCGATTCGTGACCCTTCAGCTGACGCGATGCATAAGCGATTATCTTTCCACGCTGCATTAGGACACATCCCAACCCAGCCTCGACGCGTCACTATACACCATGAAGTCATCCGTACCATCTGGCAAGGCCAAGATTGGAGAGCTACTCAACATGTCTTTCAACTTCTGGAAAGCCTCCCTCTAAGCTTCCGTCCATGCAAACTTTACATTCTTCTTAGTTAACGAAGTCAGTGGTGTTGCGATACACAAAAAGTCTTTGATAAACTTTCGGTAGTAACCGGCCAATCCCAGAAAACTTCAGACTTCCGACGGATTCTTCGGTGCTCCCCAACCCCAGATTGCTCCCTCCTTTGCCGGATCCACCTTGATTCCGTCGTGGGACACGACGTGCCTAAGGAACTGCATTTCTTGCAACCAGAACTCACAGTTCGAGAATTTCGCGTAAAGCCTATCTCGCCTTAGCAATTCTAACACCGTCCGCAAATGATTCTCGTGTTCTCTCTCGGTCTTCGAGTACACCAAGATGGCATCGATGAACACTATCACGAACTTATCCAAGTAGGGTTGACACACCCTATTCATCATATCCATGAATGTCGCAGGAGCGTTGGTCAAGACGAATGCCATTACTAGAAATTCGAAATGTTTGTATCTCGTTCGGAAAGCCGTTTTCGGAATATCTTCTTCTCTCACTTTAAGCTGATGATAACCCGACCTTAAATCGATCTTGGAGAAGAAACTTTCTCCTTGAAGCTGATCAAATAAGTCGTCTATTCTTGGAATCAGATACTTATTCTTGATCGTCCGCTTATTGAGTTCTTGGTAATCTATGCACATTCGCATAGTTCCATCATTCTTTTTCACAAAGAGAATCGGCACTCCCCATGGAGAGGTGCTAGGCCTTATAAACCCCTTGTATAGAAATTCTTGCAATTGCGACATCATCTCTTTCATCTTTGCAGGTGCCAATCTATACGGCGCACGAGCGATCGGAGCGGCGTCGGGCACCAGGTCGATCCGAATTTCGACTTGGTGATCTGGGGGTAGATCTGTCAAATCCTCCAGAAATACTTCCGGGTATTCGCTTACTACTCGTACCTCCTCCACTATACCCTTCTCTTTATTAGCATCTACAACATATGCTAAGAATCCCCGACATCCTTTCGTCAAGCTCTTATTTGCTTTGATCATGGAAATTAGACTAGAACTCCTATCTCGTCTATTTCCATAAATCACTACCATTCCCTTCTCAGGTAACACCACATGAATCATCTTCTTATTTCAGACAATAATAGCATCATTCCTAGCTAACCAATCCATTCTAAGATAGGAGTGTGCAGAAATTCAACCGATCCAATAGGAATTGAACCGACCGATCCAATTAGAATCGATCGACCATAATTGGATATCCAATTGTAATTGAATCGGATCGGATCGGATTGAAAATATCAACATCAAATTTGCATCGGTCGGTTCTTGGATGGCAGTTCAGAACCAGCCAGAACCGACCAACATCCAATTACCCATCCAATTAACCATCCGATTATCATCCAGTTTTCCATCCAACTATCATCCAATTATTTTTTTTGCAATTTTCTTAAATCTAAATTTGTTTTGTGTTGGTTTTTGAATTTTTAGTCCCACTTATGTTGGTTTTAGCACACACTAAAAGTAATTAATTAGAACATTGCATTAAATTAACACGTTGGATGGTTCTGATCTGATCATCCACTGGATGTCGGATAGATACAATCCGGTCCAATGGATATCCAATAAGAACATCCAATGGATGGAACCGAACCGATCCAATCATCAATTGGATTGGAAAAATCCAACATCTAATGGATGATTAGATCGGTTCGGTTGGGAAAATCCAAAATCCAACATCCAATGGATGATTGGATCGGTTCGGTTCCCCTCACATCCATTGGATGTCAACCGATGAACACCCCTATTCCAATCACTATATCAAACTCTCTCATTACCATAGGGTAGAGCAACACAGGCACTAGGCTTCCCTCAATATCTATGGCACAACCTTCAAACACCTCCCTAATCAACACTTGATTAGCATCAGCGGTTTCTACTTCTAACACCCGCTCTAACCGTTTAGCTTTTAAGCGCAAACACTTAGCAAATTCAAGGGATATAAATGAACAGCTTGCCCCTGAATTAAACAACACCCTTTCACATACAGAGTTCACCAGAAACATACCTGTCATAACATTCGGGACCTCCTCCGCCTCCATTGCTGTCATATTGAAGGCTCTTCCTTTCGGACGAATCGGTTTCCACTTCTTCTCCTCCCTTCTTCCTCCTCCACGCTCCCCAGCTTGAATAGCTCCACCCCGCTTTACTTGCGGTCAATCACGCCGTAGGTGATCAGGAGACCCACATTGATAGCAGGTCCTCTTGATCAAGAAATCTCTAGACATATGCCCCGACATCACACACTGAAAGCATGACCTTTCCCCTTATCCACATTCTCCCCGATGCACCCGGCGACACTTTCCACAAGGCTTATCTCCAAACCCACGACCCCCTCTCGAATCTGCCCTGAAACTCTTTCCCTTTCTCGGATCCGATATCGGCCCAGCCCATTTCCTCTTGTCCCCAACTCTCTCCGTCGCTTGACGGTTCTTTTCCTTCTCTGTTATGTCGGTCGCGTTAACGGCTGCCTGAAAAGTAGTTGGCTCTCTTGCTGAAACCAACTCTCGTAGACTGCTCTTTTGCCCGAAGATGTAACGTTCCACTCGGATTCCCTCATCTGGTAGATACGCTCCGGCAAATCGGGACTTCTCAATAAATTTAGAAGTATACTCTCTCACTGACAGTTCTATTTGCTCTAGGCTCATAAATTCTTCTTGCAACCTTTTCACTGCCGCCATAGGACAAAATTACGCCTTGAACTTCCCAACGAAGGCTCCCCATGACATGCCCTCTGCTGCCGACGACCCTTGTCCGCCTGTTTCCGCATCCCACCCTAAGGTGGCTTTAGACCTCAACATGGACATGGCGTAGATCACCTTGTCCTCTTCAGCGCACTTGCTGGTAGCAAACACCAGTTCCATCTCCTTGATCCATTTCATTCAAGGACTGAATCACACTCTCCTTTATAAATAGGAGGCTTGCATGCTGAAAACTCCTTGTAGCTACACCCATTTGCAGTAACTTTATTTGCCACTAAGGTCACCGATGGAGAATGACCTCCCACTTCCGTCACAGGTGGACTCGACAGCTCTGTAACCTCCTTGCTCTCACTCTTGTCTCTGCTTCCCGAGGATGTCTTCTCCTGGTGAGCCAATAACGCTTGCAGAGTCTATTGAAGATTCCCCATTTCAGTGGCAAAGGTTTCGTGAGTCTCAAAGGCCTAATTTCCACCCTGACCACGAGCCCTTGTGGTTCCCCGACCTTTCACAGTTGTCGATCTTTCTTGATGAGAGGTTTCCCTTTCCACAGGAATCTCAACAATTCTCGCCCTGCGAGTAACACAGGTCTTGGCTTTTCTCCGATTCCCAGTATTGGTCCCCTCGACTTGAGTCGAGTCTTTCGGGTGGTCCTTCCCGGTCCCTGTCCACGTCCACGGCCCCTTCCTCGGGCTGCCAACTGCCCAGTGGGACCCACTGACACTTCATCAAGAACCACATTCACCGACATATTCTCTCTCACCGACATTGCCCTACTCCGCAAAACTCGTTCATACATGACGACAACTGAAACAACACATGGGTAAACTTTAATTTAACTAACCCATATGCAATAAGATATTAGGCCCGTACATGTACTTGTAAATTTTCAATTACATTGGCCAGATGTAATTCCGAATTTACCTTACATGTTAGTCCCTATCTCTCATTACATACCTCCTATAGAGGTAACCCTAAAACGTCTACAGTTTAAGTTTATGTCCAAATGGTCACCTAAATATTTTAAACTATGGCTCTGATACCAATTTGTAACACCCAAAACTGATATCATAAAATAAGGTTTAATTTCCCAAAACCGGGTCCCAATACAACGTACAAGAAAAGTTAAAATTTAATAGAGCTCAAAAGATGAGTTTCTATTACTACCGAGAACACTAAATAGTAACTAACACCCCGCACTAAGGCAAACTCCTCTTGACCCGCTAGCTCAACACTTTTCCTTCCTATTGGACGAACTACCGACTGAGTCCTTACCTGAAAATGGGTTTTGAGGAAAAGAGTTCGAAAGTGAGGGTTAGAGCGGGAGGGTCTAGTGAATTCCCAAAATCAATCATCAACAAATAGAAAACAAAGAATAAATAAATCATTAATAACTTATCCTCACGCGTTTTCCCTTTTTACAAAGTACCAAATCGTCCGTCTCCAGGGCCCCCCCAGTAGATCCCCAATCGACCCCCAAGTTGATGTCGTTTCCGCGTGTAAGGAAACAAATTCCATACACGCGGTCAAACCATCCCCGATGGTACAAGGTAAACCATGGCGCCCAACTTATAGGGTAACACCCTTTTTCAATTGATAAACACAACAAATAATTTCAATGCATAATCTCAATAATTAACCCAATGCTCGAAATCATTTTACAAAACAATAAACATATTAAGCATTCATATCTATATGTCGTTTCTAGTTTTATCAAAGATTTGAATAAAAAGGGAACTCACCTGACGATTTGGAACTTGTACACACACAGAAATAAGTTCCCTAACAATTAAGCTCCTCCTACACGGTCGATGGAAAGATTTACCATTAATTTTGATAATTGCCCAATTTAATGTTCTAAAATTTATCACTCCCAATTACTAACAAATAGGCACACGGTCCATACCCAAGGTTACTCAAGCTGGTAGTGGGCTCTGACCCAGTCGAGGTCTGATCCACTGCCTAAGGCGGCCCAAGCTGGAACCACCCGACTCATGGAGCACGCGGGTCTGAGGACACCCGAATCCTGAAGCACACGGGTTATGGTCTCCACACCCTGCTCATGATGGGGCATACAGGTCTAAGGAGGACACCTGCCTCCAAGACAAAGGAAGCCCGCCACCATGCAGGTCTCGATGCACCGTGACCACCATGCGGGTCTCACAACACCCGCGACTACCATGCAGGTCTCACTACACCCGCATCAAGGTGTGGGACACGTGACGCCCGACTCTAAGTGGGTCTGACACAAAATCGAGAGGTGGGCGACACCCCCTTAGGTTTAGTGCGGCGGCGATTTGGGTTAGAATCCCTTATCGATTTCAACCAAAAATATATTTTCAATTAGAACCTTAGACCCAACTAAAGAACAATACAACAAAAAGAAAACCTTGAAACCACAGCCAATCCTACTCTGATTTCCCAGAATCGGTCTCTCCATCAGTTTATTAAGGGGGGTTTCTTGATCGATAAATTTCCTTAGATCAGATTGTTTAACAACTAGACAAGGTTTAAAGAAATTCTTACCTCCTAAAGAGACAATCCTTTTGGTCTGATTGATATGCTTTTAGATGTTTCTCCAAATCTTTACTTCTTCACTCTCTTTGCTTGAAACCAGATTTCTTACTCCTTTCTTCCTAGCGCCGCACACATACACCCAGACTTACCAAAATGTGAATATCACATAGGGTTTAGGTCTTTTAGGCATACAATTTACAAAGTGGCCCCCATACTTCCTTATTTCAATCTATTGACACCGCTTGACTTATTTTAGAGTTAACACTGAGATAACGGGTGTTACATTTGTAACAATTCTTGTCTAACTTTTGTTTGTATATGTCTGTGTAATGCAATTGTATATGAATATGTTTGATATTTGTTGTATATGTTCGGGTAACAGAAATACATGATATATAAGTGTATACAATTATTAGTATTTGTTCGACATGAAATCTTATTGTATTGCTTTAGTTTAAACTCGTGGTCCTTCGTCTATAGTTGGATAACACATGAATTTGTGCTCATATTTGATACTTTTAATCTGTATGGTATGCTTGTTTTTTTTTTGGGGGGGGGGGAAGGGTGTCATAGGCTATGCCTAGACTAATCCCTTGGCAAATTATGACTGTAAGACATCAGCCCTAATTAAACCTCAGTACCCACAATTGTTGTGTACAACTAGATTTGAACCCAGGGTAGATGGGATATTCCACCACATCTCACAAGGCCTTAACCAGTACGGCACAACCCTCGTGGTTTTGTTTTTTATATTTATTTGTTAAAGATAAATCCTTTTGCACATATAGTTTGTTAGGAATCTTATTTTTCCCTTTCTCTCGATCTGTCTCTTGATACCTTCTACAACTTAACTATGCACAGGCCCAACCCTGGCCCATGGCAGTCGCCATAGGCTGCAGGCCCATGAGGGCATCCAATTTTCAGTCCAATTTTTACTATATAGGTTCTATTATGGGGGCTCAATTTATTTTTTACCGTTTGAAGATAAAAACCTAGCACTCTAGTAGGCTTAATCCACCACCGATAAAACTCTTTGCGTCTCTCACTATCTCACGCCCTCACGACGTTAGCCTTGCGATTCACTCACCACGATCCACGAACACGATGAACAGCAACAGGAAACTCAATCTTTTTGTAACTCTATGACTCTATCTCTGATCTCTCTCAAATTCTTCATCGGTGGTTGCCCTAATCGTCGTACTGGATTGCTGCGGTGTTGCCCTAAATTGAGCACTGAAACTCTGGAAGTCTGGGGTCGTGGTTGCTGCCCTAAATCGATTAATCAGAAAACTTGTTCGCTTGTTGATCTCTTGCTAACTTGCTGCCCCCAAATCTACACCAGTCCACCACAGGTGTTTGTTGAGTTTATTTTTTTATTTTGACTTGATTTGTTATTGTATTTGTTGATGAAGTTATGATTTAGGTTAGGTTTATTTGATGAAGTTGATTTTGATTATTGATTGCTAATTTGTTATATAGTTCATCATTTATTCGGTAAATTGCATGTTATAATCATGTCAATTTTGTGAACTTTAAGCTCTTATAGAATTTGTTAGTGCATCCTACTAATGAATCAGGTCAATTTATTAGCAACAATATTGGCAAATTACCAGTTTTGTTTACTAAAAATAGCAGTAAGATTGATGATACTTTATGTTATGGTTCTGATCATTAGTTAAATATCTAAATGCTACCATTGATTATAGATGCAAAAAAAACCATGTGATTTTGGAATCACTGTTCTTACAAATGAACTTTTTTTCACATTTTGACGTCTTCAATGCACCATGACTTGGGGTTTTGCAAGAGACAGGGATTGGGGAATAGTACACTGTATTTGAGTTCTACATTGGTTTGGATTTTTGATTTCTGTCGTTTTTGTTCGCTGAGTTTGATCCGTGGTTTGCTAGGTTTAAGTTTGATTTTAGAGTAAATTACAATTTTGGTCCCTGTGGTTTACACCCATTATCAAAAGTAGTCCCTCTTTCAAAGTAATTACAGTTTTAGTTATTGTGGTTTCAATTCTATTTCAATTATGGTCCTTATGACACATGTTATCCAAACTTCCGTCAATATGTCACTAACAGCTAAGGGCAAAAATGTCATTACCTTTTTTTAATTTAAATAATCAAAATAACCTTTTTACTTTTAACCCAATTAAATCCTCCATAGAAGACCAAATCGATCAGACCTCTTCTGCCCTTTTTAATTTAACCCTAGTTTCTCTCTTCATAGATCTGATCCCACAGTCGACGATCAAATAAAATTGGTCAAGATTTATCAACATTCACGTATGTGGCACATCAGAGGAGAAGATGAACTATTTGATCCTGATGAGATATATAGTAAGGTTTCTTTTTATGAGTTTTTTTACTGATGTATAGTTAACATTTAGTGTAGTTAATGTTGTCTAATGTTTTGTATTTACTGAACTTGTACATTTGTTATTTGTATTTCGTTTCACAGAACTCTACCCCACCTTAATGTGTATGAAGATACATCTTGGTGGAGTTTTTACGAAATGTGATGATAGAAAGTACTTGAATGGTAAAATCACGTATGTGGATCTGATAGATACTAACCAACTATCACTTCATGATCTTGTTTCTATTACACAAGAGCTAGGTTACCCGGATCATGAACACATCTTTTACCATTTCATTGGACCTGATAGTGACCTGAGATTTAGCTTGCAAGCATTAGGGAATGATCAAGATGTATTGATGTTGTTGAAATACGTTCCTCAATTCAAGGTAATTGATGTGTACACAGAACATTGGGAAACCAATCTGGACACCTATTCAAAGCCATCTGGACACCATTGTTGAGATCTTGTGTTGGTTGAAACTGTAGGTGGTGTTTGAAACCACAGTAGCTTATGGTTATCAAATGGTTTTTGATTGAAACTGTAAGTGGTGTTTGAAACCACGGTAGCTTATGTATTTTGACAGCTTCAATTTAACAGCTTCAAATTCACATATTCTGTATTTTGACAGCTTCAATTTCAAACACCTTCAATTTAACAATTGTAATTTTACAGCTTCTATATTTTTGGCAACTTCAATTTAACAGCTTCAAATTCATAGCTTTTGTATTTTGTCACTAGCTTATGTTATATGTTATCCAACCAATTGAATGTTATCCAACCAATTTCACGTCTTCTGGTTTTTACAACTTCTGTATGTTATCCAACCAATTTCAACAGACCAACACAACATATGGTAAATGCACAAAAAGGTAATTTTCATTTCAATGAACATCACACTGTTACAAGCAACTATCAAAATCAGTGTTACAAGCAGCTACTATAATCACAGCTATTACATGAAGTTATCAAAATCACAGTGCTACGAGCAGCTCTATTTTTGAACCATCATCAACTAATTGATCAACAGAAAAAGTAACAAACAACAAATGCCACCCAACTTATGAAAAAACCCAATCTTCCAATTACGAGCTTCTTTTTGACTTATTTCCAAAGCAACTTCAAGTTTTTTCTTCGACTGCAACAAACCAGGGATTATATGCACAGATCGTGGACACATTGGTTCGTCAACCCAACAAAGAAACCTACATCTCAAACCCTGTTACAACATGAGAAGAATAACCCTTTACCTCAACCGAAAACAAAAATAAAATTGCAAAATCTTTACTTACATTCCTTGAACACGATAAGAACCTTCGTCCTGGATTATTGGAGGTCCAAGAAGTTCGTATGATGGCTCTTGAACCACAGTCGCATATCACCATTTAGGCTCTTTGAAATCAAAGGAAAATCGAGATGTATCAGAGGTTCTTAGGGTTTGAACTTTGAAGTGAAGAACGAGAGCAGAGAGGTTCTTGATCGATTTGGTTCTTATGTTGATTTGATTTGGGTTAAAAGTAAAAAAGGGTTTCTTTTTCTTATTTAAATGAAAAAATATATATGACATATTTACCCTTGGCTGTTAGTCTCATATTGACAGAGGATTGGATGGAATGTGTTAGAAGGACCATAATTGAAATAGATTGTAAACCACAATGACTAAAACTGTAATTACTTTGAAAGAGGGACTACTCTTGATAATGGGTGGAAACCACAGGGACCAAAATTGTAATTTACTCTTGATTTTATGTGGGTCTGAGTTTTGAGTTAGGTTACTAAGAAATTTGTAATCGAACTTTATTTGAGCTATAAATTTGAATGTTTTTTGAAAAAAGTCCAATTGATTGACTTTGAAGACATTACTTGCTTTTGTATGTTTTTTAATAACCGGGCTTAATTTTAAGCAATTCAAAAGTTGGGTAAGAAAATGGAAAAGTCTCTTTAAGGAGGGGTCGATTGTGAAAGTGGGGAAAAAGGGTTTTAACCCTAGGTTTTGGGTAGTGTGTTGGTGGCCGATATTTTTGGAAAGGAGAAAGGAGAGAGCGGCGATTAGATCAAAAGGGAGTAACGGAAGTCGAGTTTGGGTGTTCTTCAAATTCTAAGGTAAGAATCTAATTTTGTTCTCTCATTTATTAAGAGTTTAGTTGGTTATTTCAAAATCTTTTACTGGGTTGTGTACTCTTGAATAGTTCCCTGAAATTTGGGTTCCTGGATTGGGTCTGTATGTTGTAATTATGTTAGTTAATGGAGTTCTTGGTTAATTGGTTCCTGCTTTGAATGGGGTGTTGGTGGAATTTTCTCATCGATGTCGATATATGGACTATAACCGGTTTATGGGTATGGAGAGAGTTTGGCGATGTTCCTTGTAAGGATATCGATCGATGGCCCCAGTCATCGAGGTACACACCGGTCGCTTAGCCGCGTCGGTCCGTGATTGAACTCAGACCCCGGTCAAGGATGGACCCCGGTCATGGAGGACCCCGGTCATGGAGGACCCCGGTCAAGGAAGGAGGGCACCGGTCGCCTTTGGGTCCGGTCGACCCTCGGTCCGGTCCTCGGGATGATGTGTGGGTCGAAGCCCAATTCTTTTAAATCAAGTAATTTGAGATTTTAGTTAGTTGTTTCTAGTGTTGGGCTTCATGGTGTGGTCTGGCCCATTTTCGTTGGGTTATGTTAAGATGTTTTAAAATGTTGTCTTGAGTGGAATTTTAGTGAGTCGAGTTTTCTTATTAGTGAGAGTTCGTAGAGATTGTTGAGTTTAGTGCCATCGCTGTTAATTAAGAAGTATCGAGAATTCATCGGGCAATACCTTGTTTTATAGGTTTCAGTTGCATTGTAAAAGTAAGCGCAAGATTTAAGCTAAGGCCGGCAGGTGAGTTTTTCTGAACTAAACCTTTGTTTACGAAAGCATGTGAAGTTTAATTTCTTTACATTTTGATTTATTGAAGATGGCATAATTTTATGAAATTGTTTAAGCGTGTTATAAATTGTTGAATTTAAATGTATGCATACATTATTTGTGGAGAATGTGACCTAAGTCGGGGAGTGTGGCTCGCCTACTCGTGTCGGGGAGTGTGGCCCGTTTATGCCATTGGGGGTGTGTACCAATAATTAAGGCAGCGCGACTTAGACAAATCGTCTTTGACGGTCGTGTGGTCTATAGCGTGTTTTATCCTTATGTGTTTATAAACTTGTTGATTTAACTGTTCTGGAGTGTTTTATTGTTGTTTATCTGTTAGAGGGGACTCACTAGACCTTCGGTCTAACCCTCTCTCTTTCAAAACTAAAAACCCTTTTCAGGTAAGCGACTTTTAGGAAGGGCTGATAAAGGGAAGGAGAAGATGTAGCGGGATCAGTTAGAAGACCGTCATCTTAGTTTATTATTTATATCTCAGTTGTGAATAGGTTGCCTTTGCAAACCTTGGAATATTATTGTAAGCTTGGGGCCGTTGCGGCATGAATTTTTTATTCTAATATTAAGATTTTAAATTGTTATTTTTATCGTTTAAGGTTGGGATGTTACATGTTTTACTGAGTTTTAAGAAAATCAACACATCATAATAAGAATGGTACGCACATAGACACGTAACTCACTTTTCTCTGTGTGTTTTTCGAGGATCTTCCTTCTTTGGGTGTTTGTTTCTTGAATTTCCCATAATCTTTTTGGTTTACTTCGTGGTATATTCATATATGGTCTTCATCCTTGCAAGAATGTTATACAGACACACTAAACTCACATTTCTATCATTCTGTGTCTTTTCCTTTTTTTTGGGGATGAGTCGTCTAGCTTGAGTAGGTTTCAAACCCCTTAAAATCAGTATGTTTCTTTTTTACTTTTTTTTATATATTGGGGGCAGTTTTTTGGCTTTTCGCCCTAGGCATCGGAAACCTTAGGACCAACCCTGACTACGCAACAATATCTTGACCAACTCCGAATACAATAGAAGCAAGATATCCAACCAACCGAACAACAATAATGGGAAGCAACAAAAATAAGTGGATTCATAATAAGTTTCTCATTAAAAAAAGGTTAATGATACACTCAACAAATAACCTAATAGCATCTAGTAGAATTTAAACACTATTTTGATCGATTAGGTAGGTTATGGTATAGGTAAATTTTGATTGGTTACTTGGGCTGTTTTTAGTCCATAACAAATTCCAATTGGAATTGGGCTGGCAATATACTTTTAGGAGAATATGATACATTACACAAGAATCTATTTGCATGATCCGAACTCCAAAGTGTCAAAAAGAGCTAATTTTGAAGAAATGTTTGTTTTAAAAGGCTCGTCTTTCATACACGTTAAATTCGTGATACGTTATGGCTCAATGTATGGTTTTTTTAATATTTTCTTTTATTTTTTTAGTGTCTAAGTTTTTAGTAAATAATCTAATTTAAATTGTTTAATATCATCAATTTATTGATTAGCAGATAGAAAATATATGCGTATATATAATTATATGTATGACATACAGAGTTGCCTCTATGAATCACACCTTGAAAAACGATGTTACCTTGCCGGCTTGATACTTGACCTCATCGCCACACTACACCCCACGCCATTAGAATCTTGGTATAAGAGCATCTCCAACAACTTCTCCAAAATGGAGAAATGGAGATTTTGAGCAACTTTTTGCTCCAATAGCTTCTCCAAAACTTTCTTTAAAATTGAGAAAATATGAGAGAGTGTAATTTTCTTCAAATTTGGAGATAACCCCAAACATGATTACCAAGAGAGATAAATGATTTTTTATTATATCCCACCAATGAGAAACTGTGAAATTGAATGTTTAGGTGAGAAAAATAATATTTTATTAAATATATAAAATATTTTAATAATATAATCAATGGTTTATCTCCAAAATGGAGAATCTACTCTTGACGATGGATATAGTTTTTTTTGAAAATTTTAACTATTGTTTCTTCATTTTGAAGAAATTTTGGAGACTATATATGTTGAAAATGCTTTTAAGGGAATCAAGGGTTGATATTCATTTCGTTTTTAAGTTTAGTGTTGTGTGGTGTATGCATGAGGTCATATTTCGTAGTGATGCGAATATGGATTTAGTTAGGAAAGAAATGCTTTGGGTTGTTTATGATTAAGAAAGATTGTGACATTGAACGCAATAGATGGTTGTACTCTAGGGTACCACTTGATTATTCACATGGTAGATGTAGTTATTATGTGTATTGATAGAGACAAACGACAAACAAAAGACATGTGGTGGCTGGCTTTGAAAACAAGAAATGGAAGATGAATATGAAGATAAGAAATGATTGATTGTTGATAATTTTAATGTTGCTTTCTCTTCAAGTGAAACTTTATAATTAATTAATCACCACCACCACCACCACCACCTAATTGTCTTATTCTTCATCTTTAAATATTCATAGACTCACAATTTCAAAGTGCTACAAATCCACCCATACTATATACAATTCAACCAAATGCCACTTTGGTAAATTAAATAGGAAAAAGAAACAAAAAAATCAACCATGTTTGGAATTGCTTATTTAAAATAACTTATGTTTATTTGTAAAAGTGCTTATTAACTTATGGTTATTTGTAAAGTGCTTATTAACCTATAGAAAGAAGGGGCAAATATGTAATTTGGTTAAATAAGTTAATAAGGAGTTTCAAATAAGTCAGTTGAGAATGACTTATCAAAAACTGCTTATTAGCGGAGTGGAGAAGTCATAAGCAGTTTCCAATCCAAACACTCAAAACAACTTATTTGTTGTTTGAAAACGCAATAAGTTAATAAGTACCTCAAATAAGCAATCCCAAACACCCCCTTAAAAAGAGAAATATGTTATCGAGTTATCTTTAAAAGTTTATGTGTAATTAAAGTAGGACAAAAAATGAACAAACAAGAACTATAGAGAAAGAGGGGGCGAGAGAGCTTAACACTTCTATCACCTTTTTTTTCCGATGTTCTGTAAATGTGAAACAACCATCTATTTACAGGCCTCTATGTATAAGTATATAATATTTTTCTTAAATATTTATATAAAAAGATCTAAAGATATGAATCCTAAAAGAATGTGGAATATGTGCTTGAATATTCTTGATTTCTCTTCAAGACTCGATTATGATTTTGAAGAATCTAAAATAATTTGCCTTTTATAACAAATCACCCTTGTTACATATAAGTAGAAAACCATGAATAATTTAAAAAGATCATTGCAATTATTATAAGAAAAACCAAATATAAGGCAATCTCTTTCGACAAGTTGGGCCAACCCACCCTTTGTTTACCAAGAAAAGTTGTGTCACATTCGACGCATATGCTTTTCAATCTCATCCAACTCTCATAATCGCTCTCTTTTTATTAAATCGTTTTTATTTTATAATAAATTATTACATGACGTATAATTATAATTTATCCATCAAAGGAATTGATTTAGTTTCACAAGTTTATAATTTTTTATTTTCATCCAATCATTTACATTCTTAAAATCAGTAGAAACACCGATAAAATGTCCAAAGACAGCCTAAATTAATGTCATTTGATTTTAGATTAAAAATGAATAAACTAAATGACCTGGTCACAACTTAAGCTAGCTTGTAGCTGATAAACTAGTTTTTCAAAACGCTACTTTGGAAAAAAAGCTAGCAACATAGCCTAAATGTTGAAATGTCATCTATATGAATGTAGACTTGTGCATATGGGAAGCTTCTTGAAGCCACATGTGTATTTGTCGGTGACCACAACTGCGTACTATACCTACTAACCTAATTAAGTCACCATCACTTATAGATACGGTACGTAATCCATACAACGACTCTTTATTATACATGTTATAGTACTAATGATTGATTAATCATCTTTTCACGTTACTATCAAGCCTCATAAAAGACATTTCATAAAAAAAATGAAAAAAAAAACCTAACAATAAGACCGTAATTTTTTTTAAATGTAGCATCATCAAATGATCTTAATCATCTAATGAATTGTACGATACTGAATAAAATTTGAATTTCAAAACTAAAAAAAAATAACACGGAACAAATTTACCCCTTTTTTGTGACTATACATCATCAAACATCATTTAACTCTAAAAAATTAAAAAAACTTAGGATTAGCATTATTTTACTAACTTTAAAGCAATTAAATTACAATATTAACAATACGGTGGTGCTCTTATAGAACAAGAGGTAAACTCATCACTTATTGGGATCTTGCCGTGCTCTTATTCCCTGAAAGAAAAAAAACCTCGCTCTCTCCCTCTTCCCGTCTCTCTCTCTCTCTCTCTCTCTCTTCCCATCGTGTGCTCCTCCTCAATCCATCGACGCCTCTACTCCAGGCCAGGTGTGCTCTTCCATTAATTGGATCGACGCCTTTGTACCAGACAAGGACGGACTCATAAATTTTTTTGGCACTATATAATATTAAACAAAAAATAATTACAAAAGACACGGTTTTTATCTACATGTCTTCATCTTTTTAAAGTTCAATATTTCCTGATGTGCTTTCAGCCTCATTCTATCATTTCGAGGAATTTCTTAGAACTTTTTGCTTGATTTTGAGGGATTTTTAGGGTTTTTTTTATCAATTCCAAGGGATTTTTTAGATTTTTTTGGTTGATTTCAAGAGTTTTTTTTTCGTTTTTTTGGTTGATTTCGAAAGGCTTTTCTTGTTTTTTTGGTTGATTACGTGGTATGGTTGCACCTTCTTGAAGTTTCCGAAATAATACGGTAGCACCTTCCAAAACAATACGGTTGCACCTTTCACGAACCTAAATTTTTTTACCCTTCGCCGGAGAAATAATACGGTGGCACGTGCCACCGTTACCACTTCCGTCCCTGGTACCAGATCAGGTATGCTGCTCCTTAATCGATTCCAAATCTGGTGTGCTCCTCTTTAAACCATCGATGCCTCTGTTGAAGTAGGGGCCATATCTGTTTTCTTGCGTAATCCATTAAGATTTTGGTCATTAGTTTTGAGATTTTTTGAAACCAGTCATGTGATCTATTGAGTTTCAAGTTTTTGAAATGAAACTTATGTTCTTTATGTTTTGGGTTTCCATTGTTATGATCTATAATATGAATAAAAAAATTCATTTAGGTGTTCATCCTCAACGTTCTTTAACATCTTTCTTATGGTGAAATTCTAAGATGAAGGCAAGTGATAAATGATTATATGTGGTTTATGGATTTAGGTGAATTTTGATTTTGTGTGTTAATTGGATTGAGAAATCGTTTCTTCTCCATATGTTTTTAATATAGTTTTCCCCCAATTTCATGTAAAAATAAATCATTAGCGTCTTGAGTTCCGTTGTTGGAAGAGGGAGCAGTAGGTTGTGATGCAGCATCACATGGTTGATAGAAGGAAGAGCAAGAAAGCCATTAGTTCATGAAATGAATTGCTAATTGATAGTGGAAAATTGTATAGTTCCACAAAGTGGGCACAGTGGTGGTGCGAGTGTACATCGACACTATAATCGCTACAAGTAATAAAATGGTAGTATACTAATGATCGTTTCCACATAGACTAGACCACTGATAATCTGAGAGTTTCATGAACTTATTTTGCAAGTTTCGGTTGTGAGAAAAATTATGCTTAAAATAAAGAAATGAACTTTTTGATTAAAAGACGGGTAAGGGTGTAAATTTCCTTTAACAAAAGTAGTAACAAAACGGTCAGAAACTTTATGTCACAAAAACGTCTATGAAGATCCCGATATCTCGAAAGTGAATCTTTATAGACGATGCCCACAAAGTCCGCATAAAGTCACCACTATTGTCGATTCTTAATTTTGTCGATTTAGCTAAGTTGATTAAAAATTTCAAAATCTATTAGTATGGAGATTTATACCCAAATCTCTTTGTAGTATAAATCTTGAACAATGTTTGAACTTTATCACAAATCATACAAAACCGGTATCTTTACATGATTATCAAAGACTTCCTCAAATTTTTCTGCATCACTTAAATCGTATTTCGAATCCTCCCATCTCTGGATTAATGATCTAATATTAACACTTCAAAGTTATCAACTTTCCCACGTTGAGTTAAAGTCTCGACTCAAGTGACCAACCTTAAGAATCAACAATTTTGGCAACATCCAAATGTTGCCTACTAGTATTAAGTTCGGCACAGACCCATACCTAAAGAGTGCTTAACTCATAATAAAAACAAAGAACATGATAGAAATAGAGAAATACCTAAGAAATACTTGCATTGAAATAAAGTATAAATTGTTACCACAGTGAGCAAAAATGTAATACTATAAATTAAATACAAGACAATAACTAAATGCTAAAAATTAAACTTCTTAGTTACTGCTCTAGATCTTCAAGCTGAGGAGTGAATGTTTGAAGGAGAATATTGAGTGTTTTGAATGCATTTAGAGCTCTTATTTATAGAGTAAAAAAGGAAAGAGACACATGCTTTTTACCCAATGGATAAGGGCATCTATCAATCTTCAAGGCAAAATGGCTCTTCTCTTCTCTTCTTGTGGAATGTTCACACCATCTTTCAGAATTGGAAGCTCCAGGAGGCTAGAAATAGAACATACGATCTTATCCAAATCTTCCTCGACATTACCTATAGTGGGCAGATTGTGTCTACAGTGATGATTTTAGAACAAAAATAAATCATTGGTATTTCATCACTCTTAAAAATATTTTGGACAAAAAAAGGAGATAGAAGCAAAGTGGGTATATAAAATGACATGAAATATTAGAAAATTGTACTAATAAATAACTCTAAAAAATGAGAGTTATCCCTAATTTAGATATAAACTTTGATGATGAATAAGTAAATGAAAAAGTATAATTATGTATAAGTTCAACTTTTAAGGGGTAAAATAGATAATTACACAAATTTAAACGTTTATCCATTTACAAAAACAAAAAGTTTTATTGATTCTATTTTCAGACTTTAGCACCACCTCTTATCGTTCAGAAGTGAAATAAGGGATTATCGAGATCCTTAATTCACTACAAAACAAACAACTTTTTCTAACGGCCAAATCCGCCGGAAAAGTGTATTTTCGACGGATTTGGCCGACCGAAAATCAAGGCGCCGCAAACTTCAATTTCCGGTGGATTTTTCGGCGGATTTTCCCGCCAGAAATCCGTCGAGAATTTTTTTCAACAATTAAACCGAAATAATTATTTGTCTAATCAAAAAAATTTAATCCGGCAAATTTTCGGCGGAATTCAGGCGAAAAAATCCGCCGAAAAGTTTATTTAAATTATTAAACAAAAAAATTTATTTAATAAAAAAGAATAAGATTTTCGGTGAATTTGTTATTTATTTATTTATTTATTTATTTATTTTCCGACGGATTTTTCCGCCGGAAATTTCAATATTTTTTTAAAAAAAAATAATTAAAATTAAATCCTATCAGATTTTTAAAAATTAGTTTTCCATAAAAATAATCAAAAAATATACAACCAACTTTTTTGATATACAAAATCAAATTTTATATTGAAGTACACATATCTCTACAAATAATAAGTATTGGATAAATATTATCATTTTTACAATTTATATTCAATCAAAAATAATGTACATCACTATAAAGTTTGATTATCAAGCCTCATCAAATACTAGTACACAAATGTCAAAATAATGTACATCACTATAAAGTTTGGGATTTTCGACGGTCACATTTTTTTATGTCTTTTTTAAAATACAAAATATCCGTCGAAAATCCGCCGGAAATTTTTTTAATTTTTTCAACGGATTTTCAATGGATTTTTTTTATTTTTTTTAAAGAGAATAAAGAAAAAATAATAATTTCTCGGGTTTTCGACGGATTTTCGGCAGATCAATTATTATTATTTTTTAAAAACAAATACAAAATATCCGCCGAAAATCAGCCGAAATATTTTTTATAAAAACAAAATATGTTATTTTTATAAAATCAAATATGGATATTTATTTAAAAAACATATCTAGATTTTTTTTATAAAAACATATATAGATTATTTTAAAAAGGGTTCAAGAATTTTTAATAAAAACAGATCTAAAATATGGATTTTTTTAAAGAGAAAAAGTAAAAAAAAAATTCTCGGGATTTCGGCGGATTATTTATTTTTTTGACGGATTTTCGGCGGATATTTTATTTTCTTTAAAGAGAAAAAAGGAAAAATAATAATTTCTCGGGTTTTCGACGGATTTTCGACGGATCCATTATTTTTTTTTTAAATTCAAAATATCCGCCAAAAACCCGCCGGAATTTTTTAATTTTTCCGACGGATTTTCGGTGGATATTTATTTATTTTTTTAAAAAAATAATTAATTAATTATTTCCGACGGATTTCCGGCAGATTTTAATTAATTAAATTAATTAATTAAAATCCGCCGGAAATCCACCAAAAATAATTAGTTAATTATAATTAATATGAAAAAAATAAAAATAAAATAAATTCCGTCGGAAATCCGCCGAAAATTATTGATTTTAAAAAATATTAAAAAAAATCCGGCGGATTTCCGAATAAAGTCAACGGGGTTTGACCTGTTTGACTTCTGCCGAAAATCCGCCCGAAATTTTCGACGGAAAAAAACCGTCGAAAATTTCCGCCGGAAAAAGCCGTTTGTTAATAGTGATTATTTGCTTAATTTATTTTTAAGCTTAAAATAGAGATTTTTAAAATTGGTTTCCCAAAATAGAATAGAAGACAAAAGCTAATTTCATTTTATGCAATTTTCTAATTTTCAAGTTTATCAAAAACAAGACTGTTTAATTTATCCTTGTCGTTAAAGACAAATTTCAAGGACATGGTGATAATTATATTATAAATACTAACATTTATTAGTTCATGAACAGTACTGTAAATTACAGATTTGGTCCTTGAGGTTTTTAGTAAATTACAGATTTGGTCCTTGAGGTTTTATCTCCCTGTTAGATTTAGTCCTATGTTTGTAGAGTTACAGATTTGGTCCCTATAGTTTTATTTTCCTCTTGGATTTAGTCCCCATAATTTGTTGATTCCAAAATAGACTTTCGATTTTGCATTTGCGTAACGTTTTCGTCCTCGAAACTAAAAGTTGTTAGCTCCTGACCGTTAAGTAAATGACATTTCGATCATTTATAACTTTTTCATTTTCTAATTTAAATAAATAAAAGTTATATTATAAAAATTATTTTTATTATATAAGCATAAAATAAAGATCCCTTAACATGCATCGCATCTCAATGACTGTGTCTTCTCCAACCCAAAACCTTCCGCCTTCCCCATCAATCCAAGCACATAGTCGTAGGTCATTCACGCACCAATTTTTTATTTATTAATAAAGTAATTTATCATAATTTATTTTATGTTTAATAATGATGTAAAATTTGTTTAATTCATATTTTTATTATAATTTAATTTAGGTTTAATAACAATGTAACTTTTTTTAGGTTTAATGATGTAATGTACCATTTGCTAAATTATAGTCATGCTGCTAACAGACACAAAATGTTTTGTTCTCATAATGCAACGAGTTAAAAAAAATTATGTTTTATGCCCCTATGTTACGTGAAATTCCACTATGTTACGAACTGGAAGTTAAAATGAGGGGCCGAAAGTGTAATTTATTTTTCAAATAAATGTTTGTATATCAAGAACAGAATCCACGAATTGGGGCCAAAATGATAAATATCTTTGAATTATGTTCCAAAGATGAGGGACCATAATTGTAACATGCTTATTTTTTTTAATAAATTGAGCTCGTAATCTTTAATCAGGATTAGAGACCAAAATGGTAAATATCTTTGAATTATGTTCCAAAGATGACAGGCCATAATTGTAACTTGCTTATTTTTTTTTAATAAATTGAGTTCGTAATCTTTAATCACGATCAGGTGCCAAAATTGTAACTTTCAGTTCATAATATATTGAACATCACTATTCCTAAACAACTATATCTTTTTTATCCGGAGAAAATGAACAATTTGTAAGAATATGAAAAGAATTGTGGGTTATATATCTTATTTAATAAATGTATTAAATAAAATGTTATTGAATTAAAAAAAGAATATAGTTGTTATTTAGGCATTGTTTAGCAAAAATAAGCTAGTTTATTTTTTGGGTACATGTTTGGATGGACATAAGCTAGCTTATTTATAAGCTAGCTTTTTTATAAGCTACTTTATGGATGATAAGCTAGCTGGTAGCTGATAAGCTAGCTGGTGACTGATAAAAGCTAGCTGATGAAAAAGTCACGTTTGGCAAAAACTAGCTTATAAACATTTAAATTACCAAAAAGGACATTAATTATTTATTTATAATTAAAAGTTAATATATAATTATGAATATTAATGAGGAGCATAATTGGAATAATCACAAAAAGCTCCTCATAAGCTACTCCAAGTAGCTTATTAAAAAGCTAGCTTATGGTCATCCAAACATGTACCCAGAAAATCAGCTAACTTATAAGTTAGCTTATTTTTGCCAAACAATGCCTTAGAGTAGTTTATGAGGAGCTTTTTATGATTATTCCAATTATACTCTCATTAATATCCATTATTATATATTAACTATTAATTATAATAAATATTAATTATTTAAATTTATTATTAATTGATCCATAAATATTAATTAATAGTATCTGAAAATTATAACATAGATTTTAATTATACGTTGGTATAAAATTTTAATTATTTAGAATTATTGATAATTACATCAATTTTTTTAATATTGATCAATATATTTTAGTTATCAATTATTATTATTTTTGTAATTATTATTTGATTTTTTTTTCATATTATATGTAATGGTTTTTTTAAAATCATAAGTTAATGTATATATATTTTTTAAATTTGGTTTAAAATTCAAAATTTATAATATATATAATAATAAATTTTAAAACTTTTTATTAACATATTATATTATTTACTACCTTATTTGTATTAATTAATAAATTATATTACTATAAATTTATTTTAATTATATTATTAAATATTGTAATTGATTATTTTTGCTAGATGTCATTTTTGGTAATTTTACATCTTATAAGCTAGTTTTTGTCAAACGTGATTTTTTCATCAACTAGTTTATCTGTCACCACCTAGCTTATCAACTATTAGCTAGCTTATCAGCCATCAGCTAGCTTATCAGCTAATTTGCCAAACATAGCCTTAGTGTATAGCATTATCTGTAACCGTGAGAATAATCTCTAATAAATTGGGATTGAATTTGTTTTCCAAATCGGTTTCTAATAACCGAATTTGTAATAATCCCTAATAAACCGATTTGATCACAAACATTAATCTGTAACAATTTGATTATATGTTTTTATCACATATGATAATATGTTCAATGATCAATCATATGTGGTGATTATAGATATTTTTGTTAATCATATATGATTATGTATATATTTACATCTATAGATCTTACTGTGATGTAAATATTATCACTTGTGATAATATGGTACTTGTCTATTCAGACACATATTATCACTTGTGATAACACGTAACATATACTCACACGTATATCATCACATATGAAATTCCGAGTGAATCATGTGTGATATGTAACGGATCATATGTTAAACATAACTAATCACATGTGATTCAAAATGTTGATCCAAAAAGTAGTGAAAAAGATAATGGATTAATTGTGGACATCACATATGATATTTGAAGAAATTTTGTGAAAAAAATCTTATCAAAAGTGTATTTAAAAGATAGTGAAAAAAATAATATAAAAATTGATAAAAAGTTCATGAATTAATTAAAAATAAAAAGTAAATAAATCTAAAAGATATAATGAGATTTTAAGAGATTCAAATTGTACTTTTGTTACAATTATAACTTTAAGAGAATATTTGACTCAATTGTAAAAATGATAATTATCCTAAATTGTAAAATTATTTTCATTTTCTATTTATGTTATTTTTCAATGAATTATGTGGTTCAGATTGCTTCTCGTCTTTATACAAATTGACCATATTCTCGTTTGAACACGACTATACATACATACATACATACATACATACATACATACATACATACATACATACATATAAACATACAAGATCAAGTTCAGAGGAAAACGCTAAATAAATAAAAAACGGAAAAATCATGAAAAACAGATTAAAAATATATCAATATGGATGTCAAATTAACGAGAAAAATATAATCGATTATTGGTGTAATATATTTCATTCGAATTTTAATCATATTTCATATTTTTTTCGATTTAAAAAATAGGGGGTGGGGGATTTTTTTAATTTAAAAATGAAAATTATCTACAATATTGATATGATCATCGAACAAATTATCATATGTGAAAAAAACTTATAATCAAGTTGTTACAAATTTATCTTTATGATAAAATCGGTTTATTAAGGATTATTAGAACTCGGTTTGAAAAACAAATTCAATCCCGATTTATTAGGGATTATCACCACAATTATAGATAATGCTACCTTTTTAAATTTAATTTAATAATGCTTTATTTAATCATTTATTAAATAAGGTATATGACCCATATTTTTTCTCTCATTCTCGTAAATTAGTTTGTTTCTCGAATGATCCTCTCTCTACTAGGGGTGTGCAGAAATTCAACCGATCCAATAGGAATCGACCGATCCAATTAGAACCGACCGACCATAATTGGATATCCAATTGTAATTGGATCGGATCGGATTGAAAATCTCAACATCCAATTTGGATCGGTCAGTTCTTGGATGACAGTCCAGAACCGACCAAAACCGACCGAACTGAACCGACCAACATCCAATTACCCATCCAATTAATCATCCGATTACCATCCAGTTTTCCATCCAAGTATCATCCAATTTTTTTTTTGGCAATTTGCTTAAATCTAAATTTGTTTTGTGTTGGTTTTTGAATTTTTAATCTCACTTATGTTGGTTTTAACACAAACTAAAAGTAATTAATTAGAACATTGCATTAAATTAACACGTTGGATGGATCCGATATGATCATCCATTGGATGTCGGATGGATCCAATCTGATCCAATAGATATCCAATAAGAATATCCAATGGATATCCAATATAATCCAATGGATATCCAATAAGAACATCCAATGGATGGAACCGAACCGATCCAATCATCCATTGGATTGGAAAAATCCAACATCCAATGGATAATTAGATCGGTTCGGTTGGGAAAATCCTACATCCAATGGATGATTGGATCGGTTCGGTTCCCCTCACATCCATTGGATGTCAACCGATAAACACCCCTACCCTCTACATACATATATATAGAAAATAAATAAATAGACGACACCAACCATTGAAAACATACTCCCTCCCTTACACTTTGAGCCCTACACTCTTTAGGGGGGTCAATTTTGTAGCAAGACAAACCAACCGATTCTCGTACAAACCATACCAATTTAATTGGTACCAATTTAGTTTTTTTCTTTTTCTTTTTTTGGTAACCGTGGGTTCCCGGGCCAACTTACGCGCATCGACTAATCTTCTGGGTGACCACGAACGACCTAGAGTCATCGCAGGTGAACCTCCATGGCCACAAGGGTTTTGCCAGCGCCTTGATTTGAACTTAGGGTAGATGAGATTTTCCATTACATCCCCCGAACCACCAATTTAGTTACCAATCTAATTGGTTGATAGTTGTAACACCCCAAATTTTGGAAAAAAAAACGACTAATTTAAAACTTTTATAATTCATCAAATAGGAATTAAATTCTTTTCTAATGGTCAACACCCGGTTACTTAAAATAGCAAACCAAGATTTAACATCAATGAAATACAACCCAAATGTTACTCAAAGTCTAGGCTAGGGTCTGGTCCCCAAATGACTAAATCATTCTCTTGCCTCTAACTATCACTCATTTCATCATAGTGTCATTAGTACCATTTCCCAATGAGTACCCGATGCATATGCCGACAAATAAAAAGGGTTAAGCTTAACGCCAAGTGAGTTCAAACATTTTTCATCATTAATATAAAATAGTAAAACTGAAGACTGCTTATTTAAATCATAATTTCTCAAATGAAATGTTTTTATAGTAACGCAACATCTTTTCAAAACACGCCATTTTCGTGATGAAAATTCTAAACCAAAACACCATTTTGAATATGAAGCCAAAACTCAATACACACTCAAAACTTGAATAAAACTCAACATTCAAGTACATAAAACTTGGATAAAACTATATTATCCAAACATCAAAATATGGGTAAGGCTCAATACCCAAAATAAAAATTATGGTAACACTTCATACTCAAAATGTCAACGAAAACATGGATAATACTCAATACCCAAAACGACACCTTTCAGTGACAGGGGAGACCCTTTTCCATTTATCGTGGAGAAACACGATGTAAGCCATTCATCAACGTTGTCAAGTAGCATGCTAAGATTATGGTCCCGATGTCTAACTCCTCTCAAGTTTTCACCGCAATACCTAAGGTCCCCGAGCCCGACCCATATGAGTTCCTCTTGGTAATACACCGATCCTAATGCCTACTTACACACCATAGAGTTACACTTACAATCCAATGGTCTTTAGGGCCGACTTCGCACGAGTTCATCCCCAAAATACCCCTGATGACTTAGTGTCAACTCTACTTGGTAGAAGCCTAAAAAACAAGGGTCTCGGATACCGACTACACATGAGTTCATCATCGTAATACCCAGAGTCCCGGAGTCCAACTCAACAAGAGATCGCCTCCGTAATACCACGATTCCGGAGTCCAAACCATACGGGTTTCTCTCCGCAATACCAATTATGGTCTCGGAGTCTAACCCACATGGGTTCCTATTCGCAATACCAAGTACGGTCCCGGAGTCCAACCCACACGGGTTCCTCTCTGCAATACCAACTAATCAAGCTCAACCATTCCATGTCTATTGCTCATATTGACACCAAACTCAACCACTCCAAGTCTATCGCTTTAATGGGAGACAAGCTACAAAACAGGGACAATGACCCATTTTTCAAATCAACAACTGACTCCTATGCCTATGGAACTATTGCATTATGGTCTAAATTACACGACCCCAATTGAATGACCAAAAAAACTCAAAGCATATAATTCTCAAATAAAGATGCAATAAAAGGAAATTCATACCCAAGTCAACAATGAGCAATTTAAACCGGACAAATGTCCCCAAAACTCAAATGAGTCAAAGTCATATAAATAAACATCACCACTTATTTGATTACCAAAATATAAGTCGACGTAAGTCAATAAATGCATTTGCTCAATACATAGGTGTAACACCCGGAAATAGGGATGGCAGAAAACCCCGAACCCGACGGGGAAACCCGAAACCCGGCTAAGTTCGGGTCGGGTCGGGTTAGACAATTTCGGGTTGGGGTCGGGTAACGGGGAAAATTTCGGGGATTTTATCGGGTTTGGGTTCGGTATCGGGGCAAGGTATCCCTGCCCCGCCCCGCCCCGATATATATATATATATATATATATATATATATATATATATATATATTAATAAAAATAAAATTATATATATATATATATTATTAATATTTAATATAAATATGTTTAATATATATTATTAATATTTAATATAAATTATATATATATTATAAATATGTTTGGGTCGGGGTCGGGGTCGGGTTCGGGGATCGAGGATTCCCCATCGGGTCGGGGACGGGGCATAAAAAATCCCCGACGGGGCGCCCCGAATAAAAACCCGACGGGGAACGGGGTGGGGACGGGGATGCATTTCAGTTTCGGGGACGAGGGACGACAAACCCGCCCCAAACCCGTCTCGTTGCCATTCCTACCCGGAAATTTTGAGTAAATAAAAATCTCAAATTTTATTTACATTTTACCTTTGGAATAGTACTAATTTAATTTTTAAAAGTTTAGACATGTTTGGGTTTAGTAGCAATCAAGAAAAGTTTTGAATGAAACCCAAAAATTGGACAAAAGTAGCAAATATGAGCCTCCCTGCCCGTGAAGAATGGGCCCAGGCCGTGAAAACAAGGCAGACCCCGGGCTAGCTGTTTTCTTCACACAGGCGACCAGGCCTGCGCGACCGTGGGTCGCGTGGCCGAAGTCGCATACTGGGATGTTGCCTCTTAAATCTGATTTTTTAACTTCTTTTATCATTTCTCACTTCCAAACTCTTTTCTCTCCTCATTCAATTCAAGTAAGTGACATTTACGACCGATTTCTCATCTTCTCCAAGCATTTAAGAACCTCCAAACAAGTAGGTTACTAGTCTAGATCAAGATGAGAGTTCATCTTCTTCATTTTAAGGGTTTTATCCATTTTCTAGGTTTTATCTAAAAACCTGTAAGGTGAGTTCTAAATGCTTTGTAAAACTAGATACATGCCTAAATATGTTTAGCTAACATCATTACATGCTTTATTTTAGTCATTTCCTTCCCATTTGGTGATTTGGTTATATACACATATTTGAATGAACTTTTGAGCATTTTTGGGCATTTTTGGAGTAAATCACTATATTGGGGATATGATGAATATTTTTTATGCTTAGAGTATATATGAGATTATTTATATGAAACTTGGTTTGTATCTTGATGATTTTACACACAATCACATTTTATGGATTTATTGACCTAACTTGAGGATTTTGTTTTTATGTGCTAATTTCATGTTTATGAATGAACTTGTGAAGTTATGAAGTAACATTTAAACATGACTTATGGAAATTATCTCGTGATGGAATTGTTGGACATTTTTCACTTGAGATTTATGACTAAACGGACTTTCAAGTCGACACTAAGAAGGTTGGGTCTTGAGATACTACTCGTAACTGTAGGCACTACAAACCACTAAGATTGATGTGTTATCTTGGAGGTAGGCACTAAGTGAGAGTGAGCCTTGAGGTATTATCCATGGGAATAGACACTAAGGCCAACCCATTCTTAAGGTAAAATTTGATAAGAGTCATTGAACACTTGGACTATATGGTTAGTTATGGTCATCCTACCTCATTGGAAGAGTGACATAATTTCGTGTTTTCACTACTCTCAATGAATACGGGTCTCCTACGTTGGTCCCGACAAGATTGATATATGAGCAATTACGAAAGGATATATATATATATATATATATATAACCTCTTTAGGTCAAATATGATATCTTTCCACTATGTTTTGATTATTTTCTCCATGTTCATGCTTACTAGCCTTTTTGGCCTAACACTTGTTGGGTGTCGGCATGTATATCAGGTTCTAGCGGTGGGATTGTTTAGGTGGTGTTCTAGCCGCCTTAGAGAGCTTTTGGAAAGTTTTTGTGCAATGCCATCTTTTGGATCCTTTTGGAGATTTGGCACACACCCGATTGTAATCTTATTCTTTTATAGAATTAGATTAGGAGATTGTGATCCTCAAATTTGTTTACAAATTATACATTATTTGACGTATTCTAAATCCCATTTTGGGAAAGCTCGTATTTTGATTTATATATCATGTTCCGGTTTTTTATTCGGAAATTTTGTCGTCCCATTTTTGGGGTGTTTCTATAGGTAAACTCATACTCAAAAGTATGACTAGGCCAAACCTTGCTAATTTTGGGATAAATCATCCCTAAATGCAACCATATGGTTTATACTTCCAAAATATCTCAAAACACAAAATATGCAAACGGTTTATCAAACCAAATACACTAAAAATGCATTACCGTCAAATAATCTTCATTTATATAAAAAAAATCATCATAAGACACTATTTATGATTTATTTATCAAAATGTTCAAAAATTTAAATAAAAACATTTTACAAGATTTATAAAATTAAATGTACCAAAAATGTAAATCTTATCAAATATATCAACATGCTATTTGAATGTTCGACGTTTTTAAAGCATCTAGATATAATTAAGTAGGTAAAGATGTCAATTTAAATATTTTGTAATTTTAATTTTTACAATGTTGGTACAAAATCGTACCAACATGTAACAACCGAAAAAAATTTGGTACCAATTTAATTGGTACCGGATATAATTAGTTGGTATACAGTGTAAAATTTTACGTACCAATTATAATTGGTTGATATACGATATATTAAAATAAATAAATAAATAGTATTGTAGCATATTCACCCCTAAAAGACTCTTTAACTCTCCACAACCTTAGAGCATCTCAACAACTTGTTTTTTTTTTTTTTTTGTTCCAACAGATTCCCCAAAACCTTCTCCAAAATGAAGAAATATGAGAGAGATGATGAAAATCTCCAAATTCGGAGATATCTCCAAAAATGATTACTTATGAGAGAGAAATAGTTTTCTTATTCCTTCTACTAATGAAATTGTTTTAAATTAAATGTTTATGAGAGAAAAATAATATTTTATGAGTTGTATTAAATATTTTAGTAATATAATTAGTTATGTAATCTCCAAAATAGAGAATCTGTTAGAGATGAAAGTGATTTTATTTTTAGAGATTTTGACTTTTCACTTTTCCACTTTGGAGAAGATGTTGGAGATGCTCTTACATTATTATCAAACTCAACACTCTTTGCCTCCTATCATACATTATATGTAATTTTTTTTATTTAAAAAATAACTCTTAATTTCTGTCTAAAAATAAATTTACACAATGAAAATACCATACATTTTTATTACACTTTTTAATTAATCCAAGAACAGTCTTACCATTAATAGTAGAGAAATTTTTTTCTTCATCTTATAATTAAGAGGTAAATATTAAATATCTAATTTTAAAAGTGAACACTTATTTTAAGATAAACTAAAATAGAAATATTGACACTTAGTTTGAGACAAATGTAGTAAAAAAAAAAGACTAAAATGCTACTTATTTAATCTATTATAGTTAACAATTATTAATAGAAATTAATTAGAAAGAACAAAATCCGAACAAAATAACAAATTTCAATGATAAAGTTAAAATAAACAAATTGTAAAAACGAAAACAAAAACAAAAAAATCGACATAAAACACGGACCAAGATTATAATTTACTCTTTAGAAGACAAAACCCCACCCCTGTTCATAACTGCCGACTTCAACACCACCCACCATCAATGGTGTTGAATTTTGGAAAGTATGTTACCCTCACATCAAAATCAAGTATCCAGTCATTTTTTTTTCTTCATAAAATCAATTTATTATATTAAAAAAAACACTATATATATTTGTTAAATAAAGAGTGTTCCAAAACGATGCACCGTGGTATATCTTGATTCCCAAATTGATAGCTAGACCACTTAAACTTAATTCATACACTCTGTTTTATTCAATGTTTTAAAAACCGGGTCAACCCAGCCAGTTGAGCCGGGACCCGGGGAAGAGGGCAAGTCAATTGCGACCGATAAGCGCTAACCGGGTAAGAGTCATCTCCCTCACTTACTGGGTAAGATTCTCGACCATCGCTTTCGCTCTTATCGGGTAAGATTATTGGTCATTGTCATATTTATTGGTTAAGGTACCATAACTTGGTAAGATTGGTAAACGTTTACCCGAGTAAACGTTTGGTAAACGACCCATTGGTTATTATTTTTGTGAAGCATAATGTCGTATTAATAAGACTCAATGTTAAGATATTTGTATTAAAAAGGTGCACGTAAGTTGTAATAACTTATAATCTTAAATTTCCTTTTCCAAAAAAACTTATAACATCAGATTTTAAGATATTTGCATTAATAAATAGTATTTAATGCCTAAGTTATAATAACTTATAATCTTAAATTTTCTTTTCCAAAAAAAACTTATTGTTAATCCAAGAATCTCTAAATCCTAGAGAGAGAAAGTAGAGAGAGAGAGAGAGTAAAGCGCAAGATGAGTTCTTGTATTGAATATGCGTGAAGTGTTACAAAGACACAAGACCAAAGGGACTTAAATACACTTGGCTTATACACAGATAAAACCTATCTAAGTACAGTATAAGACCAAGCCTATAAATACAATGATTACTATAAAATCAGACTTAACAATCTCCCCCTTAGTAATCATTGGCGCTGTGGTCTTCAAAAACAATCTTCTAAAACAGCACATACCATCCAAGCGACTTTTTGAAGAAGCTTTTTGACTTAAAAAAAAATTTATTCTCAGCATTGTTCAGTTTGTGATGCCTTTGCTACTTTGACAAGACTTGACCAATTTGTAATAATTTTGAAAGAACAATTGTTTCATCATCTTGTGCTCTAGACGATACACCTCTTTTAGATGACCTTGAAAGAACAGTTGTGATCGGAGCTGGAACAGCAAAAGACTAGTATGGCTGAGAACAATAGAATCTTGAACAAAACTTGATCAGCAAATAAACGTTTGAGCTCTTTGTCTCTTTAACTTCTCCTTAACTTCTCCCCCTCATGACCTTGATGATCTGGATCAACTTGGTCATGCAAATGTTGGAGACGAGACAACTTAAGATCTGCAAAATCAGAGTAAAGGAAAAACAGGGAGGGTTTGCGCGACACATTGGTGGCGCAAAGGGAGGTTTGCGCTAGCCGAAGGTGGCGCAAAATGTGGTTTGCGCGACCAACTGTTGACGCAAATCTGACTTAAACACAGAAAATTTTACCTTTTTAAGCTTTATGACTCCCCCTACACAAATGCACTAGATATGACAATTCAAGTTAGCATTCATATAGAAAACCAGATACTCCCCCTCGAAAACAGATATCATCTTTTCATAAATTTCTCCTTATTCACTCCCCCTTGAATAATGAACAAACACAACTAAAAAAGATATGAGAACACAAGAATTGAAACATCAATGTAGAAAGAAAAATATACTGAATATGTATTTTGAAACGACTAAATATATAAAAATTTAAACATAAACAAATAAAATTCTACTTAGTAAAATATCACAATAAAATCCATCAGATGAAATCAAATGTATGTATTTGGATATAGAAACAAGTTTTATTGCATATCAAGTTAAGACATGTTCAGTTTCAAAAACTTTCATCAATCTATTCAGTGTGCTCGCATGTGAACTCCGATTAGCTTCAAGAAAATGCAATTCTAAAAATATAATAGTGAACTTTGCATGTAAACACACTAATCCATCAAGAATTCAGACTTTCACAAATTTACAGGTTTATTGCAACTCAAACATATCACCAAGAATCATGAGATGTGTGCTCATTGGCATCTTTTAGCATTGTGCACTATGACATCTTTACATGAGTGTGCTCTTTGACATCTTTTAAGCTTGTGCACTTTTGGCATCTTTTTAATCAAAAAGTTCGGTAAGTAAAGAACATGCCGTAAACGTAACTTTCTATCTGACCCTATTGCAGGATTTGGGTCAACCACTCCCAGACCAGTTAGCCTTAGGGGACTAGGTGTCAAGCACCCCTTGGAACTTACTTTCCCAGATCAGAAAGGCTACATCGACACATCCTAAATCCATTCATACCAGTAGAACATGACTTTCGATCTGATTCTATTGAAGGATTTGGGTTCGATCACTCCCAGATCAATTGACCTTAGGGGACCAGATGACAAGCATCTCACAGAACTTACTTTCCCAAACCAGAAAGGTCACAGATACAAACTTTTAAACTTAGAGATTTCTGATTTATAAGTATTTAAAAATCATCTCATTCACAAGGTTTTATGTCTAAGTGCTTAGCCCATATTTTCATTACGATCCAAAATTCCAACTTTTTAGGTTTTCTAAGCATTGTAAACTATAAATATTCCGAATCACACAACTTTAAAGCAATATCAAAAGCTACAAACATGTTGCTGACTTTTCGACTTTTGTTAGAGCTGAAATTTGAACATATAAGAACTTCAATATAAACAAAGGAACTTGAAAATTTATCCTAGACATATATTTTATTCAAAAGAAAGAAAATTGTAAAACTTTTACTTTATAGAATAAAATTTGCGAAAGTTTAAACTTTTAAATTCAACATGCCGAGATTTGAAAAATAGAAACATTTGATCGACAAGTCTATATTCAGATGAAACAAAATATAATTCAATAATATTATCTTTCACACAATGTATAAAGAATATGTGTCTCATTTGAAAAAAAATGGGTTGAACAAATTCAGGAGTTGAATTGAAATGCTAAGATTCTTTTAAAAGCATTTGAGAAAACTGGAACAACATCATTATCAGAGATAAATGCAGCGGAATTAAAGTAGATGCACTCACAGTTTCTCATTAGTCAGAAGCTGAAAAAACATTGAATAACGAGTCCTAGACTGACATGTCTAGAAGTCAAAGTCTTTGAAGCACGGGTTCTGATCTGAATTACTCAGAATCCAAAATGTTGACAATGAAGTCCGGGTCTTGAGCTGATTTACTCAAGAACCATGTTTCTCTTACTCCCCCTTGACATGAGGTGCCTGCAACTTTGAGTCAGATTTAGATTTTGGTACTCACTTGAATTTGGGCCCATGTTTGTTAGTTGCAGTTCTTATGGGGAAATATTTGTAAGATTTAACATTGAAAGCACGAGAAAAATTATCAGAATTATAAGCACAAGAATGAACAGAAGAATCAGAAGAAGAGAAAGCATAATCATCTGAACTCGAATCAGAAGAAGAATATGAGACATTTTTGGAAATTTGAATCATTTGCTTTATAGAATATTTGGAAATTTTATTACACACAACAAATGAATCACTTTTATAATGTTTGTCTACATATAAATCCTCATCAGTCGCAGAATCATCTGATGTCCGCTTCACCCTCCATTTCTGCTTTGAACGCGCGCTCAAAGTCCTATCTAAAAGATTAGAATCAGAAGAATTAGAATTATCAGAAATGATTTTATCTTATTTCTTTGACTTCTTTGTTTACGCTTTGGTTTATAATACTGATTATTTAGCATAAAAGAGTCATCAAGAATTTGGGATTTAATATTTAAATTAGAAGAAATAATTTTACCTAAGCAACCAATCTGATCAAACAATAAATCTGAACATACCTCGGAGTCAGAATTATTTTGAGAAAAGATATCAAATTTAGAAACTTCCATTTTGTTTACTTGACAATCAGAAGAAAGGCTAGAAATAGAATCTTGTTTTTGAGAAAATAATTTTTCTTCAAGACTAGACGTCATGAAAGAAAAAATAATATCAGATTCAATTTCTTTTAAAATATTTAGAACTTCCATCTTATCTTCAAGGTCAATGATTTTGCCTTCTAAGATTAAAGGAGGAGTATATTTCTTAGAATCATAAATGATTGGAGAAATATTTTCTTTATCAGAAATTTTAGCATAAACATCAACAAAATCATCAGATATTGAAGATTTGACAAGAGATATATCAATTAAAGCTTTTCTGCCTTTCCTTGATTTATCAGGAAAATATTTTGTATTTTCATATGTGTAAACAAAAGGAATTTCCTTTTTCTTGTTATTCGTCCTTTTCTCATTTTCGATTTCTAACACTTGCTTCTCATTCATCCAATCAATTTTAAATTGAGGAGCATATTGAGCAAGAGTTAGATAATTGTATTTATATAAAGTCGGATTTTCCGATCGCATTGTTTAAACAATGTGGATTTTCAAAACCAAGCCCCCATTTTTCTTTTAAAGCTTCATCACTCCTTGGTTTATTCATAAAAAATGTTTGCTCAGATTGGTTTCTTCGATATAACTTTTCTTCTAATTTATTTATTTTATCCGAAAAACTGTCTTTTAAAGTGGTCATAGCAGTCAAAGATTCAAGATAAGTCTTATTTGATTTTTCCAAATCATCTAATTTCTTTTGAAAGATGTCTTTTGTATTTTCCAAAATAGATTTTTCATCTTTCAAAGAAATCTTCAATTTGTCAATCAAATCTGACTTTTCTGAATTTAAGTTCTTTTCAGATAATAACTTTAAGCGAATATCATGTAAAGCAGATATGATGATATTCATTTGTGAGGCAATGAAAGTGAAATCAAATTCAGAAATTACCTCATCAGCATCGGTTGAGGATTCGTCATCATCATCAGATTGATCATTTCCAACAAAGCATAAAGTAGCAGTTTCAACGTTGTCAGCTTCATTGTCGGAGTCATCCAGCCAGTACTCCTCTTCAGCAAGTAGAGCAGTTCCATTCTCTCTCTTTTCGGCTAGCTCCAATTTCTTTCTGTAGTATGTCGAATCCCGAACCACCTTTGCTCGACACTCATTTGAAATGTGCCCCAACTTTCCACAGTTAAAACATGCAGCAACTTTCTTAGCCTCGGGCACTTTGACTCTTGAACCGAAAGTGAAGCGAAGATTGTTTGAACCCGACCGATGATGGAACTTTTTCTGATAATGCTGAGAGAGAATGATCATTGATTTCTCGAGCGCCTCGCCATCATCATGAGTGGCCCCATTGTAAGCGTTATCAGACAACGCTTGTTCAACCAGTTGGCTCGTGAGGAGTGCAACCGGGTCCACTGACTTTTTGTTTTTCTTTTCAAGCTTAGTCTTTTTCTCTAGTACAATGCTCTCATCAGTCATCAAGATCTCGTATAGTTCCTGAATCTGCATTGTGGAGATCCGAACATCGTTCCTCAGTCTGTGACAAGATTTGTTCCATTCAGGCTTAAGAACATTGAGGAATTTCATATTTGTCTCAAGCTCTGTCTTGTTCACATTTATCTTTCGCAGATCATTCAGTACTATACAGAATTTGTCGAAAACACTCTTTAGAGACTCACTTTCTTTGGACTTGAACCCCTCAAAGTTGTTCATGAAGCGTGTATGTCGAAGTTGAGTCGCAACTGAAGATCCAAGCATGATCTTTTCTAACTGTTCCCACATCTGATTTGGATAATTTTTATAATGATCAACACGGTTTGTAACACCCCGAATTTTGGGCCTTGTTGATGAATTATTAGTTATGAGTTTGTAATTTAAGGCTCTAAAACTGTTTTGGTAATTGTAGTATTGGTTGGATCGTTTCTATCGCGTTGTTTCAATTTCGGACAACAAGTGGGGGGTGCCCGGCGATTATGCCCCACGATTGTGCCAATGGCACTGTCGCCAGAGTCGCGCGGAGTGTACCACCTACGTTACACCTTCCGTGATTGTGCCTCGCGATTGTGCCATTGGCACTCTCGCGAGGGCAAGGTCGCGCGCGGGGGGAGTCCAGATGGGAAATTTTCATTTATTGCCATTTTGAGGGTTTTGAGTGCCATTTTGGGATTTTCAGTCTAGAGGCCGTTTTCACACACTCAAGGTGCGATTTTCACACACTTTCTCCTTATCTCTCCTCAATAAATTCTTGGTTGTTGAATCATTAAGTGTTGGTGATTTCTAGGGTTCCAAGATTATATAAGTATTATTCCTCAAAGGTTGCAAGAGTCCAAGTCTCCTTCCATCCATCTATTCCTCAAATTTCTAGGGTTTTCCATATTCTAGGGTTTTACACTACAATCCTATTGGTGAGTCTCCTAAACCTTAACCATTTATACTTGTATCATTATATGCTAAATGTTTATTGCAAGATGTTCAAGGAAGTTAAAAATTTAGGGTTTATGTATTTGCTATGTATGGGGGTTCAATGTTGAGAGGAACACTTAATATGGGAGTATGGTGGTATGCATAATCTATAATGGCAAATTTGTGTATGAAGATGACATATGTTGGATATGGTAAATGTGTAGAAATATTCTTATCAGCAGTTGGACCGATGTGTTCTATTGTGATCTTTTCAATGTTATCCTAGTACGATTTATATGAGGATGCTTTAATATGCGTTTAGAAAGTACTTGTCCATTGCATGAAAGATGTTATGCCTATGTTTTATGTGCAAGATTTAAATTGGACGGTTCTCATATAACATGGATTTATTGACCGTTGGGTCTTTAGCGAGGAGGCAATAGGCGACGCAAGTTGCCGGGTTGTAACTCGACTACTTTGGATAGGCACCCGTGTCCATAAGTCCTTGGAGCGTAACTCGACGGAGTAAGCGTTAGAGGCATAAACGGTCCGAGGATTGTGATGTCCGGCGTGGCATGGGAACTAGGTCCGGGATACGTGGTGAAATCCAATTTAACATCGCGGGTGACTCCACTCATGTGTTCTCGTCACCCAAGATGGAACGGGCGTGTACTGTTAAAGGGTGTATATCTATGGTGTTTCATACAGGTTGGGCATGAGTGTCCCAAAGCGGAACAATGGTACTATTTGGTCTAATTGGGCACATCGGTAACATTTTACTTGTGTAATTGTATTGTTGGTTGTTGTTGAATCTTTTGGTTATTCTTCTTGGACCCTACCTAACACATGTAAATGTGTTCATGACTCACAGGTTCCGTTAGCGGTGCAACTAGAGCACCATGATTTGCCAAAGACACTTATAGGAGCTCCGCGGTTCGGGAATCATTTTTGGGGTATTGAGAGAAGAGCGATTTTTGGAGGCATAGCAACACCCGTGTTTAATCTAGTTGATCGATATGTACTAGATTAATTAGGTTGTTGTGTAATATGGCTCATTTATACCGCTACACTTATTTGTACAAACTAACCCTCGTCTTGGGGTTTTAGTTGTCAGTAATCACAGGTTTAAAGCCTTTGCTTTTTAGCCGTCCTATTGCCGAAATTTTAAGATTTATTTTACCTCAAATTTTAGGGTGTTACAAGTTGGTATTAGAGCTCTAGTTTAAGTGAACTAGGTATGTAGACTCGATGCCTAGACTTAAGCTGAGACTATTAAGTTATGAACTGTGAGCTTTGGGTAGAATTTCTAAGGTGGGACGACCCTAGAGTCGACAGAAACTACGTCGTTGAGAATTGTAAAAGTAGTAGCGAGAATTTTTATGTAGTGTATGTTCATAATTTCAATTAGCTACTGTTGTTATGAATATATGATTACGTGAACGTACTTGAATTACTATGATTATGATGATCAATGGACTGTACGAGTATGTTTCTTGTGTATTATAGTGTTGCTTATTTCCATTTCCTTACTTCTTGTGTGGCAGATCCGAAATGGTAAATACTCGGAGTCGCCCACTGAACGAGGAAGAGATGCCTGAGGATATTTCATCTAACCCGAACCCCGTGGTTCGAGTGGCAAATGTGGTTCCTCCCGGCATGCCGCCGATATTTACCGGACCAGAGGAAATCATACCTAGAGTGGAACTAGCATCCACAAATCCGGTCATTCAGGATGCAAACCCGCAAGCCGACATGGTGGCCACTGTTATGCAAATGGTAACATCGGCCATGGAAAAACAACAAGAAGCATTCCTGAAAATGTTAGAAGATCGAGATGCCAGTCTAAGGAGGCCGGAAGTGGTGGCAGAGAACGCCGTAGCTGGTTCGGGTGGTACTAGGGGCGAGAACCGTACCGATGAAGTTGTGGTATTAGAGGCGGGTCAGACAGGGAAGGGATTTTCGTATAAATACTTCATGGGTTGCAAGCCACCAGAGTTCGCCGGAGCCGACGATCCCGTGGCGTGTATGAGATGGTTGAGGGAAATGGAGCAAGCCTTCCGGGCTTGTGGCTGCGATGAGAGTCAGAAAGTGAATTTTGGCTCTCAAATGCTTCGGGGTGCGGCCTTGATTTGGTGGGATGTCCACACCGCAACCATAGGGGAAGCCATTTTGGCAAAGATGTCGTGGGCCACTTTCAAGGAAAAAGTTATGGAGGAATATTGCAATGAGCAGGAGATGGACTTGATCGAGGATCAGTTTCGAGCATTATCAAAGGGGGATTTGTCAGTGAAAGAATATACCCGCATTTTCATGGAAAAGCTAAACCTCGTGAGGCACGTGGCCCCAACTGAAAAGGAAAAGATGAAGGCCTACCTGAAGGGCCTACCCGCGGACATGGGTAACAGAGTTCGCAACTCTAAAGCTACAAATCTCCGAGAGATCATCGAGGAGTCCAAGATAATGGAAAGGGTCTACGCAAGGGACAAGGAAGAAAATTCTAGGGCCGCGGAAAAGAGGAAAGTGGAGAGTTCACCCACCCCATTCAAGAAACCGAAATACCAACCCAATCTTAGAAGCGTTGATAATCGTCGGGAGGTGAATTTGTGTTTCAAGTGTAAGCGCAAACATTTTGGTTCTTGTAGCTCACACTCCAACTCTATCACGTGTTACAAGTGTGGCAAGTCGGGTCACACTAGCCAAAGTTGCACCTTCCAAGGATCAGTATGCTTCGAGTGCCGGGAACCGGGCCACATGAGGAGGGATTGCCCCAAGCTAAGGGGTGGAGCGAAGGGAGGAAATACGCCAACGCAACCAAAGAAGGAAACCGTTCCTAAGGCTCAAGGGAGGGCTTTTCAAATGTTGAGGGAGGAAGCGAAGGAGACCGCCGACATGGTGTCGGGTATGTTCTTACTCAACTCTCTTGCTGCTAAAGTGCTATTCGATTCCGGTGCAAATTTCTCTTTTGTGTCGCTTGATTTTTGCAAAGATTTAAATATGCCTACTAGTACTCTTAGTGATGCCTTAGTAGTAGAGATAGCAAGTGGGGAGCGGGTGATCTTGCATGAGGTGTTGGAAGGGTGTCGTCTAGATATTAGTGGGGAACTTTTTGAAGTGGACCTACTTCCCATGGCGATTGGGAGCTTTGACGTGGTGATCGGAATGGACTGGTTGTCACGGCACAAAGAGGAGATCTTATGTTCAAGGAACTTGATCAAATTACCGACTTCAAGCGGAGAATTTGTTTTCGTCTATGGAGAAAAGCGCAAGGGTGAAGTGGCTATCATTTCATCCATCAAAGCACGTAAGTGTCTCATGAAGAGTTGTCCGTCCTTTCTTGCATATGTGTTAGATGCCAAATCGGAGAAGAAGAAGTTGGAAGATGTACGAGTCGTTAGCGAGTATCCAGACGTATTTCCGGACGATCTTCCGGGCTTGCCGCCCGACCGCCAGGTGGAGTTCCGAATTGATCTAGTCCCGGGAGCAGCGCCGATTGCCCGCGCACCATACCGACTTGCTCCGACCGAAATGCAAGAAATGATGTCGCAACTTCAAGAATTATTAGAAAAGGGATTCGTGAGGCTGAGTTCCTCTCCTTGGGGAGCTCCGGTACTATTTGTCAAGAAGAAGGATGGGTCGATGCGGATGTGCATCGACTATCGAGAGTTGAACAAGGTAACCATAAAGAACAAATATCCGTTACCTCGAATCGATGACCTCTTTGACCAACTGCAAGGAGCCGGATATTTCTCCAAGATCGATCTTCGATCGGGTTACCACCAAGTGAAGGTTAGAGGAGAAGACATTTCCAAGACCGCCTTTAGAACTCGCTATGGTCATTACGAGTTCTTGGTTATGCCTTTCGGGCTAACTAACGCGCCGGCAGTATTCATGGATTTGATGAATCGAATTTGCCGACCTTTCTTAGACAATTCGGTCATAGTGTTCATCGATGATATTTTGGTGTACTCGAAGAATGACGAAGAGCATGAGCGACATCTCCGAGAAGTGTTAGAGGTGTTAAGGAAAGAGAAGCTCTATGCCAAATTCTCCAAGTGTGAATTTTGGCTAAGGGAAGTTCAGTTTTTGGGTCATGTGGTGTCAAGTGAAGGAGTGAAGGTTGATCCGTCAAAGATAGAAGCTATGATGAATTGGGAGCCGCCAAAAAGTCCCATGGAGATTCGGAGCTTTTTGGGTCTAGCCGGTTACTACCGAAGATTCATCCAAGACTTTTCCAAAATCGCCTTACCTTTGACATCATTAACGAAGAAGAACGTGAAGTTTCTTTGGACCGAGAAGCAAGAGCAAGCTTTTCGGACTCTCCAAAAGAAGTTATGTGAAGCGCCAATCTTATCCCTACCCGAGGGGACGGAAGACTTTGTGGTCTATAGTGACGCGTCTAAAATGGGTTTGGGATGTGTCTTGATGCAAAGGGGCAAGGTCATAGCTTATGCATCAAGGCAATTGAAGGAACATGAAAAGAATTACCCAACTCACGACCTTGAGCTAGCAGCGGTGGTGTTCGCTTTGAAGTTGTGGCGGCACTACCTATATGGAACGAGGTGTACCTTTTTTACTGACCATAAAAGCCTGAAGTATGTCTTCGATCAGAAGGAATTGAATATGCGACAGAGGAGATGGCTTGAGCTACTCAAAGATTATGACTGTGAACTTCACTACCACCCCGGAAAAGCAAATGTAGTTGCGGACGCCTTGAGCCGAAAGGAATACAGTGGTAGTGTTTAAGCCACCTTCGCAAGGGTGGATGTAGTCTTAAGTTTAATTGATAAAATCAAAGCATCACAGTCGGAAGCACTTCTTGAAGTCAACCTCAAAGGTGAAATCATGGTGAAGCAACATCTCTATTTGACCGAGGATGGAAGGGGTTTGAAATTGTATCAAGGTCGAATTTGGGTGCCAAAGATCGGAGGATGTCGAGATCTTCTATTGGAGGACGCGCACAAATCCAAGTACTCGATTCATCCGGGGAGCACTAAGATGTATCGGGATTTGAAGCTCAATTATTGGTGGCCAGTGATGAAGTTAGATGTGGCTAATTATGTGGAACAATGCATAACTTGCCTCCAAGTGTAGGCGGAACATCAACGACCATACGGTAGCCTTCAATCCTTGGAAATACCGGAGTGGAAATGGGAGCACATCACCGTGGATTTTGTAACCAAGCTACCGAAGACGTTGAGAAACCACGATACTATTTGGGTATTAGTGGATCGCTTGACCAAAAGCGCGCATTTCTTAGCCATGAGAGAATCGTTACCGATGGATAAGTTGGCTAAGTTATATATTGATGAAGTAGTCTCGAGGCACGGGGTGCCACTCTCTATTGTATCGGACCGGGATAGCCGCTTCATGTCTCACTTTTGGGATAGCTTTCAGAAGGAGTTAGGCACAAGAGTTAAATTGAGTACCGCCTATCACCCGCAGACAGACGGGCAGAGCGAGAGGACCATTCAGACTCTCGAAGACATGTTGAGGTCGTGCGTCATCGACTTTGGGGGTAGTTGGGATGCACATCTACCGTTAGTGGAATTTGCTTATAACAACAGTTATCACTCAAGTATTGGTATGGTGCCATTCGAGGCATTGTATGGGAGGAAGTGTAGGACGCCCGTGTGCTGGTTAGAAGCGGGTGAGAAACAGTTTTCCGGGCCGGAGATCGTTAAAGAGACGGCCGACAAAGTGAAAGTCATCAGAGAGCGTTTGAAGGCGGCACAAGACCGACAGAAGAGTTACGCGGATAAGAAGAGGAGGCCAGTCGAATTCCAAGTGGGAGAGCGAGTAATGCTGAAAGTATCACCTTGGAAAGGATTGATAAGGTTCGGAAAGCGTGGGAAGCTCAGTCCCCGTTTCCTTGGACCCTTCACCATCTTGGAGCGTATTGGGATTCAAGCCTACAAATTGGATCTCCCACCAGAGATGGACGGGATCCATCCCACATTTCATGTTTGTTACCTGCGGAAGTGCCTAGCCGAAGAAGAAAGTGTCATCCCGCTATCAGAGATTAGAGTGGACAACAATCGATGCGTGGAGGAACCCGAGTCTATCCTTGAAAGAAAGATGAAGAAGCTACGACATAAGGAAGTGGTCATGGTGAAGGTTCAATGGAAACACCACCAAGGAGTCAACGTAACTTGGGAATCGGAAGAGGACATGAGGAGGCGATACCCTCATTTGTTTGACTAGTTAGGATTTCGAGGACGAAATCCATTCTAAGGGGTGGAGGATTGTAACACCCCGAATTTTGGGCCTTGTTGATGAATTATTAGTTATGAGTTTGTAATTTAAGGCTCTAAAACTGTTTTGGTAATTGTAGTATTGGTTGGATCGTTTCTATCGCGTTGTTTCAATTTCGGACAGCAAGTGGGGGGTGCCCGACGATTACTTTGGATAGGCACCCGTGTCCATAAGTCCTTGGAGCGTAACTCGACGGAGTAAGCGTTAGAGGCATAAACGGTCCGAGGATTGTGATGTCCGGTGTGGCATGAGAACTAGGTCCGGGATACGTGGTGAAATCCAATTTAACATGGCGGGTGACTCCACTCATGTGTTCTCGTCACCCAAGATGGAACGGGCGTGTACTGTTAAAGGGTGTATATCTATGGTGTTTCTTACAGGTTGGGCATGAGTGTCCCAAAGCGGAACAATGGTACTATTTGGTCTAATCGTGTACTCTCTTGTTGGTTGTTGTTGAATCTTTTGGTTATTCTTCTTGGACCCTACCTAACACATGTAAATGTGTTCATGACTCACAGGTTCCGTTAGCGGTGCAACTAGAGCACCATGATTTGCCAAAGACACTTATAGGAGCTCCGCGGTTCGGGAATCATTTTTGGGGTATTGAGAGAAGAGCGATTTTTGGAGGCATAGCAACACCCGTGTTTAATCTAGTTGATCGATATGTACTAGATTAATTAGGTTGTTGTGTAATATGGCTCATTTATACCGCTACACTTATTTGTACAAACTAACCCTCGTCTTGGGGTTTTAGTTGTCAGTAATCACAGGTTTAAAACCTTTGCTTTTTAGCCGTCCTATTGCCGAAATTTTAAGATTTATTTTACCTCAAATTTTAGGGTGTTACACGGTTATAGACAGAGTTTGGCAAAGCTAGCATCAGATTAGCACTTAATTCTCGATCAACTTTTATTCGTAAAACTTCGTCAGGTGTTGCGGGAATTTCTTTGTTAGGCTTTATGAAAGGTCCTTCAGTTAGAGACTTCATCATGTTTGCTCCATTAGTTTGACGTTCAATGAAGTTGAGGAACCGATCTTGCCACTGAGTGAATTCGTTTTCATCTATCAGTACTGGAGGATGAGTGTCTATACCTAATGACATCATGAGGTCATTCTTGTAGAACTGAGCTTGAAAGGCTAACTTGGCAGAATCCATGGCAGAAATCCAGAAAAATTCTAAGAGTTGACTGAGTTGGCGCAAACTTGAGGTTTGCGTGAGATGCAGATATTTCAAACTGAGCGTTGCGTGAGTAACCAAAGGCGCAAACGTTGATTTGCGTGAGCAGTATGAGACACAAACGAGATTTGCGTGAACGATGAATGACGAAAACGAGGTTTGCGTGAGCCGAGTAAGACGCAAACTTTACTTTGCGTGAGCAGCTAAAGACGCGAATCTAACTTTGCGTAATACACGAGTGACGCGAACTGAACTTCGCATGAACTGAAGGCAATAACGCAAACTAGGTTTGCGTGAAGCATTAAAGGCGCAAACTTAAGTTTGCGTGAGTCTTTGATGGCGCAAAGCTGGATTTACGTGAGTCTAAGATCTGTACTTGATGAGAACCTGAAACAAACTGAGACAAAATTAGGAAGATCTAAGGCAAAATTGAAGAACTCACGCAAACCAAATGATGAACTCGCGCAAAGTTCAAATCTGGCGCAAATCGATAGAAAACGAAGAAATCTTCCAAAAAATCGATTTCAAAACAGAATTAGACGAAATTTTCTTATACATACACGTTTGAAAACAACTTTCTAAAACTTTTCAATCAAACATTTTGATTAAAAATCACAAAATCAAGAACTCGACAATAGCACAGTACGTAAAAACGAATTTTCCAGAATCTCAATAAAATCCAAAATCGATCAATAAAACTTGATTTTCTTGAAATTTGATGTGAAACAAAAGTTTTCTCCAAGCAAAAACGAATTCAACAAACCAAATTTCAACAAAAATCGATCACAAAACAGTCCGAATTTGACGAAAAATTCAAAAACGAGATTTTCTTGAAAAAAAATTCAAGAAAATCAATCAAATTTTCAAATTAATGCACAAATTCAGATATGAAAATCAATTCTCTCAATCCTCTCAAGATCTAGATTGGCTCTGATACCAATTGTTAATCCAAGAATCTCTAAATCCTAGAGAGAGAAAGTAGAGAGAGAGAGTAAAGTGCAAGATGAGTTCTTGTATTGAATATGCGTGAAGTGTTACAAAGACACAAGATCAAAGGGACTTAAATACACTTGGCTTATACACAGATAAAACCTATCTAAGTACAGTATAAGACCAAACCTATAAATACAATGATTACTATAAAATCAGACTTAACACTTATAACCTCGTATTTTAAGATATTTGCATTAATAAATAATATTTAATGCTTAAAAGTAAGATTTTAAAATTTTATGTCGTTTGGTTTATTATATAGTATAGGTATATGGAATTCAATTCAAATTTTAACTAAAAAATATGTGTAAATTGGAAATGTTATAATCTTGTAATTTGGGTCGATTCACACTCACACTACAAGAAAATTGTTATTTAGTGACGAAAAAAATTTGGTCGCTAACAATATAAAATTGGTCACTGATGCATTTTAGTGACCAAAATTTGGGTGGTCACTTTTCGTCACTAAAGGTCCGTCACTGATTTGCGTTAGTGACTAAATACAAAAATGGTCACTTATTAGTGACAAAAATAGAGTGGTCACTGTGTTTGTAACGACTAATTTGGTCACTAATTATCGTCACTAAACGGAGAAAGTCGTCACTAACTTGACCAAATTAGTGACCACCACAAAATAGGTCACTAATTGAGTTCAAGATAACGGCTCCGTTAAAGTGCGTTAGCATCCATTAGTGACCAAATATGTGGTCACTAGTGTTAATAGTTGTTAGTGACAAAAGAAAGTGGTCACTAAGTATAAAATGTGAAGAAAAAAATTGTAACTAATTTCTACTATAATTGTTATTGCATTAAAAATAAAACCTAATGATTTATAACAATGAAAATCTAAAATATTAATCACATTGGCGCAAAATAAAATTCGTTGATCAAAAACAAAAATAAAATAGTTAAGTTTGTTCTAAATGCCTTTCATGAATCTCTATTTCACCGTTGTTTATGAGGAAGATGAAGGTATTCTCCTCACACTACAACTTGTGTAACACATTCACATCTTCAGCAGTGATATGTAGTACCATTGTTCATCACTATTTTAACCATCAATATTTAGTGTTTTACCTTAGATGTAGTTATGAAACATGTAATCAATTACTCGTTTGTTGTGCGGCATGTGCATATCTGAGTGTTGCATCTACTGACCATCGGATCGAACCGTATCACATCAGAAACAAATACCTACAAAAACGAATTTACAGGATCAAGATTTGAACTTGAAATATACCAATTTGTATACCCTTTTATCTGTTGTGGGAAAGTGATCTATAATCTTGTGTAAATTGTAATCACACAATAATGAACTTCCCAATTTATAACATGATCGGTGGTGTAAATTAAAGAAAAAAACATCGATTTTGCCTTCAAATGCCTAAATGAAAGAGCTGAGTGTACCAATTGGAAATTTTTTAACCTGTTTTCATTAGGAAAAGGACATTGTCCCCTAAACTAGGTTTGAGTCATTATCCAGCAAGAAAGAGCTGCTCATGACATTATTTGAATCTTCAGTCATCAACACCCCCATTTTCGAAATTACCTGCCATAAAATTATTGAGATTTAAGTCCATACAAGATATATATATATATATATATATACTAGTTGTGTACCCACACAATACAACGGGATGCAAAGTTCGAATAGGTGTCACGTATACATGAGAAGGCACCATAGCATAGAAGAAGACGGAAAGAAATTCATGGAGGAATAAATAAATATCTTGGAAATCACTTATTACCTCTTAAGTGAAATATGGAACTATGGGAAAGAAATTCATGTGCAGAAACTAATGAGAGAGCAGGGCTAATAACCAACATATGAGTTGTGCCATTACTAATATATAACTGTAGTGAACTGGGTCTAGTGGACTACAAAAGAAAACCAAATGAAAAAATGGAAACAGGTCTACAAATACTCAGAAAATCAGTTTTCACATGTTATATAATATGTACATAATCATAAATACAAAATAGCATATAAAGAACAGTAAAAGAAGTACCAGGGTATTTATAGTTAAGAGAATTACCATACATGCTTCAAAACGGTTTAATGTGAGTTTTAAATTCAAATAGGAATTACCATACATGTAAGCATTTTTGATAGTTTTTTTGCAAGTCTTCTGCACTTGCTCTTTTACTCGATGGTACATCATTCATAGTCTTAAGTAAACGCTCAACAATCAATATAACTTCTTTGAATTAGACATCAAAACCAAACAATCGAATAACCAAATCGAACCACAGAAGACTACAAAACCAAATAATTGAATAACCAAATCGAACCACAGAAGACTTCAAAACCAAACAATCGATTAAATCGATTAAACCATAAACCCAAATGTACCTGAACCATGAAATCGATTTGAAACAAATCGATGAGAACACAACCCAAATCGATTAAACCTTAAACCCAAACGTACTTGAGACGGTGAAACCTGAGAATAAACCGTGAAGCTATGAAATTCATAAAGCTATGTTCATTTGACGGTGAAACCTGGTAAAGTACATCCCAGATCGTACAGATTTCACCAGGAAGCTTCAAAGAAAATTACCTTAGTTCACGAAGTTCAGCTTCAGATACTTTCTGATTCCCGAATAGATATTGTTCATCTTTTATATCATCTCTGAAATTCCAAAATTTAAAGATGTTAAAACTTAGCACAAAACAATATGTACAAAATATACTAATCACCATGCACTTGCAGCTTTAGGAATGTGAAATCTATAAGAGGTAAAAGTAAAAAAAAAATGATATTTAACAATACCTGATTTCCTCCAATTTCTACTGCTCCCTTTTCTTGAGATATTCTTGCCTTGAAACTTTTTCTGAAAAAGGATAATAAATCGAAAAACATAGGTCAAGGTAAGAAGAGGCATCACAACACATCAAACTAATATAATTGCAAGCAGCAGACAAGGCAGTTCACTTGCTTTTATTCCCATTTTAAACCATGTGTTTTGGTCCATTTTCTATTATATTCCCAACATTAATTACCGAAAAAAAGCACGAGAATGACTACATTAGCTTCGTAGCAACACAAAAATGTCTGAATTAAGCTTTTTGCTTTAAAGATTCATTGTAAAGCACCAACTGCGTGAGTTTCTTGTTTTTTTAAAATAACCCAAGATATTCAGCTGCTTGATAGTCTATAAACTAAACATACATAATTTAAGAAAGTTCAAAAAGGTTTTTAGCAAAAGCTTAGTTCATACCTTAAAGCTCCAATGTCATCTTGTTCCAAGGCATTGGCTCTCCTAATTGCCTCTTCTATCGTCCAAATAAATGAAACAGGAAAAAGTTATTATAGCATTCTTCAGAGATTTCTGTGACATATAACTAAATATGTAACCTATATACCTTCCTCCCTCTTTGACAATTTCTGTTCAGTCAGCTGTAAAAGAAAATAAAGAGAAGTTAGGAACGGAAAATAGCTTATTTCTCCATCCAACAATAAGAAATTAAGCATGCAATCATAGTTGTCAAATCATGATTCCTATCACGAATCAGACACATATTTAGTGAAGCATAAATTGTGAACCAGGTCCTGCAAACCAAATTCATCAATTAATTTCTCAAAATCCGAGTACCTATTTACTTGCTTTTACATATTAACCCTATGGCACGGTTAACCTGATTTTACATGTCAACCCTATGGAAAAAAGCAATTCCACCATTCGAACCATAGTTTGTGCAAACCAAATTCATAAATGATAATGAAAATAACAACAATTAACAGGGTAACCTTGAGATTGGTACTGCAATCTGAAATTCATTTATGCCATTCAAATATGAAACTTATTATGGTAAGATAAAAAAAATCGAACAGAAATTGAACACTATGGTAAGAAATCGAACAGAAATCGAACACTTCAAACATAAATCAAACAGAAATCGAACACTTCAAACAGAAATCGAACATGAATCAAACAGAGAAACATAGAATATTTGGTTTGTGAGGGATTGGATACGTGAGTACCTGAAGAAACGTGGCAAATTCAATGAACAATCGATTGTTCCTACCACAGACTGAGAGAAAGATTGAAAAAGAGAGTAAATAGAGATTAGAGGAAAAATTATTTGATAAGAAAATGAGAGATCTCTTGGACTCTTGGAGGCGTTTCTCAGAGAAGGGGATGATCGATGGAAACTCGGTCCAAAGTGTTAGCGCACAGATCTATTGGATTCAAGATCATCCAATCTGAAGATCGCAATCTGAAGCTAATGCCGGAAAGTCAACTCTTAATATTAGTCTAATGTCGTTTGTAATAAAATGTCAAGGTTTAGTTTTTAGTATTTTATTAATATTCCTAAATATCTAGATATTAGTTTAGATATTAGATATTATTTAGATATTAGTTTTTGTAATCAAGTTGATGGTAGTGTGTCTAGGAAGTTAACGAAGATATCAGATCACACACACACACACACACACACTAACGGTGTAAAAATCAGAGAGAACATCGAGAGCTTTAAACCGAAATCATCAACCTTGAAATCCATTGATTATTAATCAAACAGGTTGGTAATCGTATATGTTGTTGTTTTGATAAGAACTTGATATATTGTGGACCCACACAGAGCACCTAGGGTTTTTTTTCGGGTTGGAGTGTGAATAGCAAATGAACCGGATAACTTGAATCGGTAATTAGAGTCGAGTTAGAGACGTGTTTTTAAAGTAGGAATAGAAGTTTGGTAGTCTTAACCCCTGGACTTTGAATTCTTATATTTATGTCACGATTTTACTAATTTGTTACCATTATTTTGGGATACCATTTAGTGACCCTTATGTTTTGGTCACTAACCCATCCAACTCAATTACAACTAAATAATCCACTTAGTGAGCACTACTTTTTAGTCACTAACACATTTAATTTAGTGACTCCATTCTTTGGTCACTACCCTTCCATGCCTATGATTAATAAACACCATTTAGTGACTACTTTTTGTTGGTCATTAACACCTTCAATTTAGTGACCACAATTTTTTGTCACTAACCCATCCAACTCAATTGCAACTAAACGATCTCATTTAGTGACCCTTATTTTTTGGTCACTAACACATTTAATTTAGTGACCACCATTTTTTGGTCACTAACCCTTCCAAGTCTATGATTAATGGACATCATTTAGTGGCTACATGTTGTTGGTCACTTAGTGACCACCTCTTTTTGGTCATTAACTCATCCAACTCAATTACAACTAATGAATCACGCTTAGTGACCACTATTTTTTGGTCACTAACACATTTAATTTAGTGACTCCATTTTATGGTCACTAACCCTTCAAAGTCTATGATTAATGAACACCATTTAGTGACTACATTTTGTTGGTCATTAACACTTTCAATTTAGTGATCACCTTTTTTTTGGTCACTAACACATCTAACTCAATTACAACTAATGAATCACATTTAGTGACCACTATTTTTTAGTCACCAACACTTTCAATTTAGTGACCACTTTTTTTGTCACTAACCCATCCAACTCAATATAGTCTTCAACTAATGAATCCCATTTAGTGACCACTATTTTTTTGTCACAAACATATTAAATTTAGTGACCACCATTTTTGGCCACTAATCGTTTTAATGTAATGACCACTACTTTTTCGTAATGAAACAATGTCGTAAAAAAATTTCAAGAGAATTAGTGACCAAAATTATTTTTTGTCACTAATATTCATATTAGTGACCAAAAATTAGTGACAACCTTTGTCGTTGTCACTAATGTCTTTGTTAATGACCAAAATATAAGTAGTCACTAAAATTTTGGTCACTAACTAAGATTTTTCTTGTAGTGTCAAAAGAGAGTTGTGTCCATTTAAAAAACAAAAATACGTTGTTAAATTTGTAAAAATATGTCTTTTGTAACTTACAAATTCATATATTAATTATTTTTTAAATTAAAACTAAAAATAAAAATAAATAAAAGTTTACAAATATTATAATACATTACATTAGATTAATATAATATATATATCTTTTACAAAAAAATATTATTAATTATCGGAATAAATAAAAAGGTGAATATAAAAGACTAAAAAAATTCATTAATTTGTATTAATATATACAAAAACAGACTTAAGTTAGATAATTGTTACAATAATAATTACAATTTTACTATTATTATTACATAAAGAAAAAAAAATTAGTACTGAAACTAATGATGAGTTAACAAGAGGTTATGACATTTGAAAATTCCGTAAGATCTTGAACTTCTCCATTTCATAACCTCCGCCAATGAACCAATTTCTCATTTGCTCCATTTTCGAACAAATTATCTATAAAGTTTACATCTAAACCCAAAATATTTTCTAGATCATTTAAATTAAAACCTTTGGTAAATTATATTCATAGATGTTCATGTCTTTATTATATAGTGTTTAAGTTTGGGTCTTAAGAAACTAAAAAAATCTATAATCAAGTCTCAATCATTTTCTGTGGCTATAAAACACAAGCATTAAACTCACCTTTCTCTTTGACGAGAGATCGGAATCTTTTGTTTCAAAGTGGTCCACAAATTAGAAGATGCCATTAATTTTGTAACCTACGATATCAATTTTATTAGACAATCACTTGTAACATCTCTATCATTTCAAAATATGAAGAAAAAGAAATTAAATGAATTTAGTAAGACTGATTCACGAGTGTATATATATACATAATGTATATTCCGTCATCTAAAAGACTAAAACGTTACATGTTTGAAAAATTATGACAAGCTTTTAATAATATAAACTTTTAATATGTTTCTTTCAAAACGACTCGCTTTCTATATAAACCAAAATTATATCAATTAATTTTGTGATTGACGAAAAAAAAATAGTTTAATTCTAAAAATATTGTAATCATCTATATATGATGATGTAAATTAGTTTACTTATTCTAGGAATGATACACAAAATGCCTCCAAAGTTGGTATATGTGTCAAAAAGGTTTTATTTATAACACGCAAAGAAGACCACCCAACTTTTAAATCAATGTCATTTATATAAAATCTGGTAACTAAAAAAAGGCCAAAAATGGCTTAAATATATTTTATATATAGTTTATATTCCAATAAAAAGATAAAAACATTTTATGGTCCAAAAAACAAGAGAAAACTTTAACCAAGGGAAAATAGGACGAGAACTGCCGACAAACTTATGCCGCCCGGGGAGAGGGTGGCGGTGCAAGTGGGACAGGCTGGGCCGACGGTGAAGGAGGTTGGAAAGTGGAATCACTGTGATGAAGGTAGTAAGGGTGAACGATGGTTGTGGTTAGGTAGTAAGGGTGCTCATGGGTTGGGTTGGTTGGGTTGAAGACACTTTTTAACAACTCAACCCAATCTTTGTGGTTTGAAAAATCTCAACCCAACCCAACCGAATCAAAAGTGCAACCCAACCCAACCCAAACCGTTCGGGTTAGGTTAGGTTAGTTGGTCGGGTTGGTCGGTTTGAAACTTTTTTCATCATTTCACGATTTAACTAAGTTACTTTGTCTAAACAAACATTTATTCATAAATTACATACCTGACGCCACCAACTGCCACTTGCTGCCACCTGCTAGTCTCTTTCACCTAAACCGTGCAAATTGCAATAATTGATTGAACAAGACAAGTATCAAACTAACAAGAATAAAAATACAAACTTGGTTGCTTATTTTCTTATCAAAAACATACTTGCTTAGTTGCTTAAAGAGTTCAAAGTTTACACCAATGACATACAACTCAAATAGAATACAACTCCAATATCCAAATAGTTTCAAGTTTAAACCAATGATATACAACCAACTATTCAAGGGACTAGACGACTAGTATGCAATTCAATCAAATGAAATACAACCAAAAAGATTTAAACTAACGAGACTCTCAATCAACAATGACCGTATTGGACGTCTCGATCTCCGATGCTTTCGCTTTCTTGGTCTTGAGTTTTTTCATGTAATCTAAGATTCAAAACAAAAGCTAACAAAATTATAAATAGATAAAATAATAGAAGTACTATTATATAATTAATTTGTTAAACTAGTTTACCTTCTTCTAGAAATTCATAACATGATGTTTCATCCAAATACTCCTTTGTTTGAATCCCTTGGTGAAACACTCTCAACCAACTTTGCGTACATACTAATGCTTCAATCATTTTTGGACTCGGTCAACTCCTAAATGAGTCCAAAGTACGTCTACCTACTCGCATTATTCTTCCACCAAAGTAGGATATCAAACTCCGGAGTCATTGGATCGAGAGATTCTTCACTCAAATATCTTTGAACATCGTTCATTGTCTCAGACACTTGCAATTGTTGTTTTTGCATATAACTTTCCAATAACGACCTCTTACGAGTTTCATTGATCGTTTTTTTTTTGGGAAAGGGTATCCTGGGCCTATGGCCCAGACTAATCCCTGGCAATTAGGGCCTTTGGCCCAACTGCTAAAGCGTGCAGCCCTGAGATTATCCTCAGTGGCCACAAGTGCTGCTAGTGGGGCTCGAACCCGGGTTGAGCGCTATGAACTCCCCAAGCCTTTGCCGAGTCATTTTCGGTAACCTACACATATGAAGAGAAATACAAACAAGTAAACAACAAAACAACTAAACAAACATGAACATATTAAAATGCATAATAAATTAAATTAAGTTACTCATGTAAGTATGTAACCAACCTTTTCACCACCGCTACACTTAACATTGTAGATTTCAAACAACCGGTTAAGGATTTGTTCCACCTACACAATAACCTTGGCAACCATTTCACCATCATAAATACATTCAAAAAGAAACTTCAAATACTTCATCTTATACCTTGGATCAAGTACAACAGCTAAAAACAACAATGGATTAATGTTTTCCGGATTCCGCAATATTTGTCAAACTTCTTCTTCATTTTTCTTGCCATGGTAGACAATATGGAATCGTTAATTTTGACCAACGAATCCAAGTGTGTATGAATCTCACAAATTTCATGATAGAAGTTGTTAGAAGTGACATGCAAAGTGCCACTAAACTTTCAACTAACTTCATAAAAAGTAGAGAGAAATTTGACAAAAGCTGAAACACACTCCCAATGAACTCGAATAGGTGGTCCAATTCTCTCTTCATCATTCTCCTTTTCTTGAAAGTTCAAATACTTGTCATCTTAATCCATATAACTTACAAAAGATTTTTGAAAATTTAGAGCCACATCTAACATCATAAAAGTTGAATTACATCTTGTAGGCACGCCTAAGACCAAACCAACCTTGTAACTAATGTTTTCTCTTTCAACACAATAAACTTTCGCAACCGTACAGGAGATGACCGAATATATCTCACACTATTACGAATGGCAACGATTGAATCATGCATCTCTTTCAACCCATCACCCACAATCAAATTGACTATGTGAGCACCATATCTCAAGTAGATGAACTCACCATTAAGAACTGACCCTTTCCATGCATTAACCCTTCTCTTAACATAACCAATGGCCACATCATTAGCAGATGCATTATCGACAGTCACACTAATAACCTTTTCTAATCTCCAACCAAGCAAACACTTCTCAATGACCCTACCAATTGTCTCACCCTTGTGATCTTTGATTTGACAAAAAATTATAACCTTTTTATTTAAATGCCAATCACTATCTATATAATGTGCGGTTGGGCACATATAAGCCATTTGAGTACAAGAAGTCCAACAATCTGTTGTTAAACATACCCTTTGTCCATCCTTGGTTAACTCTTTCATCAACTTAACACGTTCTTCACAAAACAACTTGTATACATCCCTAGTGACAGTCATTCTACTAGGAATTTCAATCTTAGGTTGCAAGTTTTGAAACAAATCTTTAAACCTTCACCCTCTATACGACATTAAAAGGTTGTTCATCTTTTACCACAAATCTAGCCAAAGCTTTGCGACAATTGTCCTTATTATAAGTCGTGGCCAACAAATTCCCGCTCGATCACCACCACTTTGAAACCTAAGCACTTTCTGGTTTTTATCAATTACCCTACCTGGATACTTTTTACATTGTTTTTTATGTGATTCCACAAACTACTTGTACCAATTTTTCTACTATCACAAGCATAATCTTTGCCACAATAGTTGCAAGCACATCTAGGATCACTTTGATTTCGAGTTCCACCTTCTATTTTTTGAAAAGTGAATCTTAATATCAGATATTGTACCTGATTTTTTTTATCTACCTCTGGTTCTTCTTTGATCTTTTTGTCAACATTAATAGGGGTAGCATCCATTGAGAATTAGAGTATGTAATTATGTATATACATGAAAACAACAATAATCAAGTAAAAACAAGTAAGCAGTAGCTATATAAATGAAAACAACAATAATCAAGTAACAACAAGTAGGCAGTAACTATATAAATGAAAACAATAATTATCTAACTGTCTAAGTACTAACATGTTGTAAAAAAACTAAAACAATAACAGTAGGCAGTAGCTATCTAAATGTAAAACAACAACAACAGCTAAACTAAATTACAGTGTGAAGTGTTTGTGAACCAACAGATTTTAAAACAACACTCCTTTGAATCGATAATTGTACATATTCTAAAATAGCAAACAGATTTCCAAATCAATTAAAGTTTACAGATTCTAAAATAACAAATAACAATAGCTAAACCTGATGTGGTCGCTTTTACAAATTCTAAAATAACAATAACAAAGAAGAGAAATCTGATTTGGTCGATTCTAAATTTTACAGATTCTAAATAACAATAACAATAGCTAAATCAAAGAAGAGAACCAACATATTTTGGTGGGTTACTGAAAATCGAGTGTGACTGTGTGAGTAAACAGATTTCCAAATCCAAGAAGAGAACCAACAATAAGTACATCAAGTGTGAGTCAACAGATTTCCAAGAAAGTACCATTGAATCGATTAAAAGAGGAGCCGATTGAATCTGAATTGGTCGATTTTGAAAGTGTGAGTCGATTTGGTCGATTAAAAGAGGAGTCGATTGAAGCAGAAGGTGAAGGAGAAACCTAGGAACGATTGAAGTGTCGAACGATTGAAGCAGAACATGAACGTGGAACGATTGAAGGTGAAACCTGAAACCTAGGAAGTAGGAATGAGGAATCGATTGAAGCATAACTGAAGAGAAGAAGTGCTAATATGGAATGTAAAAAAAAAGCGCCCTTTTGGTCGGGTTGGGCCTAAACCGTTTCCAACCCAATAAATGCGATTTGTTAAAAAATTGTATCGATTATATAACGATTTGACTTGGTTTAAGTTTTTTTTTTTCGATTTTTGGGTTGGGTTGACCGGATTGGTCGGAAATTTGAGCATCCGTTTGAAGATTTTTTTTTCCTTTTGTTGGGGGGGGGGGGTTGGGGTTTGGTAGTCAATTAGTGAAGGGGTTGTTATTAAGAGTTGTATTGTTAACAATGAATTTTTCATCTTTTATATTAAACTAAGGAATTGTTTGGTTGTTTTTTCATTAAGTCATATATGGATAAGGTTGTTTGGGTAGAATAATATGTTTGTATAGATTGAGAAATATTTTGTTTGGGAGAAATTTTTTCATAGATTCAAGGAGCGTGTTTTTTAATTGAAATGAGCAGACTTGAAAAAAACATGGTTTTCTATATACCCCCCAATCTCCAAAGAAGCTTGCTGAATAAGTAACTATCAAACAATCATGTATAATTGACCTAATAAACTATTATTTTTATTAAGCTACTAATAAATATGCCCTAAAATAAGTAAAATAATCATTTTTGTTAAAGGAAAAACGAAACAGAATAACAATAAAATAGAAAGACAAATGAAATCTCTAATTCTCATTAATCATAAGCCCTTTAAATAGGGAGGAGTTTACAAAGAAAAGGAAACATTCATTATGGTAATTTCTAATACTAGGAAAATATTATATCAATCACTTCCTTTTGATGATGGCACATAATCTTACAACACTCCCCCTTGTGCCGAGTCAAATGAGTGATGTGCACAATTGTTGCCTCGTTAAAACCTTACGCCAAAATAAAAACCCAGTGGGATAAAAAAATATGACGAAGGAAAGAGTACAACGCACCAGTTTCTTTGCAATATATAGACTTTTCCTTCAGTCTAGTTTTCTATTAGATTAATACATTAATCATGAGAATTAGGAAAGCATGATGGTATATAAACAGTTGCCTCACTAAAACCTTACACCAAGGAACAAAACCCAATGGGAAAAATAAAACCTTGGTTGAAGGAAAGAGCACAACATACCAATATCACAAATATAGTAGACTCCCCTTTTTGTCTACTACTCCCCCTTATTCGTGCATTAATCAAGGGAGTTTGGAAAACATTTCCATTTACTTTCTACATGTTTCCTAATATATGGTTTTAGGTAATGGCTTGGTAAAATATGTCACATTCTTTTGACACCTTACTTGATTCACTTGAATCTAAAGGAGAGTCTTTTATTCTGATTGTATAAAAACTTAAGCAGAATATGCTTTGTGTTATCAACTTTGATGTATCTTATGTTCATTTCTTCTATACATGATGCATTATTTCCATATATGCAAGTAGGATACTGGTTGAACCCAAAATTACTAGCTCCTCTAATATATGTAATGATAGTCCTTAATCATATACATTCTTTAATTATCTCATGGAGAGTAATATTCTTGGAATAGTTCAAGGAGGTAGTTACAAGGGTTTGCTTAGCTTACTTTCAAGCAATCTTGGTGTTCACTTTGGAGATTCCTTATCCAGTTTGAGAACAACCTTTCTATGAGTCATATATATATATATATATATATATATATATATATATATATCTAATATCAACAAACACATACCAAGACATTGTTTAGTGTTTTTCTATAAGAGCTAGTACTTTTACTACTTACATTCTAAGTAGGTATTGAAATTCCATTATCAATCCCATTTTTCTTTCTATAGGGAAAGTATAAGCCCATGTCAATGGTTCTAAAAGATTTACTTGATATCATTCCAAATGACGCTGCGTTGGCGCTGAGCTAAATCTAGCTAACAAGTTCACTGAGAAATAGAATATACAGTCAAGTGTATTGTGCTAAATACAATAATGCGCATATTGTACTTAGATAGGGAATTCCAACTCCCAACACTTTTTTTCGTCACCATCCTTTAGACGAAATGGACAATTCCTTATATCCAACACTTTGACCAATTATGGGAGTGCTAACCGGATGCGCTTTGTCCATATTAAATTGCCTGATTATTTTCTAGACATATGCGATCGGTGAATTAATATTTCACAAACTCGGTGTCCTGACTCAAATAGCTAGACAAACCCAAGTTTTTCCAAGATTTTTATCTCAAATTTAGATTTCAAGTTGCTTAGGGTTTCTCTTATTTCATCAAGAGTGCCTATTATGTTCATAACATCGACATATAAAGCTACTTTGAAAATCTAGAACTTGTTTTTCTACATAAATACGCAAAGGCACAATTCATAGTTCTTATGTCTCCTTTCCCAATCAAGTGTTCACTTAGGGGGTTATACCACATCCGCATAGATTGTTTTAATCTATAAAGTGAGTGTTTCAATTTTATTGCAAACGCACTTCGTGGTGTAGAGTTACTTGATTTTGGTAATGTAATGTCATCAAGCACTTTTATATCTCTAAATATAGATCCCTATAGAGATATGTATTAACCACATCCATGAGCTGCATTTCCAGTCCTTCGGAAACTACTAGGCTAATTAATTAGCATAACGTTATAACGTCCATCACGGGAGAGTAAGTCTTCTCGTGGTCAATCCAGGGCGTTGTGAGAAACCTTGCGCCAAAGGAGAGTCTCATACATTATGACTTGATTATTCTCATTACGTTTTACGACAAATTATTTATCTATGTCTTACAGGCTTTACACTTGGTGGGTTAGCACTACCAAACCAAATACCTGTTCATTTGTCAAATAATATGATTCTCCTGGATTGCTTATTTAGGCCAATTTGCTCTTTGTTGATATTTTTCAACTAAGCATGGTTCGATGTCAATGTGCTTCATCATCTCATAAGCAACAATATATGCGAAATATATCATCAAAGAGTATGTATGATCTGTCCATCGAATCATATGTACTCTCATAATTCATTTGAAATTTCTTTAATCTCTGGAATCAATATTAACTTTGGAGCGTCCTCCAGTAATGATTCATAGACATAGTTTAATCAGAGACAATCTCGTGAGAGGTTTATATATTGATGACAAATAGTTGTGCCTTACTCTTCTCTTCCTTTAGATGAGTATCTATCGAACCAAGTAGCTTCCCCCATTTCCGTTTGGGAGCTACGACCTCAACCACACATCCACCATGTGTGATTGCAACGCACTTTCCAGCGACGTTGTGCCCTTGTTTGGGGACTTTAACCTTGCGAGTATATTTGCAGCTCGTATATGTGATTTTGTCACTTCTGGAATAACATTAAATGTATCAGGTATCGAGTCTGATTCGTTTGACTTCAACATTACGTTGTGAAGTTTTGGGGATCAAAATGAGACAGAGTGGGAATATTCAATGACACTTCATGTCGTTCTCATGGAAAATCCTTTTTCCTATCTCCCCCTAACGACGGGAAAACTGTCTCATGAAAGTGACAACCTGCAAATCTAGCAGTAATGAGATCACTAGTCAAATATTCTGATTAGCGGATAATTGTTGGGGATTCATATCCAACATATACTAAGTCGTCTTTAAGGACCTATTTTGATGCGTTGTGGGGGCCCAATTGGCACATATACTACATAACCAAACATGCGTAAATGTAAACTATCAGGCTTATATCCAGTTACCAACTGGTACGCATGAGGCTGGTTAGCAAGCAGTGGGTCTAAAAACGAAAAGGAAAAAAAACTGCATATAATAATTACATAACCCCAGGTAGATGTGAATAAATTGGTGCGCATTACTAATACCCAAGATGTCATCATATTCTTTTGATAAGAACTTCTATGAGACCATTTTATATATACACTTGGGGTATAGGAAACTCTACATTGATCCTAATACATATGAAATTAACATCAAATCCTTATGATGTAAATTCTCCAGCATTCCAAGTCATGTAGACTTGATGAGATAATCAGGGTGGTGAGCCCTTAAACGTATAGCTAGTGCTAGGAGTGCAGTATTTCATGTGGACAATAATACGACATGCGTTCATCGTGTCGAAACCAGAACCATAAAGTACTTTAATGGCCCGCATTCTGGATGTTTATGTCCATAAGTATCACCTTGTATTCGTTGTAACAATGGAATATTTTTGTATTATGTCCCTTAGTTTTAGGATGATCTCATTCTTATCTTGGCCAAGGATTAGGGTATATACAAAAGTTTTAGGTATTCGAGAGGGCATATTATGATGGCAATGTTGTTTCTTATGCTGCAGAAGTCAACAGTTGCAATTTGCCTCATTCCGCCTTTCACTCGAAAGAGAATGTGTCTATGTGTATTTTGCAATACACGGATCACTATGTCATAACCATGGTATCCCATATGGTCATGTCGAAACATATATGTGTCATTTCCCCCAAAGTTCTTTATTGGTGACAAAATATGTTTCGATGACCTAATAATCTACTAGTTTGACACATTAGTTTCCATGATATGTTTACTTTCATATTCATTAGAACTTATGTATATATGCTTATTTCCATTTCCATTTGATACGAATATCTTACAAGGTTCCTATTAATCTTGTACCAACAAGAAAGTGACAGTCCATCGTCTAAGTAATATGTATTTGTCTATCATTTTATATTGTGTGGAATATTCTACAAAAACTCAAGTTCTCCTCGATACATTCCTACATAGAACGGAGAATATTAATAGTTTTGTTATTTATTTAGATGTATTTCTTTACATCTATAATGGTTACATATTCGATTTTACTTTAGCAAAGAAAATAATTTTGATACTTAAAATTAATTTCAAATAAACATATGCTTAATCAATATTAAATATTAAATAAATATGTTATAGTTCATTTTCAACGTGTTTCCTTTTTGACAAGAGAACTCTTTAGTGCATTTCTTATTTGATTGTCCATTATCACATGGGGCAGTAGTTGTATCTCTACTCCAGATGTTGAAAAATCATTCTCGACTCTAACCAAGACCCTGACCCCGTTCTCGGGTTTCGTCCACATAGTGGATAAATGTCACATGTGTGAAACTGTTTTTTAACTCTCCGTTCTTTGGAGTTATTTCCACCTTTAATACTTTCATTATTGATCTCGAGAATTTTCTTTGTCTCGACATATGTGGTGTTATTATTCCAAAAAACCTTGTTATGTCTCTCAACCACTTGCAGTAGGTTGATGAGTTTGTCTAAAGGTTACTTTCCAACTTATATTAGTTCATTAATATTTTTGATATATGAAAGGTGGAAATAATGTTAAGAATCATGTCATCTTCTGTGAGTTCCTTGCCACAGAGATTGATATGCGTTTTGGATATAACATTTCTTTGTTGAAATCAGTTACCTTTTTGTAATCGAGTAAGTGAGTTTCATTCCACTGTACGATTAGTTCGGGAAGTACATATTCATGAGTACTCCCGATTATCCCTTTCGGGACATCCCACATTTCTTTGGGGGTTTCTAGTAAAGGTATTCCTATGAAACTTAGGATTTATATGTCGTTTCAAAACATGAGGGTATTTGTTTGTACCTTTTCAAGAGGTTGGTTTTAGAGTCAATTGGAGAGTTGATGGACTTTAGGTATTTTCTTGTACCTTTTCAGAATGAGGTTTATATACTCATTTATGATACTCAGATTCTTTTGAGTTACGACGTTGATTTTATGATGACTTGTTTCAACCATTTACATATATAAAGGATAATATATGATTCTCTTTTTTATAAGAAAATGGATTATGGTTATGAAATTTCATTATCATAACAATATTGGATTGTATGTTTATATTTTGTTGATAATACTTCATCAATATTTCAATTTGCGAAAAAGAAATCACTCGATTTATTGGATTTCCAGGTAGTAGGGGAATCACATGGATTTCTTAAGTCCCTACAAACCTTAGGGTTGTTTACACCCGTTTGACAAAATCCTTTTGATGTCTTGCGATTATTTAATTTGATGATAACATTACTAATTATAGAGCTTTTGGCATGAGATAAAAAAGAATACGAGTTTGACATATGAAGTCAACTTCAATGTTTTAATACTTTAATGGTACTTTGAGAGATTTTATTATGAGCCAAAAAAATATTGGTTTTGACATAAAGTCAAAATCAAATGTTTAATATCTTACTAACATTTTTGGATATATGGAGATTGGAAGTGTAACTTCCAAAAAAAATATTTATAACATGGGGATGATTTATAACTAATATAAGAATAATGTTTTTGGAAATAAGCAATACAATCGTCATTATTAGGAATTTATTCTGACTATGATACGCTTATAATTTTGCTCCAATATATAGAAAAACAACATACGTGCTTTATAAACCAGGCAAGCAATTCTAATAATTTTATAAGACCTAAAACATATTGAATTAAATTCAATAGTTTTTTTTTCTCACACATCGACCCTTCAAAATGTGCATAATAATTGCCTTAAGTATAATCCAGTACATTTTATAAACATATTCCATTAAAAAAAATTAACAAGTTTAATATGTAAATGTCATAAATATACGCCTATAATAAACATTGAACCAATAAATTAACATTAACAATTAAAATCAATAGTATCCAAAATTAAAATAATTGGATCATATCTAAATATGTTAATCAGTCATGATATAAATTAATAAGAAAAGATAAATGAATCAAATATCTTTTTTTTTTCAATATCAATTACATAAGGATATATATATATATAAAATTACATATAAAGATGTACAATCCTTATTGCATAAGATACAAGTTAACATAGCAATAATGGTTATTATTATTATTATTATTATTATTTTAACCTCTTATAATGAGAACGGAAGGAACACAAATATCTAACCCATAGAGTAAGTATATCACGAGTTCAAAATTATACACAGTTATATGGTTTAGGTTCATACACATACTTAAGGTCATGCCCCGTTCATCCTCATATATTTAAGCAAATTCAAAAGAAAATCATGCATATGATAAAGATGAAAAACTCAAGAATACAGAAAGACTTTTTACCTCGTCATATGGATTTTTTTTTCATTCATCCTTCAAAGCATGATTCGAGTTTGTTTCTGGCTTTGTCATTCTTGTAATTCATTTGATGAAACAGTAGCACAGACGAACATCGTGCTGATAACGTGTTAAAGGAAAAATGAAACAGAATAACAATAAAATAGAAAGACAAATGAAATCTCTAATTCTCATTAATCATAAGCCCTTTAAATAGGGACGAGTTTACAAAGAAAATGAAACATTCATTATGCTAATTTCTAATACTAGGAAAATATTATATTAATCACTTTCTTTTGATGATAGCACATAATCTTACAATAATTATATATATATATATATATATATTTTTTAATTGAATTTTAGTCGAATTCAATGTAAATAACACCAAATTAATTTCAACTTTTTTTCTTTTCCTTAAGTGGGTTATATGACACTTCCTTTTACTTATTTTTGGATGATGTGTTTTAGTTTGAAATTATCCAGAAAAGAAAAAAGAGATAATATATGCACACAAGAAGAAGAGTCTAGCAGCTTAAAAGCCAAAAGAGGCGTAGCAAACATGAACTCTACCACAAAATAGAAAAGAGTGAGATTGTAGGCTTTGATTTTCAAACTTGCTATATTTAGTAAGCTAGGCACACTACAACAAATTTATTGTACAACGAACCTACCTTTTTTATTTTTATTGTTAAACTGTAATTATATTTAATAATATCAAAAAACACTAAATAGAATTACAAATAAATTTCACATATGTTTATATTATAATTTATTTATTATTTATCTATTTTATCTATTTTTTTTTTGAAACGACAAGTATAATTTTATTACCAAACCCCACGAAGGGAACCACAGTACAACAAAGCCATAAGGCAACGCAACGAACAGAACAATGGTTGGACGAAGCCACGACCCAAAACCGAACCACAAGGGTCTGTGCTATAATCCAAAGTCCCGGTAGAACAGTAAGGATCATAAAATGTCACCGGGATTTGCGAGAAGCAAACACCCGCAGAAAAAATAACCACCGATTACCCCACTTAATATACTCGAACGCAACTCCGAACAGCTCTGTGCAGCAATGATCCGTCCCTCAAACAAAAGACGAATGTTCCTCAACTTACGACAGTAGGAAGCCGACAGCGGTAACGGTTTTGACCCTCCTGCAGCACACTCACCCTTACGCCGAGAAACCTCCGAAGACCACCGCGTTATTGAGCAACAACCCACTGTTGTCCTGATCACAACCTCACGATCACCTGCAACCATGTTTTAAAATTGATCCAACAAGGGATTTGACAACCAATTTTCCCAATCGCAGACCAACCGACGATCCCTCTTTGCCACCCACTCGAACGTTTTGAGTTGAAGATCGAAAAAACCTTTCGAGAGTTTTCTTCCGTCTCTGCTGAAAGCCCATCGATTTCGATTAGCCCAAATCAAGTTCATCACGCACCAACTGACAGCATCCCATCGTTGAGCTCGTTTCTCGTTACCACTCAGTTGTCCCGATACTCCAAACAGATCTGTCACAGATGTGACCGAACCTACACTCAGATTCCACCACCTCCCCATTGCTGTCCATAATTCTTTTACATCCTCGCAATTGACTAGAACATGATCTACCATCTCAATCCTTTCCCCACATCTCGGATGCAACGTAGACGCTATCTCGATACCAAGATTATCTAACATCGTCCTTGTTGGGATCCTTCCTAGTTTCACTCTCCAAATAAAAATTGCTATTTTCTTTGGAATCGACTTCGGCCATTTCGTCTCCTCTCCAACCGGTTCACTATTAATCATCTTCTCTTCTAATAAGAGTCTCAATTTTTTAACCGAGTAATCTCCGTTAGAGTCCAAAGTCCACCAAATACGACCTTTCCCTTCTTTCTTAGGCGTCACATTTTGGATCAAGTTATAAAGGCTTTCAAGCTCACATAACTCCTCCCCCTCGGCTCCCTCCTCCATCCCCACTTCCAAACCCACTCATCTTGACACCATTCCCCTCTCTCACGCACCGACACCTCTTTGGTATCCTCAAGGTGGTATAGACTCTAGAATTTTTCTTTAAGCTTGATGTTTGACACCCACCTATCCTCCCAAAATCGCATCTCCGAACCCTCCCCTACTTCCCTCCTAAACGAACTCGAAAACGAAATACCTTCTCTTTCCAGCTCCTTCCCTACATCCACAATCCTACTCCACACCGAGCCCCCCTCCCCCCACACTCCCACGATTCTCCCCATGAAGACCACCATCCCATCCATGAATACTGCTAATCACCTCTACCCAAAAGACATCCCTCTCTTCATGAAACTCCCCAACACCCTATCCCAATTAACCCAAGCCATCCCCCTTTTTTTGGACGCATCCTCACCTCTACCCCACCCCCCCCCGGAAAAAATTGCTCCTCACACTCTCAAGAATTTTTAGCACTCCTTGCGGGGCACGAAACAAAGAGAAGAAATACAACGAAAGGCTACCTAAGACCGACCGAACCAAAGTCCATCTCCCTCCAAAATAAATCACTCTTGTCTTCCATGAAGCGAGTTTATTTTTCACTTTTTCCATTACCACTTTCCAATGATCGATCTTACTCATTGAGACACCAACCGGGAGGCCAAGGTATGTAAAAGGTATTTTGCCGCTACCACAACCTAATCCTTCTACCCAAGCTTGTGATTCGTCATCCGATACCCCCACCCCAAATAGTTTACTTTTTTCACGTTTATCTTGAGGCCCGAAACCAGATAGTAGCACCCTAGTACTTTCATTAGATTTTTGAGATTGGAGATTCTCTATTCCCCAAAGAATATCACGTCGTCCGCATATTGTAGGTGAGAAATCGAATTCCCTTCTACCCCCACTTTTATCCCTTCAAAAATCCCTTTAGCCGTTGCTTCTTCCATCATCACATGAAGGCCCTCGGCTACGATCAAAAAGAGAAACGGAGCTAACGGATCCCCTTGCCTTAATCCTCTCTCCATATGAAATTCTTGAGTTGGAGCACCATTAACTAAAACGGAGACTTTAGAAGATCCAAAAAATCCAACCTCTCCATTTTTCCCCGAACCCCATTTCCTTCATCATATCAAGAAGGAATTGCCAATCAACCGTGTCGTAGGCTTTCTCAAAATCGACCTTGAAAATCAGCCCTTTCCTCCTAGTATTTTTCAGATATGCTATCGTTTCGTTGGCTATGAGCACCCCGTCGAGAATGTATCTTCCTTTCAAAAAAGCAGATTGTTCTTTATTGATCACTTTTCCCACGACCCCTTTTATCCTTTCCGCCAAACCTTTTGCCACTATTTTATAAAATATCCCAATTAAGCTAATTGACCTAAAATCATTTAGCCCGAACGGACTATCAATTTTTGGGATTAGAGTCAAGAAGGAGGCGTTACACCCCTCACTTATCTCCCCCTTTTCCAGGATCCAATTTATTGCTGCTAATAAATCATCTTTAATCACCCCCCAAAATCCTTTTATGAACCCAATTGTAAAACCATCTGGCCCCGGGGACTTATTTGCTCCACAACTTCAGACTGCATTCCACACCTCTTCTTCCGATATTCTTCTCTCAATACTGCAGACATCCTCCACACTTAATTTTTTCATGTTGTTCGACTGTAGTTGAGGCCAGTCTCCCCTCTAATTTGAGAATTTCTCTTTGAAGAAATTGTGTACCGCTTCCTTTATTGTTTTTGGGTCCTCCGTCCATTCTGAACCAACATTGAGTCCACGAATACGATTCCTCCTTTCTAATTTATACTTTATCGCCACATGCAACAGTTTAGAATTTTTGTCTCCGTCTGTGATCCATTTTACCTTCGCCTTTTGCTTTGCCATTTCTAAGCTTCTACTTTCTAACTCGAGCCAATTTTTCCGGTCCTCTAACCATCTTTGCTTCTCTTCCGTTGACAATCGATTACCATCCGCTTCCTCTTCCCATTTTTTAACGCCCCCTCTTGCTTTCCAAGTCTTTCCCGATGTCAACCCATCGTGTTTTACACCACCCTTTTAAAGCGCTTTTAACATTCTTGAGTCTATCCCGGAAAATACAATCCGACTTTGTTGAGGCAACCTCCTTGGACCATGCCTCTCTCACCACTTCCTTTAACGACTCGTCCTTGATCCATACATCAAAAAATTTAAACGACCTTGGTCCAAAATCATAAACTTGGTCAGAGAGCATAATCGGTGCATGGTCCGACCATTTTCTGTTCAAGACTTTTGCTCCCAGATTCCTCCACAATGCTCCAAATTCGCTCGTGACTAGAAACCGATCCAGTTTGCTATGATTTTGCCCATCGTCGCTTACTCGTGTGAATTTATTACCACCCATCGGGACATCCAACAACTTACTTCTTCTAATAAAATCGTTGAAATCCTCCGTGCCTTTCTCGTTCATAACCGTATTTAATCTTTCTTGCTCGTTACGTACTTCGTTAAAATCACCGATTATAACCCACCTTACCTCCTCTTTCTCACAAAGAAGTTCCAATTTTCCCCATAACTCCACCCTATCCTTTTGATCCCTAGGGCCATAAACGTTAACACATCCAATTAAGCCTTGTCAAATTTCCCATTTCCCCACGACCACAAGAAGATTTTTTTCCTGAATCATATACTCTCCCTTGAAGGTTTTTGTATCCCAAATCATTAACAAACCCCCCGAGTTCCCGATGGCCAGTGATTGGATGAAGTCCCGATCATGGTTTCCCCAAAAGTCAAGAAAGTAATTATCATTTATTTCCTTCACTTTTGTTTCCTGGAGTGCCAACATACACGGTTTTTCTATTCTGCACAATTCTTTTACCCATCCCTCTTGCATTTCGCCCCCAAACCCCTTATATTCAAAGAGATGATTTTCATAACTAAAAAAAACTAAAACGACACTAACCATGTACCGCTGATCGAATTACTTGTCTTTCTCATTTCTTTCCCCGCTCTTCGAATTCCATGTAACACCAATCATATTCCTGAAAGCTTCCAATCTCTCTTGACTGTCCACACTATTTAGTTCATTAGAAATAGCCACCTTGGTTGAATCTGAAACTGATCCACCCCCACTCCTCACTATTTTTTTCTTCCCTGCTTTCTTGCCATTACCATCTACATCCGCTTTCCTTTGATTGATTGCATGGTGCCTGTTTCTTGCTAATTGTTTCATGTAATGGAAGCTCACTCGCCCTCTTCCGAACCCTGAACTTTCGATCCTTCTTACGTTTACTTTTTCTTTACTCGATGCCCCCGATTTCTGCCTTTCTCCACTCGTGGATTATTTTTTGTTGTTGGGATTCCACATGTTTCCTTTTGACATTTGATTCTTGGGTTTATTTGGCCTTCTTCTGTTGGGCCACATTTGTCTGCCTCTTTTATCGAACCCACTAAGTTTTCTTGTTTTGAAAATTCAGAGTTGGCAGAGCAAAGCCCATCATCCTCTAATCCCAGCCCATTAAAGACTTTCCCTGCGATGTTCCCTGCCTTTGCACCGTTCGAAGCCTGATCATGCGGATGATCCTTGGAACCCTCACAACCCATCTTCGAATTTTTGTTCTGTACATTGTCCACCATCGCCGGCGACACTTCGACTTCTTCGCTTCTTTCCAGATCCCCGCCGATTACTTTCAACTTTTCCGACGAATTTTCCGTTGTTGACTTCACCCCTGCTCTCTCTTCTCTCTTTTTTTTCTGAATGCCTCATCGTCAAAAATACTTTCTTCGACGTATTCATCTTCACCACTTAGCTCCTCGCTCCACTCTGACGGAGCTGTCAAACTGTTGCCGTCCTTACCGCTACTCCAACTCTCCTCCTCGTCCATTTCATCTGTCGGAATCCCCATCAAGCTTTGGTCCTCTTCTTCCACCTTAATTGTGTAAAAAAGGTTTCCCACTTTAATAGTTTTTATCTCGGTTATTCTTGATACTAAGCCCGTGCTGATTAGAACTTTACCCCACATTAGGTTTAGATTATTTTCCAAGTTGCGGTTTCTTGTTTTTAATACATTCCCCCACTTATTGGCAATCTCCCAAAATACTTCTTCCTTCCAAAATACTTCTTCCTTCCATATGTGTAACGACACACCCTCAATTCGTAACCAGGTTAACCTATCCGAAGCTCGGAAGCCAACCGTCCACTCTCTTAAATCCTTAACCCAATGATGCAATCCATGTTTTTGTTTTTGATCACCTTTACCTTTGCTTCCTTTGATTCGAACTTTATCATTATGTGACGTCCTCCCACTAACCATACTCCTCCGTCTTTCCTCTTCTCCGGGTTGCATACCGATTTAACCGCTTGCAAATTGTCCATCGACACAAGGGATCCTACTGTGCAAACTTGAAGTAGGTCCATCCTTCTTTTATCGGCCTCCCAAGATCCCACAATTTGTTCGTTCATGTCGTCTACCCTCTCCATCAGTTTCCCTCCTGACTTTACCACCTCCGCAAACGACCTGTTACTTTTGTTCCTTTGTTGTTGTACTTCGGTTTGTCCCCCCACTCCATCAAGATTGTTCCCCTTGTGTTTCGGCCTACACCGATTACTTTCCGACTCCCCATTATTCGCAAGGAATACACGCAGTCTGTAAGTGTCTAACCATATCTTGTTCAATGCCTTCTCTAGCTCCTCCTTATTCTGGACGAATTTATACCTTACAAAACCGAATCTATCTCCATTTTTCGTTCGCTTTTTTGCCATGTAGATATCCGACACCGTCTCGTATTTCTTAAAGATTTTCCATAACTCGCTCACCTCCCATCTTTTCTGAAAGTTAAAGAACAAGAATGACGTTTCTTTTGGATTCATATGTCTACCGGTTGATCGGGTCAGCTGCCTTTCGTTGTATCTACACCTGTTCCTAAGCCCTGCTACTATCCTCTCGCTCACCCTCTCCCCCTCATTGAGCTCAAGCTCTCTCCGAGTAGACTCTCTCTGTTCTCTCTCTCCCTACCCTCTCTCTCTCCGCTCTCTCTCCATTTCCCAATATAATAAACCTATCTATTTTATTTATAGTAGAGTTTCTTAATTTGTTTGACATATTTTTATTGTGTATATATTGAATGTAGCATTTTTTTAATGATGAATGATTGTAAATAAAAAGATAAAATAAAAATAACACTGAATGAATATAAATTTATGGTTAAATTAAATAAGTTTTTTTTAATGTTTCATTTAAATGATCTAACTTGCCTCAATTGGATACTTCAACTTAAATTGTGATACATCACATTGTTACATATGACATATATCATAAATTATCATTTAATATATGTATAATTTTTGTAATAATAAATACTTTATATAATTATTTTTGATATACCTCTCACACATGTACACTCACATGGCATGGCATGTGGTATGGTATGTCATGTCCCATACCTAATTAAACCAAACCCCACACTAAGAAAGCCATCACCTTTTCTTATATATTCTTTTCAAAATAAAATGAATATTAAAAAAACATTCACTAATGAATGGAACTTAATTGGTTGATTCATAATGATACAAATTTCAACATGCCACCGATTATAAATTTTTCCAAGTGCTAACTTTTGCTTTATTCTCATCCACCAAAATTTACAAATTCGTCCACGTATGCATCCAATAATAATAAATATATATATATAAAAAAAAAGGAAAGAGAAATTTAAGAAAAGTAAAGTGTGAACAGAAAGACAGCTTAAAACGACACCGTTCATTAAGTAAGATGAGATATATCTATCATCGTCTTCACACATTCACACTGCACCTCTGAGACAACTGGTACTTAATTCCGGCGCCGACAACAATTCCGGGAATCGCCGAATTCTGCTTGTTCCCAAACGGAATATAAGCCGGACACGTGACATGGATGTGGTACCTCCCAGAGATGAATCTCCCAACTCTCCATCTCACCCGTCCGTTCAGCTTGATCAATAGCGAGATGGCACCGTCGGATTGGTCTTGAGTCAACGACGCACCGTTGTACGGCGCCACCGGAACATTTGTTCCGTAAATAAACGGGGACCAGACGTTGGTGTCCTTGTGGCCTTGGTACACCGGCTGGATGGCGGTGAAGTAAGTAATTTGCTGGCTGTGGTAAGAGGCAAAGACATCCAGTTTATCGTAGTAAACCCCGATCCTGTCGTTAGGGTTACGGGAAGAGACGGTGATCTGAAAGTTGGAGGAAAGGAGGATCGGGGCGGAGACGTTGAAGGAGTAGATGGTGGCGTCTTGGAGGGTGAACCGTGGTTTCTTTGGCTGGAGGATGGCCCATGTGATGAGGAAAGTAAGGAGGACGATGAAGGCGAGGATGAGGAATCCGGCACAGAGTTTCCGGAGAAGGTTGCGGCCCTTGTTTTTGTGGTGGGTGCACTCTTTGACAGACATGGCTGCTGTCGGTGGTGGTGGTGGAAAGTTGTGGGTTTTTTCAGCACTGCGTGTGGACAGCAGTGTGTTTAGCAAGAGAAATGTGGAAAGTTGAAGGAAGTCCTCGGGTTTTATGGAAGTTCAGTGTGTTGTGTCCGTTTGTACGGTACAACTGGACAATGCAATCTATAGATTCCTTGAGGATTTTTATTTTTAACGTTGTATTCACAATTCACGGTTCAGTGATATAAAAAAGTTAAAAATAAATTTTGTTTTCTTCTGGAAACATAAGGACCGGTTAAATATCATGGTCGACATGATTAGTACAATTATTTTACGAGGGTTGAAAAACTGAATAATAAGATAAATTTTTACAGTTTTACATGTAAGAAAACAAAATATATATTGTTCATAAAATATATTTTTATGAGTTGTGTAGGTTGAATCTGGTCCAGGTGGATTGAAGTGTGTGCCGCTGTCTACCGTCACCGTTCTTAATAATATTCCATCAGGAAAAATATTGTCTGATTATTAAGTTCATTTTTAGTAACAGAATAATATTTCAAGACAACGTAAGCGAGGAGATAAATAAATAAGACTTTGGTTGATGTTTTATTAATATCAATCTTCAACATATAAAGTGTTCCCAATTAAAGTGTGTTTGATAAGTGGTTCGGACTCCACTGAACTAAATTGAACTTGAATATTTAAAAAGGAGTGAATTATGTAAATGGTCCCTCGTAAATGCCTGTATTTTACTTTTCGTTCCTTAAGATCTGAAAGTACATTGGTGGTTCAAAAATCGAGTTTTCCAGCCCAAATCGGTCCTTGTCGCTAACGCCGTCCATTGAGTTGCCGTTAGAGGTCACATGTGCCCCTCACGTGAGGGGCATTTTGGTCATTTCACCCTTTCCCTCTATTTCCTCTTCATTATCAAACGACTTCCCAACGTTCATAAATCATGCATCATCGTCCCCATCGACCTCCCTCTTCTCTGTCTCTCTCTTTCGCACTCTGTATCTCCAATCAACCATGGTTCGTCCGATAGTTCCACCCATGGTGTACTGCAACTGTGGTTTACCTGCCATCACTCGAACATCGTGGACAGAAACAAATCCAGGGCTCCGATTCAACTGTTGTTCGAGAAATGTATGTCGCCCTGTTCCATATTTTTGGTCTTATTTTGTTGTGATTTTGGGGTAATTTAGACATATTTTGGTTTGTTTTCTTGATTAGGTATGGAATTGTGGTATCTTTAGTTGGGTTGGCCCCCCAATTTCTTCTCGTTCTATGGCAATTATAAATGGCCTATTGAAATCAAAGAACAAGCTTGAAGGGGACATTGAAGAAATTCAGAAGCAGAGACAAAGATGGAAGCTTTTTTGTTGTTTCACCTGGATAGTGATGTTTGTTTCCTACATTTTTAGTTGATGTAAAACAATGTTTGATTGTTTAGTTGGGTGTTAGTGGCTGAGTTGGGTGTTAGTGTAACTGTTATGCATTTATTGTTCTTCAATCTGAGTTGGTGTCCACATAAAACAATTTAATGTAACACAATATTAGATACAAACTTAATGAAGAAAATTCAACCAAAACCTAACCATTTCATACCAAATATTACCAAAAAGGACATTGAAGCCCATGTTTTCCATTACATAAACTGCATCTGCAAAAGAACCATATGACCAAAAAGTGGTACAAGTTTCCCAAAATAAAGAACATTACACAAATGTTTTACAAAGTTTTTCATACTTAAATTTGACTTCCACTAGCCTGGGCCTTATATGTCCTTGCATTGTGGCCTTGGAGCTTGCATTTGGTACATCTGCTTCTCATCCCAGATCTTGGTACCTTGTTTGAAGCTTGACTGTTAGGTATGATTTTATAGTAATCATTGTATTTATAAGTCTTGGTCAATTACTGTGTTTAGTGCTTATCTGTGTTGTATCTGACCAAGGGTATTTAAGTCCCTTTGGTCTTTGTGTCTTGTAAGTTCGATACGCACATTAATCTGATTTTCATACTTTGCGCTTCAATATTTTCTCTCTCTACTTTCTCTCTCTAAAGAATCAGTGATCTTGGACTCTCAATTGGTATCAGAGCCAACTGAATCTTGAGAGAATTGAGAGATTGATTTTCTAATCTGAATTTGTGATTGAAATCGAAAATTTGATCGATTTTCTTGATTTTTTCAAGAAAATCTCGTTTTCTTGATTTCTCATAAAATTTGGATCTGTTTGTGATTGAATTTGGTTGTTTTTGGTCTCATTAGATTCGTTTTTAATAATCGATCACTTTTGTTTCAGGTTGTTTTTCAAGAAAAACAGTGTTAGATCATCGATTTTGAGTTTTAAAAGTTTTCTGAAAAAAAAAACGAGTTTGGTTACTGTTCTATCATCGAAATCTCGTTTTTATGGTTTTTAATCGAAATTTTTGATTGATTTGAGTTGAAAAAGTGTTTTCGATCTTATTTGTAAAAGGAAATTTCATAAAAATTAGTGTTGAAATCGATTCTTTAGAAATTTTTGTGTTTTGCGCTCGGTTTGTTCAAGATCTAAAGTTTGCGTTTCATTCATAATCTTTGCGTGTCATTCATATATTTTGCGTGTCTAACTCGTGTAATAGTGAATTTTTAGGTTTGCGATTCACGTTGGAAACGCAAAGATTAAAGTTCTCGGCTCTAGTTTAACACGCAAAGTCACAGTTTGCATTTCTCAAAGCAAACGCAAAGTTCACTTTGCGTTTCTCAAAGCAAACGCAAAATTCACTTTGCGTATCTCTAAGCAAACGCAAACCTCATCTTGCGTGTCCTCTGGAATTTTTTTTTAGTGTGTTATCTTTATTTTTTTTAAACTTTGTGTCATAACAAGTGTTTTTCAAATTTTCATTTTTTAATATTTTTCGAATTTTTTTTTCCAATTCAATCTGATTTTTGTTTTTCTGGTACATCAGCAATGGATTCTGCCAAGTTTGCTTTCCAAGCTAGGTTCTACTCAAATGATCTGATGATGCAATTGGGAACAGATACTCGTCCACCAGTCTTAATCAATGGAGATGAGTTTACACAGTGGCAAGATAGGTTCATAAATTTCATTGAGCGTCAGACAAATGGAGAAAATATGATGAAGTCGTTTACTGAAGGACCATTCATCAGACCGAAAAATGACATTCCTTTGACTGATGATGAAATCAAACGTGAAAAAGCCGATAGAGAAGCAAAGTCCAATTTGATGCTAGCTCTGCCTAACTCAATCTACAATCGAATTGATTGTTTCAAACATAATCCAAATATGATGTGGACTCGGTTAGAAAAGATCATGCTTGGATCATCAGTTGCTACTCAAATACGCCAGACTCGCTTCATGAATAACTTTTGAGGAATTTAAGACAAAGGACAATGAATCTCTGAAGGTGACTTTTGACCGGTTTGCACTGTGATTAATGATCTCAGAAAGATTAAAGTGGAAAAGACTGCTCTTGAGACGAATCTGAAATTCCTTAATGCTCTTCAGTCTGAGTGGAATAAATCATGGCACAGATTAAGGAATGATGTCAGAATCTCCACAATGCAGATTCAAGAACTTTACGAGATTCTGATGACTGATGAAAGTTTGGTGGTAGATAAAAAGGCCAAGATGGATAAAAAGAAGAAAACAGTAGATCCGGTTGCTCTTCTCACGAAGCAAATATCTGAACAAGCATTGTCTGAAAATGCTTACACCGGATCAACTGAAGATGATGGCGAGGCTTTACAGAAAGCAATGATCCTTCTTTCTCAGCACTACCAGAAGAAGTTCCAACCAAAGTCGGGTTCCAACTCTTCTCGCTTCACTTCCGGTCCTAAAGTGAAAGTACCTGAGCTAAAGAATGTTGCTTGCTACAACTGCGGAAAGCCGGGTCACATGTCAAAGGAGTGTAGAGCAAAGGTGGTTAGGGATTCGGCATACTACAGAAAGAAAGTGGAATTGGCTGAAAAGAGAGAGAACGGAACTGCTTTGCTGGCCGAGGAAGAATTCTGGCTGGATTATTCCGATGATGAAGCTTCAAATGTCGAGATCGCTCAGATGTGCTTGATCGGAGATGACCAGTCAGACGACTCTGAAACAGATGAGGATGAGGTATACTCTGAATTTGATTACAAATTTATTACCTCTCAGTTTGATATCATGATAACTGCTTTATCTGATTTGCGTTCAAAGATTTTATCTGAAAAGAATCTAAATTCTGAAAAGTCAGATTTGATTGACAAACTGAAAATTTCTTTGAAAGATGAAAAATCCATTTTAAAAAATACAAAAGACATCTTTCAAAAGAAATTGGAGGATTTGGAAAATTCAAATAAGACTTATCTTGAATCTTTGACAGCTATTACTAATTTAAAAGATGAAATTTTCAGAAAAAATAAATAAGTTAGAATAAAAGCTTTATCGAAGAGACCAATCTGAACAAACAATTTATATGAACAAACCGAGGAGTGAAGAGGCTTTAAAACAAAGGTGGGGACTTGGTTTTGAAAATCCTCATTATTTAAACAATGCGATTGAAAAATCCCCAACTTTATGTAAATACGATTATCTGACTCTTGCTCATTATGCTCCTCAACTTTCTCTCTCTACTTTCTCTCTCTATAGAATCAGTGATCTTGGACTCTCATTGACTCAACTCTTGTACATTCTTTTTTGGCCTCCTTATCTGAGCATGATGATTTGGTGGAGTAAGTGTTGTGGGACACTCAGATTTAGGCCACATCATTCTTCCATTGATTGGTTTAAGCTTAAAGCTGTACATATTCCTCTATGTCTCCAACCAATAGGCCTTGTTGACCAATTCTTCTGGTGGTACTGTTGATCCAAACTCTCTCAGTGATTTGATAACGACCCTCTTCCATACTTAGTGAAAATTACGTTTTAATATGTATTAGTGTTTCACCATCAGCGATCAGACTGAGTCTGTTCAATTATCGCTGATAGTCTCTCTTGTAAACATTTATATGTATTAGTGTTTCACCATCAGCGATCAGACTGAGTCTGTTCAGTTATCGCTGACAGTTCTGATGTAAACATTTGACGTAATCCCTGAAGACAAGTTTCACGTCAACAGATGTTCATAGCTGAATCGAAGACGAAGCTGCTGAACAAAGACAAGTCTACTAGTGACCTGATGCGGACATCAGTGAAGCAAAGACGACTCTACTCATACGCGAAGAAACCTGAGGAAAAGCTTCAGCGATAGCTGAACCTTCTTATATCTTTGAAGGAAGAGATATTCAGCGATCGATGATCACTTAGCTTATGCCTCAAGTCTCTTTTGTCTTTCCTTGCACAACAAGTACGATGTATCATAACAGACATGTCTCTGCCACAATTCGTACAACAACTCTGTCAACTACACTGTTCTTGATACGGTCGAAAGCATGTCTCCCAAAGTCAGACTCTCTCAGCCAATCAATGAAGGACACGTGTAAAGTGCCCTGCCATGCATTTAATGCATATGGTATAAATAGAAAGATTACCTCTTCATCTAAAGAGAGTGCTCACCTCTAGCCTTCATCTTTCTACATTATAGAAACCTTTGTTTTCTATACTTCTCCAATCCCCATTCTCTATATTCTTGTGCAACCATCTTAGTGTTTTCCTAAGTTTGTTTAGATTGAGTTCTACTTAATCTTATTCCGCAACAAACTTGTAAATTGTGTTTGATTTATCAATAAACAATTTATTAAACTTTAAATTCTATGTTTGTATTCAACCCCCCTTCTACAAACTTGTTAAGCACCTCCGGGACCAACAGGTACAACTGCAAGTCCATTGTTTTCCATATTCCAAATCACAACCACAAAATGCTTACATGGAAGGCCATTCAGTTCCCACCTTCTACAAGAACAATACCTGTTTTAGAAATCAACAATGCATTGGTCATAACAGGGACCACTCACTTCATACATGTCATCCACATTCCATATCACTGACCACCTACCTGAATTTTATCCATATTTACTCCTTCTTGACCAACTACCTGACTTTGATCCACAATTTCCCTTGTTGTGTAAGTTGCATCAGTATTAACCCCCAAATAGTCCTTCTCTACTACAGTTTCCCCTTTATCCCCTATTGTGTGAGTCTCATCAACATGGTCTTCATTAACCCAGCCAAGAAACAATTTTTTTTACAAGAACTAGAAGATCTATTGACATACTTCTTTGGTCTCCTATTGAGTTCAGGTGACATATCTTCATCAAGCTCCTCTATTACAACTTTTGAAGCATTAGGTGAGGTAAAATATGTTCTAAGGTTTATCCTCCAATGTTCAATAAACACATCTGCAAGTTTACAATGAGGAAAGTATTTAAAAAAGTGTAACACATCATCATCATTCCCTAAAGGCTTTAGACCATAATCTAAATCCATATCTGGAACTCTAAAGTGATAATACATAGGCACAAGGTCTTTCTAACCTATGTCAGCAAGCATTGCACTTAGCTCATGTACAGAGAATTCATCAGTATCCACTAAGTCTACAAAGTTAATTTTACCACTCACGTACAACCTTCCAGGTTTCTTTATGAACACACCTCCATGATGTATCTTCAACGTGATTAGGGTAGGATAAATACCTGAAATTTACATTCAAACACGAACTTAATCAAAAACCTAGCTCTAATCAATACCAATGTGTTATGCAATGGTGAAGTTTCATTACTGAAATTGTACATACCATATATCTGGGGATAATCAGTATCATCTGAGCTACTTCGTATTTGCCACTGAGTTCACCCCATTGCATCTAGTTCGTATGTGTGATCGTCATTAAGGTGAGGATGATGATGAATGTCGATGGTGATGAATGTGTATTGATACTGAAACGTCGCTTGGTAATGAAAAAGAAATAGAAAAGGAAATAGAGGGAAAAGGTAGAAAGACTAAAATTCCCCTCACGTAAGGGGCACATGTGACCTTTAACGACACCTCACTGGACGGCGTTAGCAACATGGATTGATTTGGGTTGGAAAACTCAATTTTTGGACCACCAATGTACTTTCAGATCTCGAGGGACGAAAAGTGAAATCTAGGCATTAAGGAGGGACCATTTATGTAATTAACTCTTTAAAAAAATAGCAGGGTTGATTTTTTTATATTCTTGAGTAAACTTTATTTTTGGTTCCTAATGTTTGTCATTTTTAATGGATATCGTCCCTATACTTCAAAAACTTGGATTTGGTCCCTTAGGTTTGTCATTTCATTACGATTTAATCCCTCGTCCTAACGACCATTATTTTTTTCATTAAGTCATATTAAATGAGGGGCATTTTAGTCATTTTAAACATTCTTCTGATGACCAAAACACTCCTCATTCAATCAGGTGTTCATAAATAACTAAAATATCCTCATTTAATTGGACTCAACGGAAAAAAGTTAACGGACGTTAGAAGGAGGGACCAAAAACGTTATGAAATGACAAACATGAGGGATTAAGTCCGATTTTTCGAAGTTTAGGGACGATATCCATTGAAATTGACAAATGTTGGAGATCAAAAGTGAAGTTTATTCTATATTATATTTTAAAGAATTGGTTGTAATAATTTTTTTGATTATATCCGTTGGATCATCTTATCTTACAATTGAGATATATTTTCGTGTTTTTGTTAATTGGAGATGTTCTCATTTAAACCTATACACACGCACGCACGCACGCACGCACGCACGCACGCACATATATATAGGTTATTATGCAACCCCTTTACATTGTGCAATCCGTGTAACCCATGCAACCCTTTTATCCACCACTCATTTTTATTTTCAACTTTTTTCCTTTTTCTTAATTACAAAAGTGAAAATAAAATGAGTGGTGGATAGAGGGGTTGCATGGATTGCATCATATAAATGAGATGCATTTGAATGACCCCCTCTCTCCTTCTCTCTCTCTCTCTCTCTCTCTCTATATATATATATATATATATATATATATATATTGGAATTGTTTTCAAGAGCCATGTGGAGGAAGTAATTTCCTTAATTCTATCATGCTAATCATGGTAGTTTATTAATTATAATTTTTTGGTATTATCCTTTATCAATAATTTCTTAAACTATTGAAGATTATTTCTTATTCTTTGTCGTATGATTTTCAATTTTCTAGATAAAAGTAGGGAAAATGTTCACCCTACACAAGGCGCACAATGTACAACCTTCTTGTATGAACAATATGAACAAAATGTTCATGTATGCACAATATTCATTAGTGCACAATGTTCAACCGCACATAGTTACCATGTAGTGATTTTGTTTACAATAGTTAATATTGAAACAATTGTCTTACATATTTTTCAATAACTAAAAAAACGGTTTCAAATCTAGAAGGTGAATCTTGGAAAGGATGTTGATAGAATTTTGGAGCCAGTTTCCATATTAATATCTTATTTCTTTCTTTAACTATCCTATTCTTTTTATCATTGTACCCCTCTTCATGTATGCACAACTTATCAAGTGCATGGGCCTTTTAATTTATTGCATTAATTAAATTAAAGAAATTATAGTCATTGATCTCATACATGAACGGTTGTGATTGGTTAACACGTTAACACTAATAAGTTGGTTAACAAAAGAAGGTGACCACACACACACACACACACACATATATATATATATATATATATATATATATATATATATATATGTGGAGATGTTCAAATGAGAATTGCTAAATGTATGAGAAGTAGAGAAGTGATTTTAACTATTCATTTGGTCAACATTTGCGGCTTTGATTGTGAACACTACAAGGAAAATGGTTTTTAGAGAAGAAAGTTTTAGAGAAGGATTTGGAAGCGTACTAAAGGTGATCTTTAGTGAAGCAATTATACTACAAAAGTGAAACTTGTAACAAAAGGTAAGATGGCTTTTAGAAACGGATTTGAAACCAAATAATAAGCTATGAAATTCATCCCTAAAGCTTTTAGAGACGCTTGTTATGTAAAACGTCTCTAAATATTGAATCAAAGGCTTTAGAAACGCTTTCTAAATCGTCTCTAAAGCATAAAGAATTTTTATTTTTGCTTTTTAAACTAAATAAAATATTTTAGTTGCACTTTTATAATTCTCAAAAGCCTATCTAAAGATTTTTTATTTCAATAAAAATAAATTTATATAATAAAAATATTATTAGAAATTGTATAGAGAGTTCTATATGTGTTCTATACTAGAGTTCTCCGATTTTCTTCATTTTTTCAATGATCGAAAAAATCTGATGTTTGAGTTTTATTAATTTCGATCTTCGATTTTGTTTTTCAATTGATTTCGAGCTCAATTTGTGTTCTTCTCTTTGATTTAGGACGTGAGGATTCATGGAGTTACGGTCTTCGATGGTGACTTCGAGTTTGTCTTTGTATCTTCATTTTCGTTTCTCTGTATTATTAGGTTTATATTTGCCTTGTTTTATACTTAGATTAACGAATATAAATTTGTTTTCCAATTTGTAAAGCGTCTTATAATTAATTGTTGCATTCAATTTTACTCAGAAAAATTCTAGCCCTAAATTGATTCCGTATAAAGTTTATGTTTGTATGATGTATGTTCTTTGCATATTGCTGCTATATCTATTGGTACTATATCATTCTTCAATTCGTATTCTGCTATGTCATTATTTCTTCAACGAAAGTAGGAGAGGCAAACATTTTTTCACTCTTCTGTTTGTGTGGTTTAGTTGGATTGTAGATGAGGAGGCAGGTAATTTAAGGGTTATGTTTCTTGCATTTCAGAGCTTAAATGTGTATCTTTAGGCGGATCAAATCGTTTAGGCCATTGTTTCATTGAAAATGAGGTTGGATTTGTTTTTTTTATTTAGTCAATATATGAACTACTTTGGGCTTGGGTATCATCTTCCATCTTTATTTCCTTGGAGTTGGAATAGCTTTAAAATTTTGATGGTTGTAGGTTTTTTTTTGAGTTTAGGTGTGTTGATTGGCCTTTAACATAGAACAATCTTTACTTAGGCTCATTTTAGAATGTGAGATTAGTTTGCAATCTTTTAGTTTTAGCTCTATGATATCTACTCTAGCTCATGTTCCCTTGGCTAATTTGGTTTCAAAAGTGAAGGCGATATCATATGCAAATTATAGATTCTAAGAGCTAATGGTTAGTGTGTTTTTATATAACTCAAGACTATTTCAACTAGGTACTACAAGTCTGATGGGTTTATTGCACTTAGTCAGATGCAGAAACACAAATACTATTTTACTGCAACAAAGAAGGCACGAATAGGAGCAGCAAAAAAAGCACAAACAAGGGTTGTTTTGACAACATATAAAGCAGTGATCTTGGGATTCGATTAGGGCTATTTTATTGCATTCTTTTTTTAACCAAACCAAAGAGTAAACATGCAACGTTTGGGGTTCGTTTTCAAGGAACAACAACAACAACAACAACAAATGATTTTCAAAGCAGTAACAACTCGATAAGGGACGGAGGGCAACGATTCCACAAGTTTTTTTCTTTGTAGTTCAATAAATAAATGATGCATTAACCTTTTTTACGGCTGGGTTTGGAAACTTTCATTTGCTTTTGGCTTAATCCATGACGGATAATACTTTTTTTTATAGCATCTTGAAGTTTGTTCACAATTTATTGCATCGGTTATGTGTAATTGTTTTTCTCATTTAAGTATAAGGTTTGATTTCGTGGTTGGCCTCTGTTTGGTTATGAATACATAAAGTAGAGTTCTCTTTTGTTCTTGAGTTATACATTTAGTTTTTCTTATCAAGTTAATTGCATTTGTTAAAGGCTCATACAAGTATGTAGATGTGGATGATAATAGTGGTTGGTATATGTTTGGTTATGAATACAACAAGTATTCTATGATTCTATAAATTGAGACTACATAACATGTATTCTATGATTCTATAAACTGACATACATTATACTGCATCAGAATTCAGAAGACGAGTTACGTTACCACATGGGACTAACGGGGCTGGCTATTGGGAAAGGTAAGGTAGAAAATTTTGGTGTTCGGCCTATCGAGGTATTCATGTGAGGAAAATGCGGTATGGTTATGGGTTGAAACGGGTCTCTCGTTACATCAAGTAGCAGGGTTATGAGTAGTAGGAAGAGATCTAATTTGGCGTTTTTATTGTTTGAAAAATATGTTCTTCTTTTTTACTGGACTTATATGTCTGCCTGTTTGTCTGTTAAAAAGAATATATTGTGTTACATATTGTTATATGTATTGTTTATATGTAGTACATTAACTTGTCCTCCAATTAGCCACATTTGTCACTCTTCTTCACCTGTTAAATTATTCTGGTCTACCTGATAATAATAGTCGCTAAGAAACAATCAACTCTGAAAGGGAGACAACAGCTGCAGGTGGTGCCACTTAGTATAGAAATTAACAAATCCTTACTATTTTGAAATCAGATCATTCCAAGCAATAACTTAAAGCTCTATTGACCGTTTAGTAATTCTATAAAAGAAGTCAATACTTTGTTTCTTGCTAAAAAGGGAAACAATATATGCCTGTTTAATTACAAGTTTGTAATTTAACGGAAAGAGACAACAACCTCATTATCTAATCCTTAATAAGAAATAAGATTACAAATGGTTGTTATCTATTGCTCAAAATAAGGTTCTTCAAGAAAGGCATCCGAAAAATTGTTCCCCAAGCTCATACCTAGAGTCCGTCTAGCTCTACTTGGCAACCACACCTCTAGCACCTGAGATACATGTCGACACCAACAAGTGTTAGGCCAAAAAGCCTGGTGAGTTTGAACACAATATAATTCACAAATAAAGTGAGAAATGAGTATTATACAATAGTAGACCAAATAAGGAATCAATGGGGGAGACCCAAAACAATAAACAAGTTTCACCTGAAAAGTCGATACACCTTGATGTTCACCCAAATCAGGCAACACCGTAAAGGCCTGACACATTGGTGACTACCTCCATGTCATTACCCCAAATGGCGGAGATCTAGGCACATACCTCCAAGATGGCGCTCAAGATTATATCCTCCTAGTGCCTACTTTATAGTTTATCCAAATTGTAAAGATGTCAAGAATACAAACTTACTCCAAGCAAGGTGTACTTATATTTATACCAAAAGTTGTGGTCCAACCACTTTGATAGACAAATAAGCCTTACATGATATACCAAGATTTCCCAAATCAACCAAATGGGTATAATTTTTCATATATACATTTCAAATGATAGAAACTATCCATTATGCACGTAAAGGCACAAGTTTACCATTTACAAGCATTTAATACAAATACCCTCATATAAGGTCAAAACCCAAGTTATTTCATGACCATTAAATACATATAAGTCCCTAAAACATCAAGTATTACGACTCATCTTTCAACAAGGTTGTTATGATATCCCAAGATACCGAATTACTTTTCCCACATAAAACTCAAAGCTTTCATTTATTATGTGTTATGAGTATTCCATCATTAATAGAGAGTTTTCACCAACAAATACATAAATAAAGATGAAGAACACAAATATTGACATGTATCTAGTTTTGACAAAGTTTAGAAACTCACAATCTAGGTTTTTATAGAAAACCCTAGAAAACTTGAAACCCTAGGTTGATGGAGTGGATGGTAGAAGTACTTAGTATTGCCTTGATGATCCCTCAAAAAATGCTCCAAAGAGATCCTTGAGGTGCAATAAATGGTGCTAGCAAAAACCCTAGCTTGAAATTTAATGAGGGGAGGGGGACTGTGAAGAAAATTTCCCCAGAAGCTTGCAAAATCGCACTATAACTGAGTTGCAAGGAAAAATGGAGTAAAAATAAGCTAAAGTGGGTTTTTATACCCCATGACTCGCTCGGTGACATTGCCCGACGATTGTGCCGGAGGGCACTCTTGCAGGGTATAGTCGTGTCCTTGCCCCAACCTGTGGTACATGTCTCGCTATAGTGACAGGCAAGAGTGTCACGAGGCACAATCGTTGTCACTCTCGCTCAGGGTGTACCGAGAGGCCTTGGTCCCCGACGACTGTGACATGCGATTATGCCCTGTGGCACTATCGCGGTCATAGTCGCTCCCATGGTACCGAAAGTCCAAAAATCCCATTTTTTCTTCCTAACTACATGAATTCGTGACGATAAGAGATACGGGTTACCAAACACATTATTTAATATATCAAATAATAAAAATCAAGAATATAGGCAACATAAGAGGTTCTTTTATTTACCGGAAGAAACACGGGTCTTACAATCCTCCCTACCTTGAAAGGTTTTTGTCCCTGAAATCTCGCCCTAGGTGAACAGATGCGGGTATCATCCCTTCATGTCCTCTTCGGCCTCTGAAGTGACATTTTCACCTCGATAGTGCTTCATTTGTACTTTGACCATGGTCACCTCCTTACGGTGAAACTTTTTCGACTTCCTCTCCAAAATGGCTTCTGGTTCCTCCATGCAACGATTGTTGTTATCCATACGGATTTAGGATAAAGAGATGGTGCTTTCTTCTTCGACCAAGCATTTACATAGGTAGCATATGTGGAATGTAGGATGGATTCCATCCATTTCTAGTGGCAAGTCTAGCTTGTAAGCTTGGAGTCCAATCTATTCCAATATGGTGAAGGGGCCAAGAAATCGAGGGATAAACTTTCCACGCTTCCCAAAATGGATAAGGCCCTTCCAAGGTGACACTTTCAACATGACTCGGTCACCCACTTGGAATTCTATTGGCCTTCGCTTCTTGTCGGCGTAGCTCTTCTGTCGATCTTGGGTCGCTTTTAACCGTTCTCGGATGTTCTTCACCTAGTCCATCGTTTCTTGCATGATCTCCGGCCTGGCGAATTATTTCTCCTTCGCCTCAAGCCAACATACCGGGGTCCTACACTTTCGGCCATACAAGGCCTCAAAGGGTTATTATAAGCGAACTCCACTAAAGGCAAGTGGGAGTCCCAACTTCCTCCGAAATCTATGACATAAAGATCTTAACATATCTTCAAGAGTTTGGATTGTCCTCTTGCTTTGACTGTCCGTTTGAGGATGGTAGGCCATGCTCAACTTGACCTTCGTGCCTAACTCCTTTTGTAGACCATCCCAAAATCTCAAAGTGAACCGACTGTCTCTATCGGTGTCAGGATCGAATTCTCAACATGAATAAATTCTCAGAAACTAATATCAAAGGAGTTTGCGGAATAACACTTTGATATTTAATGAAACAGTAAACAAACAGTAAATCTGATGAACAACTTGTAAACTTGTATTGAATGCTTTAAGTCACAAGATTACACACACAACCTCGATCTTGAAGAACAAGCTCTTTCAAGACGAATTCTACTTCTCTAGAATTAGGAACTATGCCTTGAGGTTGATACTCTCTAAAACAAAAACTTAGAATGATTAATTCTCACCAAAAGTTACTTTGCTATTCTAAACAAATCTATACATATATTGAAGAATAAAAGATAATTACTAAACATAAAAAGATATTCCATATAAACTTCCATCTTTATCTTCAACTTCCATGAATATCTTCAGTCCATCCAGCTGTCATCCTTCCATGCGAATTCTTTATCACATAAGCAGCATTATTCTTTAGCAGCATTAATACTCTGATCAGTGATCAGTATTAACTCTAGCAGTACTAACCATGCTCAGCAGTATTAATCTCTTCAAGCAGTACTAACTTTGAACTAGCAGTACTAAACTTGTTGAGCAGCATTAATCTTCAACTAGCAGCATTAACCATAGAAGTACTAACTAGAAGTAGTAACTGTTTTCTTCTAGCAGCATTAACTTTACTTGTGTTGTACTTGTGCAATTCTTCAGTTCCCAACAATCTCCCCCTAACTTGACTTTTAGGAAGAGAAGTCAAGTTCTTCAGATCTGATCTTCAAGATGCTTTCAACACCTCTCATTCAGTTGCCCAAATTTGGATCTAGGCACATACTTTGATTGATAGTTCTTCTCACCACAATTTTGGCCATTTCAGAATCCTTAGCACATACTAGCTTAGCTTTCAGCATCCCTTCAAGTTTCTGCTTGCTATGATCATATATTTTGTCAACTAGGTAGTATTAATGATAACATTTATCAATTGTAATCATGTACACACCATAGTTTTCAAAGATCTTTAATCCTATGCACCACCTTCTCTGGATCAAACATCATACATAAGTATTCCATTGCTACTTTAAGAAGATTCTCTTCAGTACCTATCAACACAGGCTCATAGAGTTTCATTCCCACTTTGTACATTTCCTCTATGTCTGCTCTTGAACAACCTCTGATTACTCTCCCCCATGTTGAATATGCTTCAAATGCACCACCTTCTCTTTTGAGTCTAAAGAAATCCTTTCCATTGTCTCTTAGAATATCCCAAAAGATGATCTCTAGAGCCTTCATGGAGATTGGAACAGCCTGTATAGGTTTTACTATAGTCATATACAGCCCCATATGCTCATCTGATTGCTCTTTGGACTGTTCTAGGTTCTGCACAGGTTCTGTTGAAGGTGTGACTGAAGGTTCTGCTTCCTTTTCAGCTTCTTCCACCCTTGTCCTTTTAGACTGCCTTTTGGAAGCAATTGTCTTCACCCTTTTAGCAGATTTTGCCTCTACACTTATAAACTCAGGCTCTTCCTTCTTTTCTTTTGTAGGTGTAACTTCCTCAGGAAATGGTTGCTGAATGTTTAGATCATATCTTTCCTTCATTCTTCTTTCAGCCTCTTCCCTTTGTGAGGAGTCCCCTTGAAGCTTAGCCATCTCTTTCTTGTACAGATCCTCAACCTGACTGTATGCCATATTGGTAAACATTTCCCCTTTGACACCAATTGCACCTCTCAGGAAGTTAATCATTCTTCTTCTTTCCTGATTGGCCAAAAAGGTCTTGGAGGGTTGTCTTTTCTGCTTTTGAATTGGCATTCTTTTGACATGTAACTTCTTGGCCTCAGCTGCTTCTTTTAAACTCTTTTGATATTCTACATTTAGCTTTCTGGCCATTATCTTTGCAAGTTCCCTATCTGTTTTAGTTTGAATCTGTTCCTCCTTTTCCATTTGCTCTTGAAGCTGCTTTGCCATCTCCTCATACATTTCAATCTGAGTCTTTTTCTTTGAAGGTAGTTCAGTTTCAACTATCTTTTCCTTTCCCTTTCCCTTCAAAGTTTCTTGACTTGTTTCTTTTCTCTTCTTTGAGCCTCCTCCGTCATTAATGATCACTCCCTTGGCCTTTTGACTAGCCTTAGGAGTGTCATTCTTGGCTTTAACCAAAGTCTCTGCAATCTCCAGTTCCTCTACAGAGAGCCCTGTTACTGCTTCTTCTGTTTCTGCTGCTTCTTTTGTTTCAGCAGCATTAACTGTTTCTGCTGTTTCAGCAGCATTAACTGTTTCTGCTGCTTGAGCAGCTTCAGTTTCTGCCTCTATTACATCCTCTGTCTCCCCCTCAACTTCAGTCTCCCCCTCAACTTCAACTCTCTTTTCAACTGAACTTTCTTTTTCTGTTTCCCTTTCTTGCTTCTCCCCCTTGTTGGAAGCATCTTGAGCATTGTTCCTCTTATTTAGAACAAATTGCTTTCTCCTCTTCTTTTGCAATAACCTTGTCACCATTTTCTTTAGCTTGGCAATCTGGACTTGTTGGGACAGAACTACAAGTTTAAGTTCTTCTATATATTTTCCCTGTTTGAGTACATCCATGTTGATGTTTCCCATGGTTTCCATCAATTCATAATAGTTATATATGTCCTTACCTTCTCCAGAAGTGTTACCCTCTTTTGATGGATCATTGGATCTTTTTGTAGTGGAAGTCTTCTGCCTAGTAGAAGCACTATCCACCCCCTTGGTTTCTTGGCACCTGGGACCTTTGGATGATTGCTCACCCAAAGTTGCCATGGGGAAGGTCTTATGTATGTTACCACTGACCTCCTCTGTGCTAGCAGGAGTAGTGGCAGCCTTGGCACCCATATGCTCAACCTCCACCTCAGTGAGCACCTCCTTGGGGTTGGGAGACACCCCTTTGGTTTCCCTATTGATATTCTCTAAGGGAGAATTCTCCCTTAGAGGGCTAGAAGGCTTAGTGGGTGATGGTACAAGAAGGGAAGGAGCCTTCTTTACCTGTTTCCTTGTATAAGTTTGGGTAATTGGAGAAGTGGGCTTATGAAGTAGGGACTGTGGGATAGATATAGAGTGGGAAGGTTGGGATTGGCTAGCAGTGGGATGGTCTAATGAGGTCCTTGACCCTGCTGCCATACCTTCTTCAGTGTGGGACACCACCATCATTGTAGAGAACAATGGGGTGTCAACTGCTTCCGAGTCCAGAGGGGATCTTTTCATGTTTGAAAAGACCTTACCTTTGGGAATTTTTGGTACATATACCCCATCAAAATGAAGTATATCCGTCAATTCATGGGTTATTACTTCTTGTACAAACCTGGGGTACATATAAAAACTCTTTTTACTTCCCAGGTTTGAGACAAGATCATTAAAAAGCATTTGAGAAAAATTGTACTTTCTGGCAGTGGCCAAGCACACCAAAGCATAAGCAATGGTGCTACTGAACTCACTCCATCCAGTAGTCTTTTTAGAGATACAATGCATAAGGTTATGGACAAAGAAACGCCATTGGGGTAAAAATTTAGCTTTTGAGAACTTGAACACACCCAATGGGCCTCTATACCCCATTCTAGTAAGAGTTGAGAATAATTCCTCATTAGGAATAGAGGTTATACCTGCAGCATCGTCTAGACGTAGACAGATGCGTATCACCTCTTCAATAACTGTTAGGGGTTTTTCACATACCCTTGTCTTGATCATTTGGACACCATCTTCAGTAACAATGGTGGCATTAGCCCAAAATTGCCTTTGATGCTCTATGTAGATAGTTGGTGATACAGTGAGAGCATGGGCAATGTGGCTTGACCTGAGAAAGTCCACAATTTGGTGGAATCCATCGGCTTGTTTCGGCTTCTTTAGCATTGCAATCTCGTTGTGCTCGTCAATAAACACCATTGAAGTCATCTGTATGCAAGGATTCTTGACTAGCGAGCACTGGATACTTGAGAGAAAAGAGTGAGAGAGAAGATGAACAGTAGACAAAGAGTCGTTATGATCTTTTCGGCGGGGAAAGGGTATTTATAGCTTGTGGATTATAAGCAGTATTAACCCTAAAAATTTAGTGAAAGCAGTATTAATAGTGAGCAGTATTAACTGAAAGCAGTATTAACCACTAGCAGTATTAACTAACTAGCAGTATTAACTGAGAGCATTATTAACCACTAGCAGTATTAACTAACTAGCAGTATTAACTACTTAGCAGTATTAACTGTGCACTGGCAGTATTAAAAATGCACTGGCAGCATTTACTACACTTACACTTTTTGACACCATCCTTTTACTCATACTTTTTACTACTTTGTTCATCCCCTGATCCTTTTCTTCTTGATCCTTCATGATCATTACTCCCTCTGGAGTATTACTAACTTCAACCTGAAACACTTAAACACACAGGTTAGTAGTATCATGCTCAATGAAATCTTCCAAAGGCAACTTATCTTTTTAACTCATGCCCTGAGCATTTATTATTACTTCCCTCTAAATCAAATGCAACATGTCCTCCATCAAATCTTTTGAAGAATTTGAAGGCAGTCCATGTTACCTGTTGTGTGCCAAGAGCAACCACTATCTGCATTCCAAATGCTCTTCCTCTTGAGCTTTTGGTTGCCCTGCACACTTGATAAATCAGTTAGTCTTGGAGGGAACCCAAGCCAAAGTGGTCTTGGGTTGTCCTTTCTCATCAGTATAATCTGTAAGTTTAGTCTGGATGAGTTGTTTAGGAATCTCATGGCTGGAATACTTTGTCAAGATTATAGGCTTGGTAGCATTACTACTAGAAGCAACACTAGCCTTGTTAGCAGTACTAACTGAGTTAGCAACACTATTTCTGTTAGCAGTACTATCTGGGATAGCAGTACTAACAGGTTTCTTTACAATTGGAACCCAAACCTGAACAAAGTTGTTTGCTTTCTTTGTCTTTAAATTACTTCTTGGCTTATTTGGAGTATTTTTCTTTATATTAGCAAACTTGTTCTGAGCATGAAACTTTTTAGGTGCTCTTTTCTCAGCCATTTGATTCCTTCTTTGATTTCTATAACCAGAAGAGTTTTGTGGTTGTCTTTGAAAAGTGACTCTTTGGTTAATAGGATTGAAATAACAGTATTTGGCAAGATGATTCAATTTGCCACAGATAAAACAAGGTTTTGGCCTGTTGATTTTACATAGATCAATCCCTTGTTTTTGTGCCCACTGATTATTCCAGTTTCTCTGATTTCCCCTTGGTTTATCATGTTTTTGGGGCTCAGATTTATTGCATGTACACTGCTTGCAAGGGACAGGATTCACAACTGTGGTCTGTTTGTAATGGACCTTACCAGACTTTCCCTCTGTCTTCTCTATGTCCTTAGATTTGACCCAAGTTTTTCCACATCCCCCATTGGTGATAATGTGATTTTCTAGGGGAATCTCACCACTCACAGTGTTCTCCTTACTCTTATCATTAGAGTTTTCTTCTTCAGAGTCTGTTTCAACCACCACTTTGTCTAATGGATCTATCTTAGTGGCTTCATCAGACAATTCCTTCCTATTCTTGGTCTCTAGCAAGTCTGATATAGGAGGGATGTAATTGTTGTTGTATGGTGGTGGTGTGGTATTATAGCCTATTCCTCTTCTAAGTTTTTCATGGATTTGAGTTTGGAGCAAAGAGTCCATTGCTTTTGAAGCATTGGAAAATTTCTCAATATCCAGCTTGGCTTTCTCAAACTCACTCTTTATTTTCTCATTCTCCTCTTCTTTCTGTTTCAGCTTCAACTCATACTGATCTTTCTCCCACTTCCAGTAGTTGGTGTCATATGAGTGTTGGAGTTCATTGGCTTGGAAACTCTTAATCTGTTCCTCAAAACTCTCAACAATTTTTGCACAGTCTTTTATATCTCTCTCTAATCTTTTAAGGTCATCACTCATTGTCTGGTTGTGATCCCTGTATCTTTTAACAATTTCAATACAGGATTTAGAACAAAGATTAGATGTTACCTCTGTAGGAATTTCTGAGCTTGAAGAATCTGAACCTTTAGACATGATGATGTGATTTTGAATGTAGGTTTCTGAGAATACTTGCTCTGATACCACTTGTCAGGATCGAATTCTCAACAATAATAAATTCTCAGAAACTAATATCAAAGGAGTTTGCGGAATAACACTTTGATATTTAATGAAATAGTAAACAAACAGTAAATCTGATAAACAACTTGTAAACTTGTATTGAATGCTTTAAGTCACAAGATTACACACACAACCTCAATCTTGAAGAACAAGCTCTTTCAAGACGAATTCTACTTCTCTAGAATTAGGAACTATGCCTTGAGGTTGATACTCTCTAAAACAAAAACTTAGAATGATTAATTCTCACCAAAAGTTAATTTGCTATTCTAAACAAATCTATACATATATTGAAGAATAAAAGATAATTACTAAACATAAAAAGATCTTCCATATAAACTTCCATCTTTATCTTCAACTTCCGTGAATATCTTCAGTCCATCCAGCTGTCATCCTTCCATGCGAATTCTTTATCACATAAGCAGCATTATTCTTTAGTAGCATTAATACTCTGATCAGTGATCAGTATTAACTCTAGCAGTACTAACCATGCTCAGCAGTATTAATCTCTTCAAGCAGTACTAACTTTGAACTAGCAGTACTAAACTTGTTGAGCAGCATTAATCTTCAACTAGCAGCATTAACCACAGAAGTACTAACTAGAAGTAGTAACTGTTTTCTTCTAGCAGCATTAACTTTACTTGTGCTGTACTTGTGCAATTCTTCAGTTCCCAACAATCGGACATCCTAGATAATGGTGCGTCGTGCCTTGATACTATTTCATCAATGTAGAGTTTGTCTAACTTCTCCATTGGCAAGGTCTCTCACATGGCTAGAAAATGCGCACTCTTATTAAGTCGGTCCACCATCACTCAAATCATGTCATGACCCTGCAAGGTCCTTAGCAGCTTCGTCACGAAGTCCATTGTGATGTGCTCCCACTTTCATTTCATTATGGTCAAAGATTGCAAACCTTCATATGAATTTTGATGTTCCGCTTTGACTTGCAGGCAAGTGACACATCTCTCCACGTAGTTAGCCACATCAACCTTCATCACCGGCCACCAATAGTTCAACTTCACGTCTCTATACATTTTCGTGCTACTGGGATGTATGGAGTACTTGGACTTGTGAGCTTCCGCTAGAAGTACTTCACGGTTTCCTCCTAGCTTAGGTACCCAGATCCGACCTTGGAAGAGTTTGAGGTCGCGACTATCTTTCGTCAGCAATTCCTACTGTTTCACCATAACCTCTGCTTTGAGATTCCCTTCTTGGAGTGTTTATATCTGAATTGTCTTGATGTTCTCCACCAAATTTGATACCACATAGATTCTAGTGAGTGACAATTTCACGCCACCCCATGACTTTTTCGGCTCAACGCGTCCGCCACTGCATTAGCTTTACCGGGGTGGTAAAATGATTCACAATCGTAATTCTTCAACAACTCTAGCCACCTCCTTTGATGCATATTGAGATCATTTTGATCAAAAATATACTTCAAGCTTTTATGATCAGTGAAGAGGGTGCACTTCGTTCCGTAAAGATAGTGACGCCATAACTTCAACACGAATACCCCCGCACTAACTCCAAGTCATGAGTCGGATAGTTCTTCTCATGGTTCTTGAGTTGTCGGGATGCATAGGTTATCACTTTTCCTCTTTGCATCAAGACACACCCAAGTCTCATTTTGGAGGCGTCACTATATACAACAAAGTCATCCGTCCCCTCGGGGAAGAACATAAGTGGTGCCTCGTATAACTTCTTCTTGAGGGTTCAGAACACTTGCTCTTGAGTCTCAGACCATACGAGCTTGATATTCTTCCGGGTCAAGGCCGTAAGTGGCGAAACGATCTTTGAAAAATCCTATATAAACCGCCGGTAGTAACCAGCCAATCCCAAGAAGCTCCTAATCTCTGTGGGACTTTTCGACGGTTCCCAACTCATCATGGATTCTATCTTTGCTGGGTCGAGTTTCACTCCGTTTCTGGATACCATGTGACCCAAGAATTGGACCTCTTGGAGCCAAAACTCGTGCTTCGAGAATTTGGCGAACAACTTCTACTTCCAAATCACTTCAAGCACTTCCCACAAGTGTCGTCCATGCTCGACCTCATTTCTCAAGTAAACCAATATGTCGTCGATGAAGACTATAACTGATCTATCCAAGAAAGGGTGGCACACTCGATTCATCAAGGCTATAAACACCGTTGGAGCATTCGTCAAGCCGAAAGGCATTACCAAGAACTCATAATGCCCATACCTCGTCCGGAAAACCGTCTTCGGAATGTTGTCCTTTCTCACCGTCACTTGATGATATCTGAAGCATAAGTCAATCTTTGAGAAGCATCCCTCGCCTTGCAATTGGTCGAAGAGGTCGTCAATTCGAGGAAGTGGATACTTGTTCTTCACCATGACTTTGTTCAGCTCTCGGTAGTCTATACACTTCCGCATGGACCTGTCTTTCTTCTTCATGAATAAACTGGAGCTTCCTAGGGTAATTAAGTCAGCCTTATGAATCCCTTCTCTAGAAGTTATTGAAGTTGAGTCATCATCTCTTGCATCACCGTCGCCGCTAGGAGATAAGGAGCACAAGCTCCTAATCTCTGTGGGACTTTTCGACGGTTCCCAACTCATCATGGATTCTATCTTTGCTGGGTCGATTTTCACTCCGTTTCTGGATACCATGTGACCCAAGAATTGGACCTCTTGGAGCCAAAACTCGTGCTTCGAGAATTTGGCGAACAACTTCTACTTCCAAAGCACTTCAAGCACTTCCCGCAAGTGTCATCCATGCTCGACCTCATTTCTCAAGTAAACCAAGATGTCGTCGATGAAGACTATAACTGATCTATCTAAGAAAGGGTGGCACACTCGATTCATCAAGGCTATAAACAGGGTTGGAGCATTCGTCAAGCCGAAAGGCATTACCAAGAACTCATAATGCCCATACCTCGTCCGGAAAACCGTCTTCGGAATGTTGTCTTTTCTCACCGTCACTTGATGATATTTGAAGCATAAGTCAATCTTTGAGAAGCATCCCTCGCCTTGCAATTGGTCGAAGAGGTCGTCAATTCGAGGAAGTGGATACTTGTTCTTCACCGTGACTTTGTTCAGCTCTCGGTAGTCTATACACTTCCGCATGGACCTGTCTTTCTTCTTCATGAATAAAACTGAAGCTTCCTAGGGTAATTAAGTCAGCCTTATGAATCCCTTCTCTAGAATTTATTGAAGTTGAGTCATCATCTCTTGCATCTCCGTCGGCGCTAGGAGATAAGGAGCACAAGCTCCTAATCTCTGTGGGACTTTTCGACGGTTCCCAACTCATCATGGATTCTATCTTTGTTGGGTCGACTTTCACTCCGTTTCTGGATACCATGTGACCCAAGAATTGGACCTCTTGGATCCAAAACTCGCGCTTCGAGAATTTGGCGAACAACTTCTACTTCCAAATCACTTCAAGCACTTCCCACAAGTGTCGTCCATGCTCGACCTCATTTCTCAAGTAAACCAATATGTCGTCGATGAAGACTATAACTGATCTATCCAAGAAAGGGTGGGACACTCGATTCATCAAGGCTATAAACACGGTTGGAGCATTCGTCAAGCCGAAAGGCATTACCAAGAACTCATAATGCCCATACCTCGTCCGGAAAACCGTCTTCGGAATGTTGTCCTTTCTCACCGTCACTTGATGATATCTGAAGCATAAGTCAATCTTTGAGAAGCATCCCTCGCCTTGCAATTGGTCGAAGAGGTCGTCAATTCGAGGAAGTGGATACTTGTTCTTCACCATGACTTTGTTCAGCTCTCGGTAGTCTATACACTTCCGCATGGACCTGTCTTTCTTCTTCATGAATAAACTGGAGCTTCCTAGGGTAATTAAGTCAGCCTTATGAATCCCTTCTCTAGAAGTTATTGAAGTTGAGTCATCATCTCTTGCATCACCGTCGCCGCTAGGAGATAAGGAGCACAAGCTCCTAATCTCTGTGGGACTTTTCGACGGTTCCCAACTCATCATGGATTCTATCTTTGCTGGGTCGATTTTCACTCCGTTTCTGGATACCATGTGACCCAAGAATTGGACCTCTTGGAGCCAAAACTCGTGCTTCGAGAATTTGGCGAACAACTTCTACTTCCAAAGCACTTCAAGCACTTCCCGCAAGTGTCATCCATGCTCGACCTCATTTCTCAAGTAAACAAAGATGTCGTCGATGAAGACTATAACTGATCTATCCAAGAAAGGGTGGCACACTCGATTCATCAAGGCTATAAACAGGGTTGGAGCATTCGTCAAGCCGAAAGGCATTACCAAGAACTCATAATGCCCATACCTCGTCCGGAAAACCGTCTTCGGAATGTTGTCTTTTCTCACCGTCACTTGATGATATTTGAAGCATAAGTCAATCTTTGAGAAGCATCCCTCGCCTTGCAATTGGTCGAAGAGGTCGTCAATTCGAGGAAGTGGATACTTGTTCTTCACCGTGACTTTGTTCAGCTCTCGGTAGTCTATACACTTCCGCATGGACCTGTCTTTCTTCTTCATGAATAAAACTGGAGCTTCCTAGGGTAATTAAGTCAGCCTTATGAATCCCTTCTCTAGAAGTTATTGAAGTTGAGTCATCATCTCTTGCATCTCCGTCGGCGCTAGGAGATAAGGAGCACAAGCTCCTAATCTCTGTGGGACTTTTCGACGGTTCCCAACTCATCATGGATTCTATCTTTGTTGGGTCGACTTTCACTCCGTTTCTGGATACCATGTGACCCAAGAATTGGACCTCTTGGATCCAAAACTCGCGCTTCGAGAATTTGGCGAACAACTTCTACTTCCAAAGCACTTCAAGCACTTCCCGCAAGTGTTGTCCATGCTCGACCTCATTTCTCAAGTAAACCAAGATGTCGTCGATGAAGACTATAACTGATCTATCCAAGAAAGGGTGGCACACTCGATTCATCAAGGCTATAAACACGGTTGGAGCTTTCGTCAAGCCGAAAGGCATTACCAAGAACTCATAATGCCCATACCTCGTCCGAAAAACCGTCTTCGGAATGTTGTCCTTTCTCACCGTCACTTGATGATATCTGAAGCATAAGTCAATCTTTGAGAAGCATCCCTCGCCTTGCAATTGGTCGAAGAGGTCGTCAATTCGAGGAAGTGGATACTTGTTCTTCACCGTGACTTTGTTCAACTCTCGGTAGTCTATACACTTCCGCATGGACCTGTCTTTCTTCTTCATGAATAAAACTGGAGCTTCCTAGGGTAATTAAGTCAGCTTTATGAATCCCTTCTCTAGAAGTTATTGAAGTTGAGTCATCATCTCTTGCATCTCCGTCGGCGCTAGGAGATAAGGAGCGCAAGTGATCGACGCGACTCCCGAGGTGAGGTCTATGTGGAACTCCACTTAACGTTCCGGCGGTAGACCGGGTAGATCCTCTGGAAAGAGATCCGGGTAATACCGCACTACCTCCATATCCTCGACCTCTTTCTTTTCCAGCTTAGCATCCACCACATAGGCTAAATATTAAGAGCATCCCTTGGCTAAGCACTTGCGCTCCTTTAGTGATGAGAAATTGAGGTAGACCTTTTACCCTTTTCTCCATAGACGATCACCACATTACCACTCGCCAAAGGTACCCTGATCATCTTCTTAGAACAAAAGATGTCCACGTTGTTCTTACTCAACCAATCCATGCCAACCACTACATCAAAGCCTCCTATGGTTATAGGCAACATATCTACTTCAAAGGGATTTCCATCAATCTCCAAGGTGTAGTCCTCAAAACAATCTTGGATTAATACTTGCTCTCCATTAGCTACTTCTACTATCAAAGCATCATACATGGGGCTAACGGGAATGACAAATTGTTTACATAAATCACTTGACACAAATGGGAGGTTCGCACCTGAATCAAATAAAACACGTGCAGGTAGAGAGTTCACTAGACACGTACTCGAAACCACATCAATGGTCTCTCTTGCCTCTTCCACAACCATTTGGAAAGCTCGACGCAGTGCTCTCGGTATATTATCCTTCTTTGATGTTGTCCCACTTGCAACTCCCTAGTTGCCTTCCGTCAATTTTGGACATTCTCTCTTCACGTGCCCCGGTTCACGGCACTCGAAGCACACAGGCCCCAAATGGGACAATCTCGGCTCACATGATCTTTCTTTCCACACTTGAAGCATTCAGATGGGTTGTAGAATGGTCTCAAGTTGCAAGGGCCGTAGTGCTTGTTCTTGCACTTATGGCACCATCTAGACTTGCGACGGGAGTCCAAGTTTCTTCCTCCAGGAAACAATTTCAATTGATGGGTGGTCACGCTTGGCCCTTCCCACTTCCGCTTCTCGCTTGACTGACTCTTTTCTTCTTTACTTTCAGTGAGGTTGTCCTCTACTAACTAGGACTCTTTGATAACTTCCTGCAACATGGTCACCTTGGCGTTCCTTACACTTGTCTTCATCTCTGCAGGTAGGCCTCTCAAGTAAGCCTTTATTTTCATCTTTTCATCAACAGCTAAATGCTCCACCAACCTGAGTTTTTCGATGAACTGCCTCGAGTATTCGACAATGGATTGATTTCCCTTTCTCATATTTCTGAATTCTTCTTCGATCCGGTCTAGTGGCCGTTCATTGCAATACTTATCTATCACCTTCTTCTTTAAGGTCACCCATGGAAGTTGAGCTAAGATCTCTGGACCAATAGTTGTTTGGGTGAGGTTCCACCATCTCAAAGCCTCCCCCTGGAACATCTAAGATGAAAATTTGACTCGTTGTGAATTGTCGCATTCGCTCAACTCAAATGCCAACTCAATCTCCCGTATCCAATGCATGCAAGTGACGGGGTTAGTAGTTCCCGAGAACTCGTGTAGTTTACTGCATAGAAAGTTCTTGTATGAACAACCTTTCTCTCTCCTTATTCCACCACCTACAACTTGTTCCTTGGTGTCTATGACGTTCATGACACCACCAAAACCGTTCACGACGTTCTCTACCACCATCTCTGTATCTTCATGAATCTCTCATCCCGTTTGTCCTTGGCGGAATTCATCATCTGTAAGAAGATGGCCATCATAACCGATTGAGAGTCCTCTTCTTGCATAACTGGATTTTTGGTCTCTAGGTTCACTCGTGGAACCACATCAATGTCGTCCCTCGGTAAGGTTGGAATTGGCGGGTTTGGTGGATCATTAATAGGTCCTGTTTGTTTGGGAACTTCCTGAGCTGTCACGCTCACTTCCATCCCGTTGTCCGAGGCCACAACCCGACTCCTCGTGTTTTCCATTGTGAACTGTCACACATGATAAAGGTCATACCGATTAATTCTTTAGAAGATTAACGGTTCAACACGTATTTCTACAATAATTAATCATCATAATAATAATTTCAAGTATGCTCATGTAACAATAAATTCATAATAACATGGGCTAGGTGAAATGTTGAATGTATTATACAAAAGAATTATTGTTGTCATCATCACAACTCGTAATCAATGCATTTCCGCAATCCTAATACTCTCCCCACGTAGGAAAATTCTACCCAAGTGGACAGTGATACCACTAACATCTACAACTTAATTTTAGGCATTCTAGAGTCAATACCTAGTTCACTTACACTAAAGCTCTGATATCAACTTGTAATACTCCAAAAATAGGGATAAACAAAAAAAGTGTGGTATATAATGTCAAGACACTTGTTGGTGTCGAAGGTGCTTAACAAGTTTGTAGAAGGGGGGGGGGTGAATACAAACATAAAATTTAAAGTCTAATAAATTGTTTATCGATAAATCAAAATACAATTTACAAGTTTGTTGGGGAATAAGATTAAGGAAGAACCTAATCTAAACAAACTTAAGAAATACTAAGATGGTTGCATAAGAATTAGAGAAAGGGGATTAAGGGAATATAGAAAATAAGGGTTTCTATATTTTATAGAAAGATTGAAGGTAGAAGACTTCTGAAGCTCTCTGAAGAAGAGTCTTGATCTTTCTATTTATACCCTATGCGTTAAATGCATGGCAGGGTACTTTACACGTGTCCTTCTCTGGTTGGTTGCAAGAGTCTGACTTTTGGAGACATGCTTTTGGTCGTATGATGAACAATGTAGATATCAGAGTTGTTGTACGAAATGTTGCAGAGGTATGTCTTTTCTAACACTTGTACTATTTGTGCATATATAAGACAACATAGACTTGAGGTATAAGCAATGTGATCATCGATCGCTGAATATCTCTTCCTTCTCAGAGATAGAAAGAAATTCAGCTATCGCTGAAGCTTTTCCTCAGGCTTCTTCGCGTGTGAGTAGACTTGTCTTGTTTTCACTGATATCCGCATCAGGTCATGAGTAGACTTGTCTTTTGTTCAGCAGCTTACTCTTCGATTCAGCAGTGAACATCTTTTGTCACGAAACTTGTCTTCAGGGATTACGTCTAACTGTTTACATGAGAAATAATCAACGATACTGAAAATACTCAGTATTTGATCGCTGATGGTGAAACACTAATACATACAGATGTTAAACGTAATTTTCACTAAGTATTATAAAGGATCATTATCAAATCACTGAGAGAGTTGGATCAACAATCTCCCCCTATTTGATGATGACAAAGTAACTATGAAGAAAATTACTTTAAGTCAAAATAAAAAGATTGTCAGGACTCGTAACATACATGTCCCAATTACTATTTTGAGGGATCTTTTACAGTACTAATATAGTTAAGTAATTCACTGAAATATTCATTAATTCAAAGAAAGAATTACAAGAAGAAATATGAAAATTATAAGTACAAGTGAAGATCTAACTACTGTAAGTCTAACTGACAGATTACAAGAGAGAAAATCTATCAGCTATATAGATAAGATTTCAGGACCTTGATCATATAATCTGGTACTTCCTCTCCTTTTTGTCCTCGATCAGTTGATTCTTGTTGAATGAGAGTCTTGATTGGTTCAACTGAGAGAGAGTAGGTACACCATAAGCACAGAACGTCCTTGAGATGATTTAGAGGGTAGAGAGGGATTTCAGAGACTCATTGAAATCTGAGCTGACCTTCATCATCTCCGAAAAATATTCCAAAAGGGTTCTTCAAAACTTGCCCTAGGATGAATGGACCACCAGGAGGCAGGGATAGATCAAGAACTGAGAGATAAGGAGGAGGCCCGAACAGTGCTTCTTTTGAGAACTTGATGGAGGTGTCGTTCTTGATCACTGCGACATTATCAGAGGAGGAGGAGGCAGGCTTTCTTTTGCTTTGCTTTGGCTTCGATGGAAGATCTGAAGGCACATTTAAAATAGCAGCGACTCTGTTGATTAGAGCTCCAACGAGACCTTCAACATAGCCTTCATACATTGATTTCAATTTCTTCAGCACTTCTTTGAACTCTAGCCACTCAACGTAACCAAAGTGTTCAAGCTTTGATACGAACATTGCTTTTGAGCTTCCATCCTATCTGGTTATCTCCATAGTCACTGATGTTCGGTCCTTCTTCTTTCTCCCAGAGATAGTAACATCGACGATCTTCATTGTGTCAGACCGATAGTCTATCTTTTGTTTGCACCAGTCTAGACTTTTATCACTTACCTCTTTTAGTATAGTAGTCTGAACAACAATTGCATTCTCCTTCAGCTTGTCGTCTTTAAACATGGACGCATGTACATTGAGAACTAAGTCAACATCTCTTCAGCAGTCAGCGAATAGTCTTTCAGTTCTGACAGATTCTTCATAATCAGCTTAGGAGAGAAAGTTGAGTTCTTGTGGAAGAGATTGAGGAGGGATCGTTAATCGCAGACTCTCTAGGTGAGAGATCATCTGTGTTATTCTTTTAAGTTCATCCTCTGACCATTGAGTTGGTCGAGAGGGACTTCCTGGATAGAGCAGGGTTTCATCTTCTTCTCCCTCTTGTTCATCAACCTCATTGAAGTAGGTTGCGATTATTTGATCATCAGCTGTGAGGGCTGGGATTATTTGTAGTGAAGTTCCCTTAAGCAAGGGAGAGAACTGAGAAGGTAGCTCCCCCTCAGAAGGCGATATGAGTTTCAGGTTTCCCTTGGCAGCTATTCTCTTTTGCTTGCCTTGGGATGGGGTACCTGAAGCTTTATCCTTCTGTATTTCCCCTGCTTCACTAAAGATAACGCCTTTCATCACTAGCATTGATGGGACGTTTATTGTAGAGAACCACTGAGATAGATCTTCATCTTCATCATCGTTAGCTATGACATCTTCTTCTTCTTGATCTTGAAGATAAAGTTCTTCCTCATCTTCTTCTTTTTTATCTTCTTCTTCTTTCCCTTCTTCTTCTTCTTCTTCTTCTATTTCCTGCGTATGAGAAGAAGAAGGAGGGGTTTGAAGTTCAGCGACCTTCTCCCCCTCAACATGAGAGATAGGTTCTTCTTCCTCCGTTGATTTCTGTGCATCTGCTGATTTTTTTTCATTAAGAGTCTTCTCCCCCTCTTTGTCATCTTGGTGGGGGAGGTCCGGGAGGTAGCAGCAGCAGCGACAACTTCAGGTCTCTGGCGGGCATCAACCTCCAACTTGTCTACACGACCTTTTAACTCCGTAATGGTAGAGGTGGCCTGATGAATAAATTCAACAGCGATGTTCAAGGACACCCTATCATTTTTGGTGGAAGTAGACGTAGACGCAGGAGCTCGTTCATTCATTCTTGATAGAATTTGAGCGAGCAGCTGATTGGCATCCTCCAGCTTGCTGTTGAGATTCTTGACTTCGCCAGTTAGGTGATCAACATGGACAGTGAGAAATTGAATTTGAGTTGTATTTCTGGCCAAGTTATCCTTCAGCGTGTCGACCTGTGTCTGAAGAGAGCTAAGCTGAGAAGCCTCAGCTTTGGCGACAGTAGCAGCAGTAAGGGTCTTCAGCTCTTCACCTACTATATTGATAGCGGTGGTGTTGACGTCGAGAGAGGCAGCGAGAGAGTCCACCTTATCATCTAGCTTGGTCACATGAGCATCGACCGTTCCCAATGTAGGACCTAAAACACAAGTTATCGTTTGAGCAAAACGATGCTCAGGCTTATTTTGAGAGGTGAGAGAAGTGTATAGGGTTTTAGGAATACCTGAAGTGTCAAACATGTTAAAGAAGTTCAAGTCACCTTCAAAGGAAGGGAAAGGCAACGATGTTTGATTCACAAGGGGTCCTACATGTGCAGCCCGAGGAGTTGGTTGTTGTAAAGAAGGGATGTTAGAGACCAAAGAAATAGAAGAAGGAGAAATGATAGGGATAGAAGAAGGAGCATTGGTGATTATTGAGATTACCTCTGGTGGGGCTTGAGTCATTGAGGGAATGGTTGTGGTCACTAGTGGTGTATCAACAATGAATGTCACTAACACGGTTGTTTTAGTTGCTGATGTGGAGGAGCGAACCACAAAATCATCGAAGGTAGTATGTTGAGAGACCACCTCAGGTACCTTTGTCGAGTGGGATTGCTCCACAGTATTCTTGGCCTTTTTAGAAGGACCAAAAGGAGCTGTTGATTTGCGTTTTTGAGGGGTGGTAGTGGCGGGGGTAGCTGATGAAGGAACCATCGGCGTAGCCACTGAAGTCGAAGAAGTTTGAGAGAGGCGAAAGCGCAAGGTTTGAATACTTACCTCTTGTTCAGTGGGCTTAACTTCCAAGGCTCGAAGTCCAACCTTGGAGAAGCTGTAGTATCCTTACTTGGGGTATTTGTCAGCTAGGAAGAAGTGGAGAATGGCGGAGATGAAACGTACGTAGGGAATTTTGATGTCCATTTCAGTCTTTTCAATCTTTGACAAAAGATCTTCAAAGATCGCTCCTGCATAGTCGAAGTGCCGCCCAACAAGCACTGAGTATCCCATATGTACCTGAACTTTGCTAGATTGGTCCAGTGATCCAACCTTTCCACTCATACATTGAATGATATGAGTGAAAATGAAGTTCAACTCCGAAGGCATGTTCACCTTATGGATCTTAGTTAGCTTTTTGTTTGGGATTGTAGTGCGAGGCCTGAAATCCCATTGGTAGCCCATGAAGTCAAGAAACTAAATGAGTTCAGCGTCAGTTGGTGGAGCATCAAATCCTTTGGATGTCTTTGAAGAAAGACGAAGTGTTGTGAGGATGGCGAGAGCGGTGATGTTCCCTGGACCATGTTGAGTATGGAAAGTGATGACAGGGATTCGTTTGCCTTGCTTGCTTAGAACTTCACCCTTATCAGCGGTGAACCAGAATTGCTGAAGAAGAGATTTGGAAAGCTTGGGATCAACCTTCAATGCATATCCTAGGCATGATTCCTTAAGAAAGTTTGCAACAGGCACGAGATGAGGATATTTTTCAGCGTCGAAGTCCAATCGTGCTATGTGGTTGTTCTTAGAAACTTCTGAATCAGCAAGGGTGAATTTAACATTCTTGGAAGGAATGAGATTAGCTTGGGCCATTTCTGGAATAGAGAAAAATAATAAAATAGAGTAGAAGGTTTAGAGTCTAAAAACATCACATAATATTTTACGAGTTTCTTGTTAAGGAAAGAAACTTGAAAAATAGGTTTGTTTTTAGAGGAACAAAACAGTTTTCTGAAAAGGAAGTGAATAAAACTTTCTTAAAAACAAAAATGTTTTTGCATACAATAAAATCATAAAGAAAATGATTTTACGTGAGAAAACACTTTTAATCCAAAATGGAAAGGAATATTTAAGATTAGATTAGTGTTTTAGAGAATAAAGGATAAGAATCATGAACCTGAAATTGTTTGAAGATATGAAGATTCAGTGTTCTTGGTTTCTTGCTTGAATGTCGAGAGGAAGTTACTAGCTTTTTAAGTTTTGAGAGAAAGTAAAAAGGTAAAATAGTAAATGACATTCCTTTTATATGAGGAGAGAGAAGGAATTTGGAGCAGGAAAAGGAGGTCATCATGACACGTACACGTCCCACGAATTTGATTGGACATGAAGTGCAACAGAAGAACATGTCAGAAAAAGGTGTGCCATGGATTATCGTTTAGAATGACATCATAGGAGAGAGAAAACGTTTCATTTTTAGAAAGTATCACTGATAGAATTTCAGAGATAAATTTTCTTTTCAAAGGATCACTGAATAGAAATATCAGTGATAAGATTTGTTTAACAAAAAGCTTTTAACCACTTGAAGAAATTCAGTGATTGAAGATTTTGATTTTTGAAAAAAGTCTTACTGAATGAGATATTCAGTAAGAGAGAATGAGAAAATATACCTGAGAGTTAGAATATTTAGTCAGAGAATACATGATGAAGTGTAACATATTATCACTGACATAATGCATGAAAGCTGAAGAATCAATCTTCAAGATTCAACATTCCAAGCTCACTGATGAGAAAGTTAAATCTTGTCTCATCAAGAGGTTTGGTTAAAAGATCAGCGAGTTGATAGTCAGTAGGGATAAAGTGAAGTTCAATATCACCATTCATCACATGATGTATGATAAAATGATATCTGATCTCTATGTGTTTTGTCTTTGAATGTAGCACTGGATTGGTTGCTATAGCGATGTTACTGGTGCTGTCGCAATAGTTTGGAATTTTGGATAGTTGAAGGTCATAGTCTAATAGTTGATTTATCATCCATAAGACCTGAGCGCAACAACTTCCAGCTGCTACGTATTCAACTTCAGCTGTGGATGTGGACACAGAGCTTTGCTTTTTACTAGTCCAACTTACCAGCTTTCCTCCTAGAAGTTCACATCCTCCAGTGGTGTTTTTTCTATCAAGTTTGCAACCTGCAAAATCACTATCTGAATAACCAGTGAGATCGAAGCCTGAATCTTTGGGATACCAAAGACCTAGGTTAAGAGTTCCCTTAAGATATCTAAAGATTCACTTTACAGCGATCAGATGGGATTCCTTGGATTCTGATTGATAGCGTGCACAGAGACATGTAGAGTACATGATGTCAGGTCGGCTCGCTGTAAGATACAGCAGGGATCCGATCATTCCTCTATACGCAGTGACATTTACAGTTTTCCTGCTGGATCCTTGTTTAATGTCAGAGGAGGTGCCATAGGAGTTTTCATTGCTGAAGTTTGAGCGAGATCAAACTTCTTCAGCATATCTTTAACATACTTACCTTGGTTAATAAATGTACCTTTATCAGTTTGCTTGATCTGAAGTCCAAGGAAGTAAGTTAGTTCACCCATCATACTCATTTTATATTCTTTATTTATTCTTTCAACGAAGCGAGTACACAGAGATGGATTAGTAGAACCAAATATAATGTTATCAACATATATTTGTACAAGAATAATATGACCTTTTATCTTTCTGAAAAACAAAGTGTTATCAATTTTTCCACGCTTAAATTTTTCAGAGATAAGAAAAGAAGAAAGAGTGTCATACCAAGCGTGAGGAGCTTATTTTAGACCATAGAGAGCCTTATCCAACTTATATACATAATTTAGATGCTTAGGGTAAGAGAACCCTGGGGGTTGTTTAACATAGACTTCTTCATTCAGCTTTCCATTTAGGAATGTTGATTTGACATCCATTTGATATATTTTGAAGTCTAGGTAAACTGCATACGCTAAGAAAATTCGAATTGCTTCAATCATGGCCACAGGGGCAAAGGTTTCATCATAGTCTATGCCTTCCTCTTATCTGTATCCCTGAGCAACTATTCTAGATTTGTTGTGGGTTACAGTCCCATGTTCATCTAATTTGTTTCTAAACACCCATTTAGTGCCTATAACAGATTTATCAGATTGTATGGGAACGAGATTCCAAACTTGGTTTCTAGCGAACTCAGTCAACTCTTCTTTCATAGCGCTGACCCAGTTTGGATCTCTGAGGGCATCATCAGTCTTCTTTGGCTCTGAAAGAGAAAGAAAGTTAATAAAGAGACCTGCATCAGAATCACCAAGAATTTGATCTATGAGATGATCTCTGGTCTATCGCTGAGCTGGGGCATGATCGCTCACCTCAGAAGTTGGATCATCAATAGAAATGTTCACTGATAAAGAAACTTGAGGTTCTTCAGGTAAGATATTTTGAGTTTCAGATAAACCATTATTTACTGAGAGGTTTTCAGAAGAGGGAAGTTCTGATGGAGGAACTGTGTTTAGAGGAACAACTGAAACCCAAGAAGTGGATTCAGCGTTAGGAGGTATGATGTTTGGATCTTCATCAACATTAGGAGTGTTTGTTTGCTGATGATTGTTGAAGAGAGGTTATGTTTCTCTATAGTGAGAGAACATCCAAGTATTCAGTTCTTCATTGTCAGTGATAGGTTTAGAGTTCGCTGATCTGGATTCGTCAAAGGTGACATGAATTGTTTCTTCTACAGTTTGTCTTCTCTTATTGAAGACTCTGTAGGCTTTGGAAATTAAGGAATATCCAAGAAAGATTCCATCATCAGCTTTTGGGTCGAACTTTCCAAGAGCGTCTTTGTTGTTTAAAATGAAACATTTACAACAAAAGATGTGAAGAAAGTTCATAGAAGGTTTTCTTCCATGAAAAAGTTCGTAGGCTGTTTTGCTGAAACGTTTTACTATCAGTGATCTGTTTTGAGTAAAACAAATAGTGTTGACAACTTCTGCCCAAAACTGAGTTGGAAGATGATATCGCTGAGCATTGATCTTGCAGCGTCAATGATCGTTCGATTTCTTCTTTCAGCAACAACATTTTGCTGAGGAGTTCTTACAGAGGAGAAATTATGAGAGATTCCCTTACTCTCAAAGAAATTGTTTAGGGAACTGTTTTTGAATTCAGTTCCATGATCACTTCTTATTGAGCAAACAGTTAGATTATTCAGGACTTCCATCTTTCTAACAAAGGATATCAGTTCTTCTGGAGTGTCACTTTTACAGCGAAGAAAGATTACCCAGGTGTAGTGAGAATATTCATCTACAATGACAAGTGTATATTTCTTTCCAGCTATGGATTGGATATTGACAGAGCCAAATAAATCCATATGCAGGAGTTGAAGAGGACTTGTCACTGATGAAACTTGTTTTGATTTGAAACTAGCTTTAGTCTGCTTTCCCTTTTCACACGCTGAACAAAGAGATTCTTTGGCATATGAGTGCTGAGGGAGACCGGAGACTAGTTCCTTTGAGGAGAGAGAATTCAGTGTCTTGAAGTTGAGATGAGATAGCCTTTTGTGCTATAAGCAGTTGACATCTGAAGAGGCCTTTGAGAGAAAACAAACGTTTTCAGTGGTAGTAGAGTCCATGACTATTACATAGACATTTTCCATACGATAACCACTAAGAGCGAGCTTTCCTTTTTCATTCATCATTGAACATGCTTTCTTATAAAAATGAACTTCGTAGTCTTTGTCACATAGCTGGCTGATGCTAAGAAGATTATGCTTTAGTCCATCTACATAAGCGACTCTTCTGAAGGTAGTTGTTCCATTGCTGAGAACACCAAACCCTCTGGTATAGCCTTTTCCATTTCCACCAAAGGTCACTGAGGGACCTTTCTGTTCCTTGTATTCAGTGATCAGTTCTTTTTGTCCAGTCATGTGTCGAGAGCATCCGCTATCTAAATACCAGATGCCCTTCGATCCCTGCAAACATAAGGAAGATTAATTTTTGATTGGTACCCACTTTTCAATGGGTCCAACAGTGTTAGTGGAGATGGAAGGTTCAACAATCTTCTTGGTTGTTTGATTAACCTTAGTGGCATTTTTCATCTTAGAAATTTTCTCAGCTTTGGTGACCTTCTTAGCCTTAGAGGCAATCATCTTCACTTTAGTTATCTTTTCAGCTTTAGTGGCAGTAGGACATTTACTAGCAATATGGTCAGTAAGTCCACAGTGATAGCATTTTCTATAGACGAAATTTGCCATGGAACTATGGACAGTAGAGTTAGAAAATTTGAGATGAGCAGGGCCAACTCCAAGAATGCCCTTAGCATAAGATCTAGGAGGAACTTTCAGTTCTTCGGATTTCTTAGGCTTAATATCAATTTTCAGCTTTGGAGTTGATCTCTGAGACATATTAGTGATTTTAGTTCCAGAGCTGGAAGATTTACTTACTGAAGGTTTAGAAGGAACTCCCAGTTTTGTTTTCTTCGTAGCCTTCTGAGGATAAGAAATGGATTTCCCTTTATCAGCGAGCTTAGAGCTTTTTGATAAGTCCTCAGGAATAGGATTGGAAGATGAAGAACAGTGAGTAGAAGAAGTGTCAGGGATAGAAGAGACAAACATTCCAAACTTGAGCATGGAACAGTCTCTGCTAGATTCGTCCTTTACAGGATGATAACCGAGACCAGTTTTGTCATTAATAGGGATTTGAGCCCTGATGATTTCAGTGATTTTGGTTGACGATTAACACCATCCCTTAATAGTTGCCTTTTCTGCTTTTAAAGCAGCGATGACTTGTTCGCGTTCAATGCTGATAATTTCATTTACAATGACTTGATCTTTTAAACTTTCCTCTAGAAGAGTTAGTTCTTTGATCCTTTCGTGACATTTCGCTAGTTGTTCAGTTAAGTCAATGTTTTTGTTTTCAGCTAGAGTTTTTCCATTTAGTGCATTGTATAAGTCTATTGTCAGCACATCTACAACGTGACTTCTCTCAGCTTCAGAAAGAGAGGGATTAGTAGAGATTGATACCTGAGAGGAGATATAGCTCATAGAAGTTCCTGTTGGTTCTTCCACTTCTTCTTTAATCTCGGCCATAAGACATAGATTAGCAACTTCTTCTTCATCAGAACTAGATTCTTCAGATTCAGCCTAGTCATGCTCTTCAGCGATAAGACCTTTACCTTTTCGCTTAAAGTTTTTCAACTTTTGATATTTCTCTTTCAGCTTAAGCTATTTGCTATCGCTGGTTTTCCTGGAGGTAGAAGGTTTGAAAACTTTCTTTGACCTGGATTCACTTGCTAAATGTCCAAATTTCACAGTTAAAGCAAGTAGCAGTAGCCTTATCAACAGGGGTTGATTTTGGCTTGTCAGTAATAGAGAGAGGCTTATTTCTTCTGAAATTGCTCTTTCTAGCAAATATTTTGAAAGAGTTTGTCAAGAGTGCTAAGGATTCATCGAACTCTGAAAGATCAGTGTTTGATAATTTCTCAGAGTCGGAATCTAACTCAGTGATAGTAAGAGTAGATCGCTGAGATGGAATGATCTCTGAAGAGACTAAAGGAACAGGAGTACTTTTGGAGTCTTTAGAATATTTTACAAGATTCTTCTTCAGGAGATTTAATTGCTCATCGTTGAGCAATATTCCATACAAGGTGCTAAGAGAGAGGGAATTTAAGTCTTTTGTCAGTTTGAGACACATTGAGTAACTGTCCCAGCTTTCAGGAAGACATTACAAGAACTTAATTAAGACCTCAGAGTTAGAGTAGGTCCTACCAACAGTTCTTAGATAAATGATTAGACAGTTAAATATTTGGTGAACATCAGATAGGGATTCATTCTTACCACAAATAAAACTTTCATATTGTCTTACCAAGTTAATCTTTCTGGTTTCTTGGATTTTAGTGGTACCTTCATAATGAACACATATAATGTCCCACATTTATTTGGCAGTTTTTAGATGCATGATGGAAAGGAAGGCTTCATCAAGCAGAGCCATAGAGATAATGGTTTTTTCCTTAGCATCTAAACCGACTTTATTTTTATCTTCATCACTCCATTGTCTTATTTCTTTAACATCATATCTTTCAGGGACAGCAGGAGTGGTGGCAGTAGCTGGAACTGCAACTATGATGGTGAAGGGTTCATAAGGACCATTTGCTATGTATTCAGGTATAGTGGGATCTACACCTTCTAGAAATAGCATCATTCGATTTTTCTAGAGAGCAAAGTTATCTCTGCTGAATCGAGGAGGTTTTGAGAGAGAACCATGATCATAGTAGTTAGTGTTTGTGTTTAGTTCCATATTGAGAATAACAAGAAAGAGTATAAAGCATGATCTTGTTTATGAGATTAAACAATCTGCTCTGATACCACTTGTTGGTCCCGAAGGTGCTTAACAAGTTTGTAGAAGGGGGGAGGGATTGAATACGAACACAAAAATTTAAAGTTTAATAAATTGTTTATTGATAAATCAAAATATAATTTACAAGTTTGTTGCGGAATAAGATTAAGGAAGAACCTATTCTAAACAAACTTAAGAAACACTAAGATGGTTGCATAAGAATTGGAGAAAGGGGATTAAGGGAATATAGAAAAAAACAAGGGTTTCTATATTTTATAGTCAGATTGAAGGTAGAAGACTTTTGAAGCTCTCTGAAGAAGAGTCTTGATCTTTCTATTTATACCCTATGCATTAAATGCATGGCAGGGTACTTTACACGTGTCCTTCTCTGGTTGGTTGCATGAGTCTGACTTTTGGTGACATGCTTTTGGTCGTATGATGAATAATGTAGATATCAGAGTTGTTGTACGAAATGTTTCAGAGGTATGTCTTTTCTGACACTCATACTATTTGTGCATAGATAAGACAACAAAGACTTTAGGTATAAGCAATGTGATCATCGATCGCTGAATATCTCTTCCTTCTCAGAGATAGAAAGAAGTTCAACTATCGCTGAAGCTTTTCCTCAGGCTTCTTCGCGTGTGAGTAGACTTGTCTTGTTTTCGCTGATATCCGCATCAACTCATGAGTAGACTTGTCTTTTGTTCAACAACTTCCTCTTCGATTCAGCAGTGAACATCTTTTGTCACGAAACTTGTCTTTAGGGATTATGTCTAACTGTTTACATGAGAAATCATCAGCGAAACTGAATATACTCAGTATTTGATCGCTGATGGTGAAACACTAATACATACAGATGTTAAACGTAATTTTCACTATGTATTATAAAGGGTCCATATCAAATCATTGAGAGAGTTGGATCAGAAACACGAGCCTTCCCAAAAAGGAAACAATATACACCTGTTTAATTACAAGTTTGTAATTTAACGGTAAGAGAAAAAACCTATTAATCTAATCCCTAATAAGAAATAAGATTACAAATGGTTGTTATCTATTACTCAAAATAAGGTTCTTCAAGAAAGGCACCCCAAAAGTTGTTCCCCAAGCTCACACCTAGATTCCGCCTAGCTCTTCTTGGCAACCATGCCGCTAGCACCTGAGATATACGTCGACACCAACAAGTGTTAGGCCAAAAGGCCTAGTGAGTTTGAAGAAAATATAATTCGCAAGTAAAGTGAGAAATGAGTATAATACAATAATATACCAAATAAGGAATCAATGGGGGAGACCCAAAAACACTAAACAATTTTCACCGCAAGAGTCGATACACCTTGATGTTCACCCAAATCGGGCATTACCACAAAGGCCTGGCACATTGGGGACTACCTCTAAGGCATTACCCCAAATGGCGGAGATCTAGGCAAATACCTCCAAGGTGGCGCCCAAGATTATATCCTCCTAGTGCCTACTTGATAGTTCATCCAAATTGTAAAGATGTCAAGAATACAAACTTACTCCAAGCAAGGTGTACTTACATTTATACCAAAAGTTGTGGTCCAACCTCTTTGATAGACAAATAAGCCTTACATGATGTACCAAGATTTTCCAAATCAACCAAATGGGTATAATTTTCCATATAGGCATTTCAAACGATAGAAACTATCCATTATGCATTTAAAGACACAAGTTTACCATTTACAAGCATTTAATACAAATAGCCTCATTTAAGGTTAAAACCCAAGTTAGTTCATTATCATTAAATACATATAAGTCCAAAAAACATCAAGTATTACTACTCATCTTTCAACAATGTTTTTATGATATCCCAAGATACCGAATAACTTTTCCCACATAAAACTCAAAGCTTTCATTTATTATGTGTTATGAGTATTCCATCATTAATAGAGAGTTTTCACCAACAAATACATAAATAAAGATGAAGAACACAAATATTGACATTTATCTAGTTTTGACAAAGTTTAGAAACTCACAATCTAGGTTTTTATTGAAAACCCTAGAAAACTTGAAACCCTAGGTTGATGGAGTGGATGGTAGACGTGCTTAGTATTGCCTTGATGATCCCCCAATAAATGCTCCAAAGAGATCCTTGAAGTGCAATAAATGGTGCTAGCAAAAGCCCTAGCTTAAAATTTAATGAGGGGAGAGGGGCTGTGAAGAAAATCGCCCTAGAAACTTGCAAAATCGCACTAGAACTGAGTTGGGAGGAAAAATGGAGTAAAAATTGGCTAAAGGGGGTTTTTATACCCCAGGACTTGCTCGGCGATATTGCCCGATGATTGTGCCCGAGGGCACTCTTGCAGGGCATACGCGCCCTTGCCCCCACATGCGGTACATGTCACGCGATAGTGACATGCGAGAATGCCACAAGGCACAATCGCTGTCACTCTCGCTCAGGGTGTGCCAAGAGGCCTTGGTCCCTGGCAACTGTGACATGCGATTGTGCCCCGTGGCACTATCGCGGTCACTGTCGCTCCCATGGTACTGAAAGTCCAAAAATCCCATTTTTCTTCTTCCTAAGGGCATCCGCAATGGTCAAGTCTTTTAAAGACTTGATCTATTTGCCACGTCACCAAAAAGTCATCTTCAAATTACTACTCCAATGGTTGTCTTCCAAAAGCTTTTTTGTTGCATTTTTAATATATATAAACCCTAAAAAAACATTTTTGCCTATTCTTCAAGTCATTGCTCAAACACTTGACATCCACCAAGTCATTGGATGTCAAGCTATTCTTCAAGTTTTTGCTCCAATAGTGAAATTTGGCATCAAGTCTTCATCAAGTCATTCATCAAGCTATTAAATTTACCATTGGAGATGCTCTAACTACATGCGTTCATGATTATAAGAGATAGGGGTGACCAAACACATTATTAAATATAATAAATAATAAAAATCAAGAATATAGGCAACCTAAGAGGTTCTTTTATTTTCCGGAAGAAACACGGGTCTTACATAACATCATCTTTCAAGTTAAGGTATATCTGCTATCTGAATTATGAAGAAGGAAAATATGCATAGTGACCATCACATATAAACATGCTATATTCGCCGTGCATAATGGTAATAACTTGGAGAAGTCTCACACACTATATGAGTAGGAAATTTATGATTGCTTCTATCATCTCAATCATCAAACTCCCTAAGAACCAAACCAAGACTAGTTAATTATCCAATCTAAATGTTATATGGAATCACATAAATTCTCATGACTACAATTTAAGAAATAACTTTTAACTTATCTCATCCGGTTCTTATTTTACTAGATCAAGATTAAACAAAAAGAGAAAATAAAGAAATTATTTAAGTTTTAGAACCTATTAGTCAAACTCGTAAAATGCAAGATGTTGGAACTGTGTTGAATTGTTGATTTCAATTTATTGATCTATATGGGATATCCTTGCTAATGATTTACTTCAACCTCCTCCCAGAGAAGCAACTGCAAGAGATTAATTTATTTGTTTTTTGTTGACTTTTGCCCATTCTTTTTCCAGGTAACAAGACAACATAACGAGGATTGCAAAAAACTTCTAAGGCTTATGGGATTGCCTGTCATTGAGGTAACTGTCTTAAATAGGAGTGTAGGTGCTCCCACATTTGTTTATACTTTTGTTACTTAATAGTTATGTCTGAAAGGAGTTGTTCAACAGTGGTAGTATAGTTTCTCTGTTACTCCATTGTGAAAAGGAGGAGAAGAAGTAGAAGTAGAAAAAAACATATGAAGTGTGAGTATCATAAAATTTTAATGTCACATATGAACATATTTTTATTTACTTGCCTGTGGACGGAAGCTAAGAAATCACAAAGAACAAGTAGATCACTTTTAATCTAGTGATCCTTAAATTTTCATTTTTCATTGCAACGGTACCGAAATGGTGTTACTTGACAATGGCATCATCGTACATGTAGGTTTATATATACTTGAAATATGTTTTGTGTCTTTCTGCTGAGTAAGTTTTGATTTCTAATTTTGTGAGTTGTTATTCTAGGTTCCACATCATGTTGTAATTGGTGATAAGTTAGTTATTGATACTACCGACAACTCATACATAAGCAACTGTGTATTCCAATTACAGTTTGCGGAATTGATATAACTTTACCTGTTGCAATATTTCATACGTTACTTTGATATGTTTAGAAAATAGTTAAGCATGCCCTTTGATTGTATTTATAGAGAGATATTTGCAGAGGATGTTTTGTTGCATTGTCAAAAGACCCAAAACCTAAGGTTGTGCTTTTTTTACCATGGATTAAAATCTGAAAGATCTACAACAAATGAAAATAAGTAAATTTTGAGCAAAGTTTGTTCATTTTGGAAAGTTAGAAAAGATTAAATTAATAGTTAAAAAACATAAAATTTTACTTAGAAATTTAGTTGTAGACGAAATCAGTGAGATCATATGTTATACACTGTAGAAGAACTAGTAGAAAATTTATTCTTAAAAAGCGACACATGACTCGGTCTATATAAAAATAAAGTGTTTTTTGGATGTACATGGAAGTCATCTTGGTCTGCAAAAATCTTCATTGATAGTACTTAGTGTCACTGATCAATGACCTCACACACAAAATAGTAAATGTAGGGAACGGAAAAATCAAACACAGTATATGCATGGTTAGCAATTTGTCTACATTTTACAATTATCCCTTGGATTATAAGTATATATAATTCGATTATTTAGTAATACATGCAAATAACTTGGCAACTTAAACATAAAATCATCATTCTAATTATCTTACCTACGGTTTGTGTCCAACATTTACTTATTATACAAATTATGGGTTCATTAAGCTTAAAGCTTTCTTTTGTGGTTTATCAAGTTCCAAAGCCGACATTACAAATCGCATAATATCATGCGTATGCATTTGTTTGATAAGCATCTAAAAAAGTGAAATAAAGTTGCTTTGATGTCCTATTGGCTTGTTGCAAATAAAAAGGGGAAGTGGCATATTCCAGATTTTGGATCGTTGTAATATGATTTTAGATTATTATTATTATTTTATTTTATTTTTTGAAAATATGAAAAAATGTGTGGATTCATTGAAACATTATGATTTGTTTTGAAATATTCTTGTTTCTTATGACAAATTTTATTGTTTTAGGATTTTGATGTTATTATTATTATTATTATTATTATTATTATTATTGTTATTATTATTATTATATAAAATACATCATTTAGAGAAGGAATTGATTTTTTTTTAAATGTAACTAAAAAGCAACTTTAGAGAAGCTTTACAAAAAGCGTAACTAAAACCTATATCTTTAAAGAAGGTTTTTATTATATGTATCTAAATATAACTTTTAGTAAAGGTTACCAAAATGTAACTAAAAGATACCTTTAGAGAAAGTTAACAGAAAGCGTCACTAAAGGCTATACCTTTAGAATGGCTTTTCCAAAACCTTCTCTGAAAATACCTTTTAGTGACAAATTCAGAACAGTCGCAAATGCTCAAAAAACGTCACTAATACATACTTTTAGAGAAGCTTTTTGGAGAAAATAGGCCAACCTTTAGAGAAACTTTTAAAGGGTATCTAAAGTCTAAAAAAGGCTTCTCTAAAAGTTATCATAAATGTACCCTCCGAAAATCCTCCATAAAAGTTTTAGCTACCCTTATATAGGGAAGCTTTTTGAGGGAAGTGAAAAGCTTCTCTAAAACCTTTAGAGAAGTTTTTCAGACTTTAATATACAAAAGAAAACCTTCTTTGAAGGTCATTCTTCTTGTAGTGGAAGCACCAGATAATTCATCGCATGGTCTATAGAAGTTAGAGGGGTACTTCAAAACTTATACAAATAGACAACAAACAAGTTCATATGTGAACTTGCGTTATTCACATATGAACATACATATGAACTATATGTTCATATGTGAACCTGTTGATTAGTTCATATGATTCACATATGAACCACAGTTTCGTATGTGAATCAGTTTAGTTCATATGTAAATCATAAGGATTCATATGTGAATCAGTTAAAATAGTTCATATGTGAATTACACGGGTTCACATATGAACATATAGTTTACATGTGAATCACAGGAGTTCACATATGAACCCGTTTGCCTCCTATTTGTAAAAATTATGAAACTACCCCTCTATTTTTGGCATAGCCGCAAATTTTGATTAGTCAAAGCCGCAATTCTTGACCATTCAAATCCAATATTGACCGTATGAATGGCTAGAATTACTTCTCTACTTTTCATATATTTAACACTTCTCATTTGAACCTATGGATATATAAATATATATATATATATATATATATATATATATATATATATATAAGGTTGGGTTTCCTTTAATATAAATATATATAATATATAGGGTTGGGTTCCAATGAAAATGAAAGTTATGTTGAGAAAAGTATGAAAGGATCTCCACTCTTGATGCAAATTAGGATGAGATGTTGTAACACCCAGAATTTTGGTAAGATAAGTTAACATTATTTTTCCCTCGTTAACCCCATTTATTAGTTTAGCAATAAGAAAACGTTATGCTTTTACCCCTTCTTAGAGTCGAGAGCGTCGGAGCGGGAAAAGTCACGTTTCGGGACCCTTTTTGGGCACAGTGCGACTATGACTCGCGATAGTGACATCGACACTGTCGCCATGTCACAATCGCTAAGTTTGGGGGGCACTTGGTACACACAGCGCGACTGTGCCTCGCGAGTTTGACATCGGCATAGTCGCGATGTCCTAGTTGCTCTAGGTCGGAGGCCCACGGTTCATACGGGCGATTATGACCTACGCTAGTGAAAATGTCACTATCGCCTGAGCAAGGTCGCGGGTGCGAAAACGGGTATTAAATACCCAACCTCGTTTTTTATGTTAAAAAATCTCATTTCCAGCGTTGTGGACGATTTTCTCTACTCCAATCTTCATTAATTCTTGATAGGTTTGATCCATAGACATTTGTTGTTCATCCAAATAGGGTTCTCATTACTCTATGTGAAAGGATATTCAAGTCTCAACTCAAGCTCCTTCAGCCATCCTTTCCTTCTAGGGTTTTTAGGTTTTCATCAAAACTTACATTGTGAGTTCATCTCTCATTTCTAAACTATTATATGTGCTAAATATTATTATTTTAACCTCTCTATAATTTTCCTTTAACATTTCTTGATTTGAGAAAAGTTGGACCATTTTAGGTTAAAACTTAGGTTTGGGCTTTTTGTGGAAGTTAAAAGAGAAGAATGGCTTTTTACATAGTTTTATATAAATGATCTAACATGATAAGCATTTTACTTGAAAACCCCAAAAATCAAGGATTTTGATATTCTCGAGTTTTTGGAAGTTCAAATGGGGAATTCTTTTTGTAGCCATACTTTGGGTATAAACATCATGGTTTGGTCAATAAATAACTTGATTATGAATATGGTGTGACTAGACTAAAATGCAATTGATCCATAGACATAGGAGTCCGCTTGTAAAGTAGGAATACTCCCGAGTTGTAACGAGAAATAGGCATGGGGTGAAAATGGGTAATAGTTGTGGGCTCAAGGAGTCGAGCAACGACCAAAGACCAATAATTGTAATTTCTTGTGAACGAGTAAAATCTAGGTTCATTAAGATTTGATTCCAAGACCGTAAAGGTGTTATATTGGATAACCGTTGATCCGTAGTGGGGCTCTCAACATGAATACATGGCTTACTTTTGTGCTCCGTCAATATCATGGTAAATCGGGTCTCCCCCGTCATCGCAAGATGTGTATGTATAGTTATGATTTTAAAAAGAAAGGTGTACTCCATTTTATCCAATCTCATTTATATTTACGGAATTATGTTTATATTCTTTGTTTATAAATTATGTGTTCTCACTAGGCGTTAGCCTAATATTTTTTCTTAAACAGGCACATATAGTAGGTCGTCAGGGTAGCGAGGTGGCGAACGTTTCAGCGAAGAGCCTATTGCCATTAGAGGAAACTTTTGGGATGCGTAAATTCTTTTGGGATACTACTTGGAGATATAGTGGAAGTAATTCTTTTGGTGATCATGACGACATCCGTCTATAATCTAGACTTAGTTTCCAATTTAGATTAATAGGTTGTCGTTTAATGATCTATTATACATTTTGTAACACCCTCAAATCTGGAAATAGTAACTAATTTAAAATTTTCTAAACACACCAATAAATAAATGATCTACAACCACAATTTAATATTTAACCTCAGTACACACATTCTCTCTATACAAACAGTCTATAATAAGGACGGTGCTACTAAAACCCAAAAGTGTCACTATCTCCAAACTGCGGAAGACTTCACCAAATACTTACACTCGTGAACCACTAAGCACATCTCTTTATACGACTGCTAGATCCGAACCCCCTTCTGGAACCTGATGCACATGCCGACAAATAAAAAGGTTAGGCTTAACGCCTAGTGAGCTCAAGAGTTTTACATTAGAGATATATAAAGCAATAACTTTAAGAATGTTATTTAAAATCATGATTTCCACAATCCAATACATTTGATTTGAAAGCAACCAAAAATGAAATACATTAAATCTTAAAACAGTCTCCTTTCAACGTTCACCCTTTTCGTGATTAAAATCATAAAACGTACGCCTCTTTAAATAAAGCCAAAACCCAAAGCGTTCGTAAAACATAACTGACATTATAATGATCAAACACTGAAAACGTCGATAACTCCCACTTCCAAAACATCCCAATAACTCGAATGAGTTTCAATAATCAAAACCTTAAAACATAAATAAATACTCATACTCAAACGTCTCTGAAAACATGGATTATAAAACTCCATAACCAAAACCACACCTATTGGTGATGGGGAAGACCCGATTACATTGTATGTGACGGAACACAAACATAGGTCACATAATTATGTAGGAAATCAAAACATGTGGGTTACATAAATAAAAACCCACCGAGTTCAACTCGTCTGAGTCTATCACTCGAAAGCATGAAATCAAAACATGTGGGAGCTCAACTCCTCTGAGTCTATCACTCGAAAACGTCAAGTCAACTCCTCTGAGTCTATTCCTGAAAGTTCCAAAACAGGGGAACTTAAGCACAAGGGAATTACACCTTACTTCCCATGAGACGCTGCCCGACCGTATAGGCCCACACCTTACTTATCATGGTGACCCGATGCCTATTTCGTGCCAAATGGTGAACCAAATGCCCAATCGGGGACATAGGAACACCGTGCCTATTGATCCATTGCACTAACTAAACCATTACATGACTCAAAACGAATGAACTAATGCACTCAAAACATGTAATTCTCAAATAAGATGCAATAATGCAAATCATAACCAAACGCTCTACCATGAGCTATTAAAACGGACAAGTGTCCTCTAAACCCAACAAAATCCAAACCGAGCCATAAGCTCAACAAACCTAAGGACCCAACGTTGAAAACCATAAAGTGAAACCGAATGTAAACAACCCGCATGTATGTAAACCCATACTCCAATTTGTATAAATGACTCCAACGTAGTGTAGATTGGGACAAATCGTTTTCCAAGTACTTTTATAACATTTATCCTTTCAACATGTCCCATAACACAAAACCATGTATTTCTCCAAAACACAAAATGAAATACATTTATACTCAAAATCTACTTCCATAAAATAAATCATTAAGATACCAAAATATATGATTTATTTATCCAAAATGCCCAAAATCCCAAAGATGTGTACTATATAAGTTTATAAAGTTAAACACTTTCAAAATAACCAAACTTATCAGCAGTTAACAATTTTATGTAACACATAAAACACATTAAAATAAACATTTTAGCATGTACACCGTTTTCACAAATCAACTTGAACTCACCTTGCTAGGTTAAGTTAAACCTAGGTTTCAATCCACAACCATTGGCCTCCAAAATCATAGATCTCACCCAAAGCTTCCCGAAGACATCCATTCCAACTCTTTAATCCAAGCTTCCAAAACCTAGATTCACACATTTTCAACCGTAAATAACCATATCCAACCATATAGAAACATTCCCCAAACATATCACACCAAAACCTCCATTTTGGTCCAAACCTTAATTTTTTTAACCCAAATCTTACAAAATCTTACAAACTGAAACTAGAGTAACATAATACTTAGGAAATCATCAATGAACCCTTTACATCACTTAATGTGGTTTAGAAAAGGAGAAGGCAAACTTACCACATAGGTTTTGAGCAAAACCCTAAAACTTATAAATCTCCAGGAATGAGAAGGAACACTTGATCTAGCACATGAGGTTGGGGTTGCAAGCTTGCTGATGATGGAACACCTTAGAATCCATGGAAATGACCTTAAAATGGGTTAGGGTTTGTGGGGAATGAAGGAGGAACGATTTGGGAGTGAATGGGGAAGTTTGGATATGAGAAAATGAAGAAAAGGCTGAAAACTCGAACTTAACAGGGCACTGGTCCTCTGGTACGACATTGACTAGCGACATTGCCCAGGGAAATGTAGCCTGGCAATGTTGCCAGGTGTCCCCAGGCCGCGGTACATCCCCTGCGACTATGACAGTGCGACTATGAAACTGTCATAGTAGCCGGGCATTGTCGCAGGACCTTCCCGGAGCCCCGAAACCCGACTTTTTCACTGCCAAGACTCCTGATACTCCAAGGGACTTTAAACAATACATTTCCCAAAAAAAACCCACTTTTTACATGCCGCAGAAATGTCCGGGTGACATTTACTTACCGAAAATTACGGGTGTTACACATTTGTAAACTCCTTATGTACTTTTCTCATTTTTGGATGCTTTGTTTATGGTCAGAACATTATACCTTGCGTATTTACAGGTTTTAAACTATCCCAATTTTAGGGTGTATAGATGAACTAAAATGCACTGGATCAATCCCCGTATAAAGCGGATTCATGGGTGTGTTTGAGATTAAAAGTGACCAAGGGTCCAGATCCCTTCTTACCTTCTCACCTTAACTTTTCTTCTCACACGATCCTTCGTTTATACATATATTGTTAGGTTTAAATAAGAAACATAATTATGTTAAGAATGTGAGAATGTGAGAATCAATCTCATCCATTAGATTAGAATTACTATTTTGAATGTTTTTATTTAAGTGCAAGACATATGTAATATATAGTAATTAAGATAATTCTAAAAAAAATCAAATATCCTAATTTATCTTCTTCTTTTCCATAATTGTTTTTGAATATTATTAATTATCGATTTTTGATCCAATCTTCCACCATGAAATCATTGAAAAATTTTACAATCTTGAAATTGAATTAAATCTCAATCACCTAAATCTCATTTGAGAACATAAACATGTACATTAATGTTCTTCATTGATCGTTTGAAATGGAATTAAATGCAAAAGATCCCGATGAACCATTATCAGATAGTGATAATCAAATGTATATTGGCTATATGTGATCATGTAAATCATAAAATAGATTCACATGTGATTATTAATAATAACTTTTAGGTGATCAGTCTACAACTTATAACTCATATTCATATCATCATATGTGAAGTTGTGAAACCTAAACATAGTTTCACATGTGAATTTTAATCACAACTTTAACATGAATCAATTTACAACTTAATTTTAACTCGTATTCCTATGAGAGCTTGTGAAACCTAACATAGATTTAGATGTGAATCATAATCATAACTCGTACGTGAATAAGTTGAAACATATATATGACCAAGATTCATATGTGAATTTTAATATATATATATATATATATATATATATATATATATAGGGTTGGGTTCCGTTGAGAATGAAAGTGATTGTGAGAATTGTAAGAAATAATCTCCACCCGTGGATGCGCATTACGATGAGATGCACCAGATCAATTCCCGTGTCAAACCCGCTTCATGGGTGGGTTTGAGACTACAAAATGATAAAGACTTCAGATTCCTTCTCACCTTAACTATTCTTCTCATATGATCCTTCATCTCATATGATCCTTCATCTCTCTCTCTCTCTCTCTCTATCTCTCTATCTATCTATCTATCTATCTATCTATCTATCTATCATTGATCTTAAACTAGAGATAATGAAATTCTACTTTTTTTGTATAATTTATTTTATTAAAAATATTAATTATATATATATATATATATATATATATATATATTAGATGATGTGATTTAAAAGAAATTGGGTAACCTATTTTTTATTTTTTAAAAAATGGGTAAAAATTCGAAAAAAATAATGCATTAGTAATTTTGCAGATTGTATTAGTGATTTGGTTTAATAGAAGTTTGAAAATGTCCCACAACTTTCTTAGTGTAATTATTTTATTTCACTCTTTTAATAATAAGTGATGGTCGAAAGTGAATAAAAGAAACCTAGGAGTCTTTTCGCAAATAAGTGAAAGGAGTTCACTTAGGGATAAAAACCCTAAAACCTCTACCATTCTATTTTTGGAGGCGTGGAGAAAAGAGAAAGGAGCAGAAGAGGTTAGCTGAAGATTTCAATCTTGAAGGGGAATGAAGAAGAATCTAAGAAATTGAAGAATTTCATCCTAAGAGGTAACCTCCCACTCTAATCTTTCGTTTTGATGAAGAGATTTGAAACTCTTGTTGTAAACTTAGGAGTTTTCATTCTTTCCTGTAGAGTTGGTTTTGTTATCGAAATCTTGAGAAATCTAATGGCTAGTGAGGATTGAATCTGTCGTATCGAGGTTTGTCATATAAGTTTGTTGATATTCGACTTTGAGAGAATGGAAAACGTTGGAAATCTCCATTTGTGAGATCGAGGGTCAGCATTGGGATCTCCCTACAAATCGGTCAAAAACCTCGACCTGGGAGTAGGGAGTGAATCGGTAGCGTAACCACCGGGAGAAGGACGAACCAGGATTGGGATCTGGATGTGTTTGAAATCGGGATTAGAATCGGGTGATACCGGGCCTTGAGTTGGAACCGGGCGATACCGGAACCCGGTTGGAACCGTATGACACCAAGACCGGGAGTGGACCCGGGTATTACCCAAGCTAGGACCAAAATCATAATAGGCCGAGACCGGGACTAGAACCCGGATAGGCCTGGATCGAGTGTAAAATCCGGTCATACCGGTAATTGAGGTTCAATAGGTTTGGATGGATTTCTTGGTCGAGGTATAACCGATTAGTGATCAGAGTTTAACAATTATCGTCGGGCATTGTCGTCCTGGTGGCACCGAAGCCTAAAATCCACTTAGAAAACTAAGGCAACCCATTTCCAAATTCAAATAATCAAAACAAGGGTTCTCAAAATGATTAAAGGAACAAGTTTTACTTATAAGAATTTCGGGGTGTTACAATCCTCCCCAACTTGGAATCGATTTCGTCCTCGAAATCGAGGCTAGGCAAAAAGGTGAGGATACCTCCGTTTCAAATCTTCCTCAACTTCCCATGTCATATTAGCACCACAGTGGTGTTTCCACTACACCTTGACCATCACGACTTCCTTTATCTTCCACTACACCTTTATCTAGATTGGCTCTGGGTTCTTCCACATAACGGTTACCCTCGTCTACTCTTATCTCTGAGAGAGGGATGAAGCTCTCTTCTTCCGCCAAGCATTTTCGAAGGAAACAAATGTAGAACGTGTTACGGATCCCACTTATTTCTGGAGGTAACTCCAGTTGGTACGCTTGAAAACCCACATGCTTAAGGACCATGAATGGCCCAAGGAAACGGGGACTCGACTTCCCGCGCTTTTCGAAACGGATTAACCCTTTCCAAGGGGATACTTTAAGCATTACACGATCTTCCACTTGGAACTCCATCGGTTGCCTCTTCTTGTCGGCATAACTCTTTTGCCTATCTTGAGTCGTTTTCAACCATTCCCGAATGTCTTTCACTTTGTCGGCCGTTTCCTACACAATTTCGGTCCCGACGAACTACTTCTCACCCGCTTCAAGATAACACACGGGAGTTCTGCACTTCCACCCATATAAGGCTTCAAACGGTGCCATCTCAATGCTCGAGCGGTAGCTATTGTTGTATGCAAACTCAACCAAAGGTAGGTGAGAGTCCCAACTACCCCCGAAGTCAATCACGCAAGATCTCACCATATCTTCTAGCATCTGGATAGTTCTCTAACTTTGGCCGCCGGTTTAAGGATGGTAGGTTGTACTCAACTTCACTCTTGTACCCAACTCTTTCCGTAGGTCGTCCCAAAAGTTTGAAGTGAACCGACTATCACGATCCAATACTATAGATAAGGGCACTCCATGCCATGAAACCACTTTATCGATATAAATATTTGCCAACTTATCCATTGGTAGGGTCTCGCGCATGGCTAAAAAGTGAGCGCTCTTGGTCAACCAGTCAACTATCACCCAAATGGTATCGTGACTTCTCAAGGTTTTCGGCAACTTAGTCACGAAATCCATGGTAATGTGTTCCCACTTCAACTCAAGGATCTTTAGGGATTGAAGACTTCCGTAAGGTCATTGGTGCTCGACTTTCACTTGTAGGTAAGTCATGCACCGCTCCATATAGCGTCCCACATCTAATTTCATAACCGGCCACCAATAATGTATTTTCAAATCCCTATACATATTTGTGCTCCCCGGATGGATGGAATACTTGGACTTATGGGTGTCTTCAAGAAGAAGCTTTCGGTTTCCCCCCAACCTTGGGCACTCAAACTCGTCCATTCAACGATTTTACTCCACGGCTATCCTCCGTCAAGAGTAATCGTTGTTTCTCCATGACTTCATCCTTGAAGTTCTCCTCTAATAAACCCTTCGCTTAAGACATCTTAATTTTCTCAATGAGGCTTGACACCAACTCGATTCTCGAAAGAGTGGCCTGGATGCTTCCGTTATAGTCTTTCTGACTGAAAGCGTCGGCTACCACGTTTGCCTTACCGGGGTGGTAAAGCAACTCGCAATCATAATCCTTGAGTAACTCGAGCCACCGATTTTGCCTCATGTTCAACTCTTTCTGATCAAAGACATATTTCAGACTTTTATGATACGTGTAGAGTATACATTTTGTGCCATAAAGATAATGTTGCCATAGCTTCAAGGTGAACACTACCGCCGCTAACTCCAAATCTTGGGTAGGGTAGTTCTTCTCATGAACCTTGAGTTGCCTCAATACGTAAGCGATCAGCTTACTTCTTTGCATCAACACGCAACCCAAACCCATCTTTGAAGCATCGCTATAAATCACGAAGTCTTTCGACCCTTTGGGTAGAAATAGTATGGGAGCTTCACACAACTTCTTTTGTAAAGTCCGGAACGCCTTCTCTTGCACCTCGGCCCAAACAAACTCCACGTTCTTCTGAGTTAAAGCGGTCAATGAAAGGACAATCTTGGAGAAGTCTTGAATAAATCTCCATTAATAGCTCACTAAACCCAAGAAGCTTTGTATCTCGGACAGACTCTTGGGAGGTTCCCAATTCAATTTTATAGGGGTCCACTTAATTTCACCCGTCTCGAGTGAGAACGTGGCCCAAGAATTGAACCTCCTCTAACCAAAAAGTCACACTTGGAGAATTTAGCAAACAATTTATCCTTTCTCAATACCTCTAGGACTTCTCGTAGATGTTGCTCGTGATCCGTATCGTTTTTGGAATACACGTATATCTCATTGATGAACATAATGACCGACTTGTCGAGAAATGGTTGACACACTCTATTCATCAAATCCATAAACACCGCTGGTACATTAGTTAGGCCAAACGATATTACGAGGAACTAGTAATGGCCGTAAGGCGTCCTAAAAGATGTCTTTAGGATGTTATTGTAACACTCCGAATTTTGAACCAAGTAATTAATTCATATTATACTTTTGCCTTTATGAAACCACCCTTAGAATCGTCGCGAAACCAAGTTTGAACTGTCGAGTTTTGGAGGGGAAGGGATCCTCGGCGACAATGCCTTGGCGACAGTGCCCTTAGGCCTTGTCGCAGGTCACAATTGCCTTCTATGTACCACCTACGGTACATTTTCGGCTAGTATGGCCGGCGATTATGCCCGGGGCATACTCGCGTGTCATAATCGCCGGAGCTGAAGGGCTCGCAGTACATCTTCCACGAGAGTGACATGCGATAGTGCCCATGTCACTCTCGTCGGTCAAGGTCGCCGTCTGGTGGGCAGGGTCATTAAATGAGACTTTTATGTGGTTGGGTTTCATTTGTTGCTATCCAAGAGATTGAGGTTCGATTTTCTCTCAAGGTTAGGGTAAGTTTCCATCCTTTTTTCCACCCTCCTCCTTCATTTAATGCAAACCCAACTACAAGAATCTTGACATTTATGATCCTTGATGGTTCTAGGGTTATTGTGGTAGCTAGCTCATTTGGAGAAAAGCTTCAAGTCACCTCCTCTACTTCTAGGGTTTCATTATTTTAGGGTTTTTACATTGCAAATCTTATTGGTGAGTCTCCTAACCTTTATTCCATTACAAATGTGTTATTTAATGCTTATGTGAAGAATATGAGGAAATGCGAAGTTAACCTAAAACTAGGGTTTTGTATATTTTACTAATGTATAGATGATTTTCCTAGTATAAGTTATTACATGTCATGAGGGTTCCTTTACACATACAAAAGTATAAAATGAACTATATCTTGGTTAAGAATCATCTTTCATACTAATGGGTTTTGGTTATAAATGACTATATTGGTTACTAAGCTTGTCATACTATTGTAATGTGTCTTTCGTGACAAATGAATTGTGCATATGAATATGATCATGTAATGTGTATTATCATGCTTTAGAATGGGATATATTGTACATGTGATATACTACATTTTCTTGGTCATGTCCTAATTGTGAGGTTAATGTCTATTTCCTTGTACACGAGGATTTAGATGGCATATTTATATGTGGTGTTAATTGTTGACCGTTTGGTCACTAGCGAGTAGACAATAAGGGATGTAAGTCCTTGAGGTGTAACTCGTCTAGATTGGATAGGCACCCATGTCTGTAAGCCCTTGAGGTGTAACTCGACGGAGTAAGCGCTAGAGGCATAAACGGTTTAAGGATTGTGATGTCTGTTATGGCATGGGAACTAGAACCAGGATATGTGATGAGATCCAATAACATCATGGGTGACCCCATTCTCGTGTTCTCGTCACCCAAGATGGTAACGGGTCTCTCCCGTCTTTCAAGAATTATCTCTTGTGTATTTGCACATGAAATGGAACATCTGTTTCAAATGGAATGTTGACATTGGTTCAACTTGTGGGTGCTTCGGTAACAATTGATTACACTAAAGACGTTTACTTTATAAACTGTTAAGTCTTAGATATATCTCTAGACTTTGGCCTAACACTTGTTTTGGTGTTCTATGGCTCACATGTTCTTCAAGTAGTGTGCATAGGGCACCCTGATCCACCGAGCGTGTACCTAGGATCATTCAAGGACCGAACATTTTGGGATTTATGAGAGGATCGTTTTGGAGACATAACAACACCCGCCTTTACTCTAGTTGATTTATGTTCTAGATTAATTAGGTTGTTGTGATTTATGTTTCATTTCTTCCACTACTATAATTACTACAAACTACCCCATTGTTGTTGGGTTTTAGTTGTCATATTTACACCTTTTATAAATTCTCATATTTTAGACGTCATATTGCCGAAATTTTAATTTTTAAATTTATTAAATTTTAGGGTGTTATAGTCATCCTCCTTCACCCTCACTTGATGATATCCTGAGCGTAAGTTGATCTTCGAGAAACAACTCTCCCCTTGAAATTGGTAAAACAAGTTGACGATTCTCGGAAGTGGATACTTTTTTTTCATCGTCGCTTTGTTCAACTCTTTATAGTTGATGCACATCCGCATATATCGTGCCATCCTTCTTCTTAACAAACAAGACCGAAGCTCCCCAAGGTGACGAGATCGGTCTCACAAAACCCTTATCTAGGAGGTCTTGGAGTTGGGCCATCATCTCTTGCATCTCGGATGGAGCTAACCGGTAAGGGGCTCGAGCAATCGAAGCCGCCCTCGGAACAAGGTCAATCCAGAACTCTACTTGACAGTCAGGTAGCAAACCTGCAAGTCTTCCAAGAAAACATCGGGAAACTTGTGCACCACCTTCACGTGTTCAAGTTTATTCTTCTCAAGCTTGGAATCTATCACGTATGCCAGAAAGGATAAACATCCCTTCACTAAGCATTTTTGTGCCTTAGCCACGGTGATAATCGCTACATCACCCTTCCTTCTTTCACCTTACACCACCACCATCTCGCTACTCAAAATGGGTAGTCGTATTAGTTTCTTGGAGCACACTATCTCGGCTTTATTCTTAGCTAGCCATTCCATTCCTAGCACTACGTCCAACCCGCCAATCAACATAGGCATCAAATTGATTGAAAACTTCTTCCCTTAAATCTCGAGAGCACAACCTTTCAAGACATCATAAATCACCACTTGACCACTGTTCACTATTTCTACCACTAAAGCATCTTCTAAACTACTAGTCGGCATGGCAAGCTTTTGAAAAAACTTATCGGATATGAAAGAGAAATTGTACCCGAGTCAAATAACACACGCGTAGGTACGGAGTTTAGAGAAACGTACTCGATACCAATTCGGCAATTGCCTTGGCCTCTTCGGTTATCATTTGGAAAGCTCAACCCGAAACCATCAGAGGGTTCTCCTTCTTCTCCGGAGCACTACTTGTCTTCCACTTCGGACAATCTTTCCAGAAGTGTCCCGACATCTTGCATTCAAAACAAACGAGTCCCTTTACCGGGCAATCTCTTGTAGCATGGTCGGTCTTTCCACATTTGGCACAAGAGGTGGGGTTGGAGTTACAATTACCATGGTGCTTGCTTTGACATCTTGGGCGCCACCTCGCCGCTCGGCGGTTGTCAAAACTCCTTCCCCCATTGAACCGTCTCAGCCTCTTGAGAGCATGGGGTTGCTTTCCCACCTTATCTTTTCCCCCAAAACCTATCTCCCTTATTTTCCGCGAGCGTGGACATCCTTCATGATTTGAGCCTCTTCAACAGTCTCACGAAGGGTAGAGGTTCGAGAGTTGTGGACCATAGACATCATATCCGCGGGTAGGCCTTTGAGGTAGGCCTTTATCTTTTCCTTCTCGGTTGGGGCCACATGCTTCACCAGACCCAACTTCTCCATGAACTGTTGGGTGTACTCCCTTACCGACATATTCCCTTTCTTGAGAGCTCGGAGTTCTTCCTCAATCCGATCCATATATCCCTCTATTTATAGTATTTTTCCATAACCTTTTTCATGAATTCGGTCCAAGATAACTGAGTCAAGACAGTAGCGGAGAGGGTGGACTTAGTGACGTTCCACCAAATGAGAGTTGGACCCCTTAGCATCAGAGATTTAAATCTCACGTTCTGGTCGTCTTTACATTCACAGGCATCGAAGGCCTGCTCGACCTCCCGCATCCAGTTCATACAGGCAACTGGATTGTCAAACCCGGTGAACTCCGGGGGTTTAGTTCATAGAAATGATTTGTAGGATCAAGTCCTCCTACCCTACCTCCCTTCATTCGTCACTGGCTCCTCGGTTGGGATCACAACTCCCGTACCCCCGGAACCTCCAACTACTATATTTTCAACAATCGTCTCGTTCCTACGGTTGCTGACATCTCGGTCCTCGATAACATTAAAGAGGAATTCTTATTGCTTGGTATGGCCTCGTTCATTATAAGTATCAATCTGGCTATCATCTCTGATTGAGGGGTCACCTCATAAATAACCGGGTTGGATGAGGCCAAGTCAACCCTCAGAATCACTTCTGGCCCTTCGCCCAACAATGGCGGTATGGGCGGATGTACAGTGGCCTCAACCCTGTCCGGTCTCAGCTGTTGAAGTGGTTTCCTCGCCCCCATCAATGCGTGTACACGGTCTACCTCACGTACTTACCATCCTTAATATTCCACACACATGAGGATGTAGGTAAGAAATAGATTATACGAATTTAAATACGAAGAAAAATGTACTATACATTCATCAATTATCATAACAATAGTACATCAAACATGTTCACGTAACAATATATTCATAATAGCATTTGCTAAGTGAAATTATGAACATATTATACACAAGAATTCTCATTACCATCACCACAATTCTCAATTAGTGTAATTTTGTCGACTCTAAGACCGTCCTATCTTAGAAGTTCTACCCAAATCTCACAAATCATAACTTAACATCTCAGCTTAAGTCTAGGCATCTTACATTCATACCTAGTTCGCTTAAAGTAGGGCTATGATACCAACTTGTAACACCCTAAAAACAGGGGAAAATTTAAACCTTAAAATTTACGAAATACGACATCTTAATAAATGGGAAATCACCCAAAAAGGGGAAGTGTAGAATAGCGTTTACAATTTCTATAAATAGACATTAAGATCAACAACATACTAATCTAAACAACGATATCTAGATTATGAAGGTCGTCGCTCAATCTCCCAAAAGAATATATCTTTCATGTACGTCGTGTCTCCAAAAGTCCTAATTCAAAAGATGCCACAATGGCCCAACACTCATCCCTCAAAGCTTGTCCGACCTGCCGCTAAGGGACCTGTTATACATGTCATTTGAGAAAAAGTGTTAGGATTTACACCTAGTGAGAACAACCAGTTTATATAAATCCGTTAAACGTACAATTTGAAAAGGAGATTTTCAATTTCAATAAACAGTTTTACTTTCCCCAAAATACCACATACGACCCATGGGGTCCAAATACATCTTGCGATGACGAGGGAGACCCGGTTTCCAAGGATCGTGGCGGAACATAAAAGTAAGCCATTTTTCAAGTTGTGACCTCAATATTAGGATCAACTCCACGAGCTCGTCGACTCGTACTCAGATATGGGGGAGGGCACCCAATGTGTGTCCCTGAATCAAGTTTCTAATTATAAACAATTAACAAAAACAAGATTAGTAAAACTACCTGTTTCAATTTCAATTCAAGAATCAAATTGTTTACAACTTTCTCTCTCTACAAATCTCTTTCTCTCTCTAAAACTCTCTCAGAATACATACAATTCCTCTAGTCATATATCTATTAAAACAAAACAAAACTATTTATACCTCTCAACAAAAACAAAGAAACAAAACAAATACACTTTGACTTTGACTTTATTACACAAAGACTTTGACTTTCACTGAGAGTTGACTTTCCAGCTTTTGACTTCTTGACTTTTGACCTTCTGTCTTCATGATCTTGTATCCAACATATTTATGCTCTAACAATCTCCCCCTTTGGATTCAAGATCATCTTAGAAAGATTTTGCAATTGAGTCTTCTCTTTAAGCTCAAAAAATACAATCTTCTTCATTTGTAACAAATTTCTTCTTTAAACACAAACATTGTAACCTCTCATTTCTTTGATTCCCAAGTCTGTCTTTGACAAATATTAACAATATCCCCCAAATAAGATAGAAACGATCTTCAATAATCTCTTCAAGACTATCACAAAACTCTTTCGGACTCCGGAAAGAAATTATCTCCATTTTCAGCTCTATTTGCTTTAGTAACAAACCATCAAAGAAAATTTCTGAAAATCCAGCACAACTTCAGAAAACTTTGAACATTTCTCTTTGAAACTTTCAATCTTTGCCATTTTCTTTAACAACTCTCTCATTACTTGTACCTTCGTTCACATTTCTTGAACCTTCTCCCCCTTTTTGATGATTAGAGCATCGATATCATCAAACTTTCACAAGAAATGTCTTTATATGTTCTTACCATTGATATTACAAATGGAGCCTCTTATTCGTTGCCAATTCGAACAAAGTATTCATCTAGATCTTTTCAAATCCAGGCAAAATAGGAATGTAACACCCGAATCAACAAATGAATCAGTTAATATGCCTGTCAGTAACACGAAGTTACTGTGTGTAACGGATGCACATAGGAAAGGAGTTTTTTGATGTTCACTCCCCCAGGGCTTCCATCCAATCATCGAAACACCACAAAGGAAATTTCTAAAAATGTTATGAGAAGAAAACATATTCCTTGTGTGCTCGTGCAAGTGTAGAAAGAATTAAGCACATGATGATTGCTTTTATAAAAGGCTCAACATTATGTAAACCACTGAGACAACAGTAGATAAACACAGACTCAATGTGCATGATTGAAGTGCGAAGTTGGGGCAGACTTCCTTCTTTTTCAATATCCAGATTTTCCAAATGAAAACCAGATAGATTATATGATACGTCCCCAGAAAAAATATGAAACGTTTTCTTTTTAAGAAGAAAATGAGTGGTTGGTGGGGTTTTGTCAAGAGTTGGCATGGGCTAGATGCCTGTTTCAATAATGTTCACGAAGAATTGTGAAGCATTAGTAATGTGGCTGCCCGGCTCAGAAAGCATTACTCTGTTCTCTCACCCTCTTTCTTTTTAATCATTTGAGCTCACTGTTAACCAAACTCTCTTTTCCATTTTACCTCGTCACACAACCCACACTCATTTCTTTTTGACTCCTCACACTCAATCACTATGGATTAACTTCTTGGGTAGGAAACACTGGTTATCGTGAATCCATAGAAGTTCATTTAAGTCCTAGCACAAAGAACCCATATTTTCCTATAAAGCATATGTTGCTCAAAATGGTTTAACTTGAACAGTGAAAGCTCAAATACAAGTCAGATGTGTATATGCTCAGAATATAATCATGAAGATTTGAGCATTTTAAACATTAAAGAGATTTCAAACAAGTAAATTGAATGAATGAACATGAATGCAAGAAACTTGTTTGAAAATCTGACATTGTATGAAAATGATCAGAATGAAATGATTTATCAATTAAGGCCTCGGTCAGCAAAAATAGAATGTTGTCTATATGAAACAAGATATAGACATTCTTGAAAGAACGTTTTGAAATAAAATCACGCTCAAATTTTGAAATTCAAACGAGGTGTCTTACCATCGAAAATTTGTTTCAAGTTAGAGACATGGTAAGAACAAAGTCAACAAAAATATTAAACCGGTGTGTGTGAATACTTGACAGTATATGGAAAAGATAATACTCAAGTATTAATCTTTGGAAACACACGGTTTATAAACATGTAAGCACAACTAAAATATGAAATCATTTAAAATCGCACTTCCAAATCATGAAATCTATTTAAGAATCGGGAAGTGGTTTGAAATTTAAGAACATGTTTTCTATGATTGAAAGTCGTCCTTATTTCAACCATATATGAGATTAAGAATAGAAATAAATCTTTTGATCTTGTCTTAAATCTCATGAAGTCAGCTTAAAGTCATATAGGATATGATCTTGTAAGCATCCTCTCAATCTGCATCAGTCAGAAATTCCGTCAAAGCAACTTTATTCACAACATTTATTGAAAAATAAAATGACATAAAGCAGTAAAACAGAGAATGTACGAGTTCTGATATGAAGTAATTAGAAGTCATAATTCTTACTCCCTCTGAAATTATGCATCTGTGATTTATCAGTGAAAAAGCACATGATAGAGATCTACAACTCCCCCTGAAGTGTAGTTCATCATATCTTCCGAATGCATATTTCCAGAAAAAGAAAAATATGTACTCCCCCTTGAAGGTTGATTTCCTCTTTTGAGTATTTGAGTACAATCTCTTATCAGCTCGAGAGTAGCATCTCTTTTTCATCGTTTAAGTACGAGTCCTAAACTATTGTGTTTAGAAGTCAAACTTCATTGAAGTACGATTCCTGAACTGTAGTATTCAGAAGCCATCCATCGGTTCTCTTACTCCCCCTTGACATTAGATTCCTGCAACACAGAATCATCTTTCGGCTTTGGTACCCACTGGTATTTGGGTCCATGTTTGTTAGTTGTAGTTCTAATAGAAGTAACAGAATAAGAACCATACCCGTAATGATCACTAGACTTATGAACAAAATCATATGTATGATAGTAAGAACAATACCTTTTCCTAGATAACCTGATCATTTGATCTCTCGAATAAGAAAAATCAGATTTACCTTTCAGCACTTTGTTCTTCTTTGCACTTGATGCATGTACAAATGATTTGTTTTCTTTCTTCTTTCCTTTCTTTTCTTCCTTCTTCTCATCCTTCTTTTCTTCATCTACTGGTTTTACCTTCCAAACTAGCTTTTCTTCTTCATATCCCCTTCTTCTCCTTCTTCTTTGGGTACCTGAACCATCTACATTTCTATCAAAGAAAAAGTTAGTTGTACGAATCTGATCAAATGAATTGACTAACCTTTTTGTAGAAACAAGTTTCTTATGTTAGCTTGCAGTTGTCTTGAACGAACATTCAGAATCAGCTGAATCATCTCGAGGTGTGTGGGTTTGTGACTCTGGATTCGTGTGCTCAGTCACCACAACCTTTGAAATAATGTCTTCAAGCTCTTTTATCCTTGAAGAATAATTGTCTCTTTCTTTGATGAGTAGGTCAATCTTCATCTCGAATTCAGACTTCGTATTTTGATCTTTCTATGCACTTTCAGATAGTTCAGATAGCTTGTCATTAAGCTTCTTAATCTTAGCCTCAAAAATATTCCTTTCTTCCTCAAAACCATTTTCAGCATTCTTTCTCTGACCAGATATCTCTTTGAAGATTCCAACATTCTTTTGTTCTATGGTCTTTCTTTCCTTTGCAAACTTTTCTCTTTCCAAAATAATCACTTTCTCAAAATCAGATATTTGTTGAGAAAGCTTTATACATTTTAGCTCAACTGTATTCTTCTCTTCACAACTCTTTTTGGAAAGTTCAGATAATTTCTTAGCAAATTCTTTCTTGTCTTTCTCAAAATTTGATCTGTCATTTTCAATAACACATTTGTCCTTAGCCATTTGTATCTTCAAATCTGATATATATTCTTCTGAAGCTCAATGTTTATATACTCCAAAGTCTTGATTTTCTCCTCATTCTTTTGGTTAGTTTGTGGTTGCATTTGGATTTGGACAAGTTGAGCTTCCAGATCTAAAATCTTTTCTTTTAACTCAGAGTTCTCATTTTCAACCTGAGAAACTTTCATTTTCAGATCGCTATTTTCAGTTTTCAATTCTATTTCCTTCTTTTCAACCAAACTGAGCTCATTCTTCAAATTCTTTTCAATCTCTTTCCTTTTATTTACACCATTCTTTACCATTTGATTAAGTCTATTAATTTCTGCTCTGAATTTCTCAATTACAACCCAGTTTTCTTTATTATCCTTTTCAAGCTCTGAAATTTTATTTTTCAGCCTTGCAATCTTATCTTCATCATCATTAGAAAAATATCCCATCTTGAATATCTGTTTCAACAAGAACTCGATTAAGATCGTTAGTCTAAATGAAATCAAACAAAACAGAAAATCTTGAAATAAAATTCAGAAATGAAATTTTCAAAAATCACCAAGTCTGGAATTCGCAAGGCACAAGAAATAACAATGAATTCGCAAACAACACTGAGATGCTAAGAATTCGCAAGGTGTACAAAAACACACACACATAATTCGCAATATTCTTTCAGAATTCGCAACTCATACACCTGCGAATCCTGAGGAATTCGCGATACTCACACTAGCGAATTCTATCCTTTGAAAAAGAAATTTCAATAAAACTTTTCGCAACACTCTACTCTGCGAATCCTTTGCAATTCGCAATACACACAGAGACGAATTCTAAGCAATTCGCAACATAGCCATCTGCAAATTCTATCCTTGTGTTTTCAAAAACAAGCCTATGCGAAATCTTATGAAATCTGCGAATTCTTGAGATTTTTCTGCGAATTCTTTCAACGATTACGAAATCTTGATACTCTGCGAGTTCTTGAGATGAGTTGTACCACCCCCTTCCCGAGATGGAAAAGGAGGTTACGTCTGAACCTAAAACAAATCGTTAACAAAAGCATACGGAGCACTATCACACCTGATTTAATAATAAACACCATCAAAAATAACAAATATCACAAACGATACATTTTTTTTCCTTCTTCCACTACATGAATTACAAAATAATAAATCTACATATTTTTATCGACAAACCTCTTATTTAGGATGAAGCTCTGAATCCCTTAAACTCTTTAGATTCCCTTCGAATACCTGTCGCGAAGAAATAAATGTGGTTGAGCCAAATGCTCAGTGCACAGATACAATGGATAACAAATGAATAATCGAACCCAACACCGAATATAACGAAAATCTGAATTTTGGACACGAGCCTCGAATTTTTATTTTTGAGTGTTCATGAAAACTAAATTGAGTATAATCATTCCACTCTAACTTCAACTACAGACCAAAATACCCCAAAACGAATAAAACAAACCAAAAGAAATTAGACCAAATGACTCAAATCTAATTGCATAATCAAAAGTCGTAACAAAAGAAATAAATCCAAGTTCATTATATCGAGACAATAATTTTGTCAAAGTTCGGGACTATCAAATCAAAACAAATATTGCCAACTAAATATGAAAACGAATATGGGAAGCTTAAATCAAAACCATATCATAAGATTGCATATCAAGCTCGAACAAATAATCGCATACACTTGAGTTTAATGTCACACATAAACAGATACAACAAGTGTCAGACATAAGCCACATAGGCACGTACGTTGGACATTCTCATCCAACTGTACTAAATAATGTGAGATGCGGTGTTGGGCACTACACCGTCATCCACCCTACAAACTAGGGTCGACCCATACGCCTCCCATCACACCACGCCAGCTCTCATCAGAGTACACAAAATCAAAAGGAGACGTCGTGGACTAATCACACCGTCACGGGTGGTGTCATGCCATCGGTGCCACAATGACGTGCCTATGGTACCCACATAGGTGGTTAGTAGCTCGGTACACCTTAACGTATAAACTTCAAAAGTATGTCACAACACATGTGGTCATACTAAATGAATATCAAATCATACGAATTACAAAACGAATAAAAAGGATATTTGAGCATACAAAAATATTGACCGTTCCACTTAAAAACTTTATTTTTCAAACACTCTAAAACTAAGAGACTTACAAATCGAAAGAAAATTAAATGAGACGAGTTTAGTAAACCGTTGACGTAACTTCATGTACGAACCTTTACAAAAGAGTTTGAAACCGAAACGTACGGCAAATCAAATCCGAACATAGACTAGGAATTTCACACTCACAACTTTTCGAAATCATATCGTACTATTTTCAGAACTTTACACGTTTACAAATCCGATATTTTATTATAATTCCAATAAGTTTTAGAAAACAATATCTAAACAGAAGTTTTAAATAAATGTCTTGTGATTCCAAGTAATCAGGAATGAACCGAATTGGATTTAAAATAGATTTTTCACGAATTTTTGAAAACAGTTGCGATGTTCTCGACTAAAACGAGACCAGTTTCGGAAAACTCAAATTTTCGACACCTTAGCATAAAAATTACAGTTTGCTCGTGTGACAGTAAATCGTAGGCGACATCTTCAGCTTTTCAAAAACATATTGCATGCCTTAATCCGGTAAACGAGTTGTTTGTTATGATTTTTTACAAAAAGCACGAATTTTTCAGAATAAAAAAATCAGCATATCATATATAGAGTTCAAGTTTCTAGAATATTCGAATCTCGATTTATTATACGTAAGACCGAAAGAAGACACACCCGAGAATACACACGAACAAAAGATCAACTAAATGAATGGAAACACAAAATAACTTCGATGGAAGTAAAAACACATTATTGATTACCAAATCGAATAGAACGAATCGAGAGAAAAACAAAGAAACCATACACGTATTCAACGAATCAAATAAACACGTTTCGAAGGAAATTTATACAATGGATCAAATAAACATAAACGCGGAAACATAAAGAATCCGTACCTTAGCCAATATATGAACTTTGCTAATGAAAACCACATCATATTTCTTCAACGAATCTCAAAATCACGATCAAAACTTTGAAATACGAACCCAATCTCAAGCCTTAATATTTGATACTTGAAAGTAACTCTATCTTTTGCCTTTATCTTCTTTTTTTTAGCTTCCCTAGAAGATAATATGAGATGAAATCAAAAGAATTAGCACAAAATTGCTAACCCTAATTTGACCTCCACGCTACCTCTCGTGAAACACCAAAAGATAATCAAGTCTTAATTATTATTATTATTTTTTTAGAAACCAAATTACTCTACAAATAAACTACCACATCCAAACTTAGGAGATGTCCAAATCTCTTTTTTTTTTTTTGGCCCAATACATATCTAGCCCCTCTAGTTTCAAAAGATTTCCAAATTTGAACCAAAATATATGCTTATTAATTTCTTAAAAATTACGGGACATTACATGAGTCTTGCGAGTTCTTGAATAAGTCTGCGAGTTCTTGAGTTTTCGAAGAAAAACACCTCTGAATCGACTAAAAACACATCTAGACCTCAAATTTCGATCTGAAACTTCGACAAACTGACCACTAACATACCTAGAACGAAAAACTAGCAATGAATTTAAATCTAACTCACAAACTATTACAATTCGATTCAAATTTCAGTGAACAGAACTCGTGTAACTCGAACTCTACAATTTCAAAATTAGATGATCAATTACAGTGCAATTTGATACAAAAGATATACAAACTCAATCTAAATCAATATGCGAACACATTCTCATCAATTACAGACACTAATTTAACCAAAAACTCAAAATCCGATTCAAGAACTCAAGAACACAGTGTCGACAACTTTCTTGATTTGATTTCAATATGGATCTGCTCTGATACCAATTGTGTGTCCCTGAATCAAGTTTCTAATTATAAACAATTAACAAAAACAAGATTAGTAAAACTATCTGTTTCAATTTCAATTCAAGAATCAAACTGTTTACAACTTTCTCTCTCTACAAATCTCTTTCTCTCTCTAAAACTCTCTCAGAATACATACAATTCCTCTAGTCATATATCTAGTAAAACTATTTATACCTATCAACAAAAACAAAGAAACAAAACAAATACACTTTGACTTTGACTTTATTACACAAAGACTTTGACTTTCACTGAGAGTTGACTTTCCAGCTTTTGACTTCTTGACTTTTGACCTTCTGTCTTCATGATCTTGTATCCAACATATTTATGCTCTAACACCCAATGATCCTAATCATACTCATTCACTAGGATTACATTTACGGTCCATGGCTAGTATCCGGTCCTACATAACCGTACCAAATTTTCTTCCAAGGACCCAATGACTCAACTAGTTACAAACGAGAGTTATCCCCCAATTTAGCCGACTCAATACCTATGGATCCAATAGTAATAGTCTAGGATTTTGTCACAATTACATTAGTGATAAACTATAATCACACATAGAGTTCCACAAAGTCATAATTTCATGTACATGAAATTCTTTGCATATTCCATACCATATGGAACCAAATCAATATCAAAGTTTAACCATAACCTCTTCCATTTTACCATATAAATATTTCGTCTAAATAGATTTCCCAAAGTTATGCCATTCTAACATAATCATTGATGATACCATCAACAGTCCATCAACTAGAAAACTGAGTTTTAGCGACGGGCCTTTAGCGACAAGATGTTTCAGCAAGAGACTATTGTGACGACATGTCGTCTCTATAAACTGTTTTTGACGATACATTTACTTTTAGCGACGACAAAAGTCGTTGCAGAAACCCCGTTTCTTGTGGTATATATGTTCTTTTCTCCAAAATACTCATTTTCTTAAGTAAATCTTTCATTTAAGGGAAAACCATAAATATGACAAAAATGAGTTCATCCAAGTTGTTAACCACAAATATGTAAACTAAGTCACTTTTTATAACCTACTCATAGAACCCTTCATCATATTGTAAAAATAATAAAAACCCTAAAAATCTCCAAACACCAAGTTAGGTCAAAAGCACTTTATCAAGGAAAATGTAAACAAAAGATGATTAGAAGTCTAAAATAAGGTTTTAACACATATAAGATTTTAAAAGTTGAGAATGAACTCACATCCTTGGGTTTTGATAAAAACCCAAAAAACACTAGAAATGGTTGAGGTGATCTTGAAGTTGAGGGTGAGGAAGAGAACTCTTGGCCTAGCTTTTAAACTCTAGCATGGTGAAGGATGACAACTTGAGATTTCCAAGGATTGGTGACTTGAATGCTCTTAGTGGCTCGATAAATGCAGAGAAAAATCGTCCTATTGAGAAAGAATTAGGTTGGTGAAGGTAATAAATGAAGAATGAAGGAGAAAAAGGGTTTTTAAAGTGATATGGGCCCCGTCAGCGATATTGACACGACGATAGTGACATTGCATAACCGCATGAAACGTACCGCTGCTTCCCCCACTTTGGCGAGAGTGGCTGACGACATTGCCCATTTCACTCTCGCGGGGCGAGAACCCTCAGTGGCCCGCGACTTTGCCCAGCAACTTTGCCATCGGGCATTGTCGTCCCGGTGGCACCGAAGTCGAAAATCCGACTTTTTTGCACCCGAACCTTTACGTCCCACTTAGAAAACTAAGGTAACCCATTTCCAAATTCAAATAATCAAAACAAGGGTTCTCAAAATGATTAAAGTTATGTTTGAGTTAATTTTATTTTTTATCTAGGGTTTGTTCATTTTTTTTTTTTGCCACAGAAATCAATAAGTCAGCTTTGTAACATATTTGGAGTTTTTTGTTTCCCAAATTTGTGTTTGATTTCATGGGGTGAAATACATATAGAAGAAAATTGTGTTTGATTTCTTGAGGTGAAATAATATATAGACGGAAATTGTGTTTGATTTCATGAGGTGAAATAGATTATAAATGAAAATTGTGTAATTTGACTTCATGTGGTGAAATAACATATGTATGAAAATTATGTTGCATTTCATAAGGTGAAATAGCATATAGATGAAAAATGTTTTATTTCAAGAGGTGAAATAAAATGGTGAGTATGTATTTCATTTCATTTGGTGAATATCTGTTACCGAAATGACAATTATGCTATTTTCTAATTAAAAGCAACTTTAATTTAAAACCATAGAATCAAAACCAAATTAGGTCTTAGACGAGTCCTCATGGTTCTCAACCTTTTTGTGACTCTCATTTGATTACCATCATATATATATATATATATATATATATATATATATACATACATACATACACACACACATATAAATAAGAACCCCGTATATTGTAATAATTGTGAGAACTATTATCGTAAGAGATTGTTTCACATGATTTTTTCCATATAAGAGTATAATTTAATATATTGATTAACATTATATTTGTTTCACAATGTGTTTATTTCATATGTATTAGTTCACAATGTGAAACTGTTTAGTTGTATTTTGTGTTTCACAAACACATAAAAGATGTTCACATTATGATACAAATATATGTTAATCAATACACTAATTAAATCCAAGTCGTTGATGGGAAAAAAAATCATGTGAAATAACACATGATACACCGATTCTCAATGTTATCATAATTTTATGGATTCTCAAATGAAATGCCCCATATATATATATATATATAAATGTTCAAACGAGAACGTTAAATATTTAAGAAAACAACAAATGTACAAAATCATATGTGATTTTACATTAACCCAAAAAAAACAGACGCTTGCGACTTTGGCCGTGACCTAAAGTCGCAGGCAAGGTCGCGTGAATCATATATGATTTTGTATATGAATTATATATGATTTTATATGTAATCGGTTGTTTTATTGTTTTCTTAAATAGATACATTTCTCGTATTAACCCACCTCTCTCTCTCTATATATATATAACATAAGATCATACAATAATTTAGGGCCATGTCGGTTGTTAAACGTGATTTACGTTGCAAACTGACCAGGGACCAACGAGAGCATGCCATGTGTCTAGAACATTCACAGGAAATTCATCATGCATGTATGTTGTAAAAAGTCACCTCCACTATTGATGATGGAGGCACCACTCATGTGTCGCGCTCTCTGCTTATCCCCGGAACTTAAAGCAAGTTTGGAACTGGACTTTATGAAATGGAGGTAATTTCATTAATTATTAATTTAAACTAATCTACTTTTTTCTACTTATTGTGTTGAGACAAAAGGAAACTGCCTTTTTATTCTGTTCAGTCTTATCCGGTTCCAGCCTAATGTAAACGTAAGGATAATTAATCAATGTCTAGTCTTGTGGCGTCCAATCTCACATAACAAAAGCACCATGTAGCTTGGAACTCGACAAGAAACTAAATTGTTTTTTAATTTAACCCCCTTTAAAATAAAAAACTAAGAAAAAACCATTAATGAACCTGCTAAAGGTTACATCTTTTAATTAAGTAAACATTTATAAACTAGTAGAAGATGATTATATGTAGATTCCTTTTAATAGTTAATGACTTGTATAATGATTGATGCATTATAAAAATCCAAATACTATAGCTTCATTCATGTTCCATCTTTGTCCTCCATTAATTCAAAAGCAGCTTGTTAAAAGACAAACACAGGTTGTATTTTGCATGTTCATATACAACACCCTTCATAGCCTATAGCTAGCAATGAATTAAGATGAACATCATGTGATGTATGTTTTAACCATGATAACTTGCACATTCTTTGTGTTGACTTATATATAGACTACCACTGCACCCATATTATATATGTATCTATATATGATTCAAGAAACTATACTATTAGAAAAAAATGATTAAATATAATAAAGGATGTAAGCCTTCACCGAAAGAGGACAAAAACCCTCCAATTAATGAACACCACATATGCTTGCATTGCAATTTGCAACCCACAAGTTGTAGTTTTCCGTCCGACTGAACGAGACAAACGAGAGTCACGCAAACGAGTAAAAGAATTGTGGAAGGTTTTAATGTTATAATTGACATTGATATTTAGTATCCATCAATCATGCTCCATCTCCCACAGTTTTGTCCCACCAATTTTGATGGGACAAAAAAGAGATACATGTTTGCTATTCTCTCCCTGTCATATCCTAGTCTTACCAATTTCTAAACGTTCTAATAATAGACTGTTTTATAAAACTTATTTTGTAAGACTAAAAAATAAGGCTTTCAATATAAAAACGTTGTAATAAGTTTTTAGGACGCCTTTGGACGTCTTTACAAGTTTCGTATGCCACTTTTAATACAAAGCGTCACATTAGCTATTTTATAAAACACTTTTGAGAAAATGTTCTATAAACCCATTTTTCAATAGGACATTTGTTTTTATAGGATATTCAGATTGTGTTCTATAAAATAGCTAATACCACCATTTTTTTATAAAAATGTCCTAAAAACATGTAATGACGCTTAAAAACGTCGTATAAACTTATTACAATGCTTTTAAATATGAGAACTTTATCTTTTGGTCCTATAAATTAAATCTTACAAAGCAATCTATTAGAAAACTTAGAAATATTTGGGTTCTATAAACCCAACTTTTTTTGTAATGTATAATGAAACGTAAAGTATTGGTGACTTTAACTTGGTATATATGAGTTCTTGAAAAATGACCAGTGAGGGCATGAAAAAGCAGGGTTTTCCTTTTTAGTAGGTGGAATATTAGAAAAAGGATTAAAGATACCCCTACCACTAAAACACAACAATAATTAAAAAAAAACCTCTTTTCCATCCATTCGTAAAAGTTTTGACTTCAATTTGTTAATTAACAACAAAAAAAATTAACTTTTAATTATATACAATCTTTAGCATCGAAGTATATAACGATTGAAATTGACAACAACTTGCATTATATATTATGATTTTGATTTGTTTATAAAACATTCAAAATTGGAATATCAATTATTATATTGTTTTATAAAGCATTCAAAATTGGAATATCTTATTTTAAAATAATTATGGGGCTGTTTGGTTCAAGCAAGAAATGAAAATGGTAATGAATTTTCATTACTCCTAATTTAACTTGGAATGAAAATTTGTGCGGGAATTGACTCATTATATTATATAAAGCTATACAGTTTCTTTTATATTCAATCACATTAATAACTATTTAATACCTCTAATTAAATACACCCTAATATATATTATTAAAATGTTAATTGAGTAGCTCCATAGAATGCAACAAAAACCTTAATGATAAAATATCGTCGCATTTGTGGCCATTCATTTCCAGGACTGGTCCTAGGGTTTTTGATGCTCTGTACAGAAAAGCTAAAAAGTTCCCCTATGCCTTTTTTTAAGCAAATTTGAAACGACGAAACGTAAGATTTTTTAAAGGGTATGGAACCTAGTCAAGTTAGGCGGCTCATTCCTATGTCCGATTTTTATTAGTTATTATTAGTTTTAACTAAAATAGTAAATTGTAAAATTCATAATTGATGTCACTCTCCATTGCAAAGAACAAGAGCCCAAAGGTCCAATAAGGCAATAACACAATATGTTGTGTAGCTTGTACAGTGTGCTCTAAAGTGATGTAGTGATGTGCTCCAGAATTTCAATTTTCAATATGCAACTATGCAAGACAAGATATTCTCAAAAGACAAAAGTCCCTTAGGCCTTACTGCAGGAAGGGATCGTTTACCAAACGCTTATCAGGTAAGCGCCTATCGGCAAAAATCACCACTGCCATTTACTTTATCGGGTAATACTTAGGATGCGTTTGGTACGCAGACTAAATGGGACGGGACAGGACAAAAAAATTAGTTCTATGTTTGTCATGCCATGGGACAACAATGAGGTTGGACAAGATGGGACAAAATCTGATTTTCATGGGACAAAACTTAAGTAATTTTGTTCCACCAAAATAGGTGGAACAACCTGGGACAAATCAGAAGATTACCAAATTGCCCTTCTATCCTATTAACATCTAAACCAGAAAATGCTTCCAGCTTCTTCTAAATCGCCTCCCATCCTCTCTGTGTCGAACAATATGATTTCTTCACAATCTGACCTCTTCACAACCCAAATTGATTTTTGATTTCCTTTGAAATCGAACCTAGTCTGTTGTGTTTTGATTTCTTTTTCTTAATCGGTTTCTTTGCAAATCGATTTCTTCATTCAAATCGAGTGTTGGCACAAATCGGACCTGCACAGACCTGCAAATCGAACCCTAGTCTATTGTGTCTCGATTTCTTTTCCTAATCGGGCTCTTTGCAAATCGATTTCTTCATTCAAATCGAGTGTTGGTACACAAACTTGCAAAAATCGGACCTGTACAGACCTGCAAATCGATTTCTTCATTCGACCGAACCACAACCTTAAACTTGTTGGTACACAAACCTGGACAAAACTTGTTTCTTCATTCAATCGATTTCTTCATTGGACGGTTGTTGGTGAAGGATTAAGAAGATGAAAACCTAATCACTAATATGCGGCGGCTTGATGGAGGGGCAAGGAGATGAAAACCTATCACTATTATGCATTTGATTTTATTAATAAACTTATTTATAAATAAAATAATTTACATATTTACTTGATTTTATGGTAAAAAGATATTAAACATTTTTAGGGGTAATTTGGTCATTTTAACAATTTTGTTCAGTCTTGTTTTAGTTGTACCAAACACATGACAGACAATTAGTCTAGTCCCGTCCAGTCCTATCCCGTCCTGTCCTGTCCAGTCCCGTCTCATCCGGTTTGCATACCAAACGCTACCTTATGGCCATCAAAGTGGATTGATGGTAATCGTTTATAACCAAGTAAGGGCTTACCGCGTAAGAGTCATCACCCTGACTAATCGGGTAAAAATCTCGACCCTCGCTTTCCTCATACCGGGTAAGATTGTCAGTCCTTATTATGTTCAGCCTGTAAGATAATTGAACCGATAAGTGCTTACCAATGATAGTGTTTAGTAAACGACCCCTAATTCAGTAACCCATACAAGAGCTTGTTATCATTTAGAAATTTAGTTTTTTTGCAAAAAAGAATTAAAGATTCATAAATCATAATATGACTCACTGCCAACAACTCAACAAGCTCAATCAACAAATGAACAATGAATACATAATACATTATACAATGAATACAAAACAAAATTAAATGTTAGAATTTAGAAGCAATTTCATACGTGGGACTTGGTAGTAGGTTCAATTGAGAATTTTAAGGGAGAAATCAATTAATCTCTTTGAACCTTAAACCAATTTTCCACTTCCAGATTTGAAGAAATACAATCGCAATTGATATAGAACTGATGATTGATTACATGAAGATTTGAGAACCAATAAAGTGTTCATAATGCACTACTACCATGCCTTGGTATTTATAGTTAAAGCTCGATTCATAAAATATTAAACTCAAAACCAATAATAGATAAAAATTTAATGCCCCATGGGCTTTGATGCCCTGTGCGATCGCACGGGCTGCACGTGGCCAGGGTCAGGCCTGTTCATTTCCTAGCACTTAGATAACTCTATATAATAAACTATATGATAAGAACTTTATATCATGAAATTAAAATTATGTCTTCATTCTATAAAATTAATATAGACGTTTGATTTATCATATAATTACTAATTTTATTTAAAATTGTATACCATAAATCATTTTTATTAAACTTACTAAAGACATAAGTATGTTTTAGAAATAAAGCAAAATACAATGCGAAATATATAAAAAAAAACAAAAGGAGTAATATAGCCGACACATACGGGGACCATCCTTATCATGATGAACAAAATTCCCGGTAAAGTCAAAGTCTTTAACAAAAAAAAAAAAAAGTGAGCATATATGCACTTATTTTATTAGAAAACTTATATAACTTGATATATATCTATACTATATTATAAAGCACGTATAAAAACTCTTAAAAATAATTGTTAAAACTTAATATATCATTATTTAATGTTAATTATTTAAAATCTGTTAAAAACAACTATTAAAGTTTTATATACTACATCTAATGTTATTTGTTAACTTTCAATCCTTATCTCTAACCAATTTAACTCTCTTAAAATCACTCCCCTGCATACTTAAATAATAATAAAAATCAAATTTTAAATATAAAAAATCTAAAATATAATTAAGAAAATCTAATAAAATATTTAATGTTTAATCTAAAATAAATTACATTATGCATTAAGTACTGTTTATTGATACACATACTTAAAATTCAATATTACAAATAATGATGCATGAGTACAATTTTCTAAAGCTATATGTTTGAATTCATAACTAACTAATAAACATAATTAAAACAAGATAAACATATCAATTTAAATATAAAAATTTTAAATATAAAAGATAATCATTGAATTCTAACAAAATAATTAATTTTTTATATAAAAAACATTATATTATTAAGACTAAATTAAACAAATTTATATAAAAAAACTCATTATCACTCTCTCAAAACCATCCAAAATCGTACCGCAAATCGACAAAAATAAAATGAAACATTAAAATCATGATGTATCTCGCTACATTGCATGAGTACGCTTCTAGTTTAATAAAAATAAAAAGATAAAATGTAAAACAATTTAAATTTTGGAAAAGATGGTAGTAATTGTTGTGATGGAAGGTTTGGAAAATGCCAATGCGGTTGCAAGTAGCATGAATACGTTCGTAACTCTTGAAAACATCCCCCATCTTGATTCATGTCTCGTCAGGCCTGGCCCTGGGGCCGTGCAGTTCGTGCGGCCACACAGGGTATCAAAGCCGATAGGGGCATCAAATTTTTATATATTGTTACCTTATTTGTATAGGTTTAATAATTTAGGTTTGGGATAAAAAAAAAATCAAAGCCCATTTTGGTTATTGATAGGTTTGTATTTTTAAATCTTAATATAAAAAATCATCAAAAACCTAAGCCCATAATTGTTTATTGGAGTTTGGAGAATGAAAAAAAAAAAGTAAATAACGTCTTCTTCCTTCTAGGTTTCTAGCATCAATCGACATCGACTCTTCCGATTTCCAATACAGCGTTCCACTTCCAGAGGCATGATTCAGGGTCGGTAGCCGTTAGGCCGACGGTGTACCGGTGTATGGGTCGATGCTTGTTGTCGGTCATCAGTGACTATATATACGAGATATACGACGACCTATTCACATCAAATGCGATTTCTTGATTTTCTTCTCAAATCTTAATCTTTCATTGTCTATTCGTCAATTCTTCTCAATCTCAATCTGTGCGGCTGACCGGCTGTGCTTCTGCCTTCTGTGGATTTCATTGTCGGTTGACTCGGTTCTTTCACTAGTCAGTAGTCACCAATTGCGATTTCAGATTTCTTGATTTTTTTTCTCAAATCTCCCACTGTCCCAGGTATGCTTTTTGTTTCTAAACTCTAAATTCATTGTATTTCCAATTCCAAATTCCAATTTTTGTGTGGTTGCAGATAAGTGATGAATGATAATTAAACCCTATTTTTAGGAACTCTTGTGTGGTTACTGTGATAATCAATTTCATTGTGTTTTAGTGTTTAAAGTTGATAATGGTGGAAATTTGGGAAAAAACCCTAGTTTTTAAGAAGATGAATTTTGTTTACAACTTTGGTTTTGCCATTTTGGCTTGCTGATTTTGCCACTGTCCACTTATTTTGGCTTACTGATTTTGCCATTGATTTTGCCACTTTGATTTTGCCAAAAATGAAAGATTTGTTTGCCGAAAAAGGGCCTATAAGGGAAACCAACATCGATTTCCAAAAGATAAACTTGGTAGACACTTTTCTTGTATGTCCGGAAGCTACGAAATGGTGAATCTTGTGATAAAAAATGGTTGGTTTATTCAAAAGCGTTGGATAAAGTTTTTTGTTTTTGCTGTAAGATATTCAGAACTGCTTGGTTTAGATGTCAATTAGCTATCGAAGGGATAAATGATTGGAGACATTTAGGTGAAACATTGAGTTTGCATGAAAATAGTCCTGAGCATATGATTAACTTAAGAACTTGGTCTGAATTGCGAGTGAGATTGATTTTGCTGACTGTACCCGTCACGGTAGCATATGCGGAAAGAAGTTTTTCAAAGTTATAGTTATTGAAGTCGTATCTAAGGTCTACCATGAGTCAAGAAAGGCTAAACGGGTTAGCAATTTTTGAGTATTGAAAGTAAATTTTTAGCGAATGTCGAATATGAAAAAATTTGATTGATATTTTTGCTTCAAGAAATGCACGAAGACATCGTTTTAGGTGATGTAGGTTTATATTTTGTAATTTGGGGTTTTGGTTTTATGTCCCCCCCTCCCCTCTTTTGTACTTTTTATTTTAATTAATAAAAATCGGCGTAGGGATGAGCCACCTAGTTTGACTAGGTTCCAAACCCTTTAAAAAATCGTATATTTTGTCGTTTTATTTACTTAAAACTACTTAGGGGCATTTTTTTAGATTCTTCGCACAAGGCATCAAAATCCTTAGGAACGGCCATGTGTCTCGTCCTTCATTTCCTTTTAACCAAAACATTGAAACAAACATCTCAATCTTCGTGTTATAATATAATTAAATTCAAATTACTGAAAATTAAATCACACAACGTATTATAAATTGAAAAGCTACAAATTTATGGTAGAATATTATCCGCATATCATTATCAGGTTTGAGAACAATGTATGTATAACCCATTGGAACTCCCCCGGTTGTACCAGATTCAAGTTTAGCAATTTGGTTGTTCCAAAAGGCATGCTTTTCAAATATTAGAACACATTTACAAAGGGGTGAGTATAATTGGGCGGGTAATGCATCCCCCACCCCCGACACCGCTCCCTATTTAATTAAGCCCCCGCCCTTCCCCCTACTAATCCTCGATGGGTTCGGGGTATGGAATCCCCAACGGCTATCGGTAACTACCCGTTTAGGAAAGACATGAAAACAATGTATTTTAAAACTAAAACTAAGTAACTAACATCAGTCGTCATTAAATTAATTATCTATATTTAAAATCAAATAGATTTGTTATAATATATATACGTATTCTAATATTTAAATACATAGTTTCAAGCACACATTGACCCCACTGCAGGTAAGCAAATACACTTCATCCCTACCGTGTTACCGTCAAAGTGGGGAATCCGTGCTCCATTAGGGTCAAATACTTAGAGGTACCCGGTCTCTATATAGCTAAAATGTATGTGAAACGATCTTTGCTTTTGAAAAGAAAGGAAGGTGGGGTTAACAAACGGAGAAGTGAGGGTTGGTTTGGTTTGGTTTGGTACTATATATCCATCTATCTGCCCTCTTCCATATCAACTTTGGGAATCTCAACCTTTTGTACCCACCATCTCAATCATTTTTCTACCATTATAATTAAACAAATTTCTAAATACCATTCCATATAACCTCTATTACCAATTGATCCTAAAATACATCACATTTTAGAAAGCTACGGGGCCGTTTATTTATACGATAGCGTTTACCGGTAAGATTCAATACTATCATTTAACTTATCGGGTTAGATTCTAGTCACGACGTGGTGTATAACAATTTACCAGGTAAGCGCTAATCGGATAAAAGTCGTCATCACTGGGTAAGATTTTTGATCTTTGTTATGTTCGTCCAGTAAGGTAAGGTGAATCAATAAACGCTTATCAGGATTTGGTAAACGATCCCTAAGACTCGGTAAATTTATAACTATAGCATATATATATACTCATTTGGTAAACACTTTACTAAATTGTAACACAATTTCAAAAGACTGCTTTGTTTATACACTATCATAATACGTCCACAAAAATAAAAATATGTATCAAACATTATACTTTGTTCGTGGTATGCCCATTAAAATGCATTTGCTTATCATATTAATATGCGCACTATGAATAACCGTATTTGTAGTAGGGGTGAGCATCGGAAGCGGGTACCTGCCTTTGGAACCGGAACCGCTTCGGAACTGCCGGTTCCGGAACCGGAACCGATGTGATTGGTTCCGTTTCCGGTTCCTAAAATATGGAACCGATCGGGACCGGTTCCGGTTCCGATTCTCATTTTTTTGGAACCGTTACCCGCTGGGTATCCGCCGGGACCGGTTCCGGGACCGGGTACCCGGTCCTGCTGGATACCCAAAACCGGAACCGGCGGGTACCCGCTATTTTTTTAATAAAATATATTTTGTTTATTTATAGAAATATAATAAATTACCTTTTAGTGAAACATCGTTTGTAGCATTTATCGGCATCAACTAATTTTAATGACGTGAAGTGTTTCGGAAGCACCGTTTGTAGTATTTATTTGTTTTATTAACACCGTTCGCAATATTTATTTGTTTTGTAAACATCGTTTGTAGTATTTATTAGTTTTTATCTTATTAGTTTTCACGTTTGTGGTACTTATTTCGTTACGTTTGGACTTTCTAATATAATTAATATTTATCTTTTTATAATATGAATGATAAAAAAAATAAAAAATTAAACGATGGGTACCCGGTACCTGAACCGGAACCGGTAGTTCCGGTTCCCAAATATAAAGAACCGGTGTAACCGGTTCCGGTTCCTTCATTCCAGAAACCGCCGGTTCCGGTTCCGGAAATTTTAGGCGGGTATCCGCCTTTGCTCACCCCTAATTTGTAATATTCAAAGTTTTCACCAAAAAATGTATTATTTACAAGCCCTTATATAACATATTGAATCATTATATATATACTTATTATGTAATTCCATATGTTTATGTAGGGTTATTTTAAATGAACACTCATTTATTGCTAAATAATCCCTATTATTTATAGACTTACAGACATTAATATCAACTTTTTTACGTGTTCTCCATCTACGATTTGATTATGAATTATTAACCTAAATAGGTGTTTATAACATCCGTTTATCTTATAAACTACAAAATGATATGATTGGTATGAAATATGATGGTTGGTGAAAGAGACAAATGGAGAAAGTAATATCTTGATTGATAAGGAATTATAAGGATACAAAAATTGTCAGGAAAAAGCAATTATAAAAAATGGACCAAAGGTATCTTGCTTTTGCAATAAACTTTTCCATTCAATCTCTTAAAAGATTGTGGTAAAAAAAAAATAGAGTAAATTACGGTTTTTGTCCTAGTGGTTTTAAGTTTGTATTAACTTTAGTATCAAGAGTTTTCTTTATTTCAGAATAGCTCCCAATGTTTGTGTTCTTATAATGTTTTGGTCCCTATCACTAACGATTATTAACTTTCATCTGTTAAGTGAGGGATAATTTGGTCATTTCCTTTTATTCTTTTTCTCAGTTGTCTATTTAAATTATAAAACCAAGGGATGTAATCCTTAATTTATTCTATACTAATATTAACACACACATACATATAATATAAAACCCATCCCTACCCCTATGACCTATATTTCCAACGACCTCCCCCACCCCATTTGACCATCTTCGGCGGACTCCCTCTACCCAATTATTCATCATCTATATTTCCCTGTAAAATCTAAATTCTAACCTTCACCTCCCACCAGATCAACCATCTGCCGATGCAGGGCCTCATCCACCGCCACCATAATCTCCGACGCAAATCCTCCTTATACCAGACTCCAACGTGCCATATTCCTTTTAGATCCATCATCTCCAACGCAGATCCATCATATATCGGACTTTAACCTGCGATTTTAGAGGTCAAAATAGAATTTTGATTTAGCTTATGGTTTTTTTATTTGGAATGAAGGTTTTTTATTTAGTTTAAGATTTTACTTAGATTCAAGGTTTTTAAATTTACTTTCGGCTAATAGAAACAAATTCATATTGTACAATTTGGTGATAATTAAATCAATTTTATTTGTGCATCTTGTTCATCTCGATCTATGCATGTGGACGTGGTTTTGATGGTGTTGGGTAGTGGTTAATCTTGATGGTGTTAATGGTGGTTTTCGATGGTGTTGGGTGGTGGTTTCGACAATATTGGGCGGTAGTTCTAATGGTGGCGGATAGTGATAGAATAATGGTTAGTGGTTGTTTATGATAACCCGATATGTTTTGGTTTTTGATTTTGAGTTATGGTTACTTGGGTTCGGATTGGATTTTGATTTTGGTTTGAGTTTGTTTTTTATTTTGATTTTGGTTTTGGTTTGTGTTTGATTTTGAGGTATTGACTTGTGTTTGATTTTGAGTTTGGTGTGTGTGTGTGTGTTATGGTGTGTGATGGCGAGAGATGGGAGTAATGACCGAAAAAGATCACAAAGTTCTTATTTACTTAAATGAGCAATAGACAACAAAATGAGAAAGGATCAATATTCCCCTCACTTAGTGGATGAGGGTTAACAACCGTTAGTGGTAGGAGCCAAAACATTACGAAAATTCTAACCTTGGGGGCTATTTTGGAATAAAAAACTTTGGAGACCAAATCGAATACAAACTTAAAACCATGGGGACCAAATCCATAATTTACTTTACAATATATGTTTATATGGTTTTTTATTATAATTTTAGGAGTTCAATGTAAATTTGGTCTATGTGGTTTATATAAATTAATAAGTAAGTTCTTCGAAAATAATTTTTAAGGAGGGACATACTTAGGTCCTGTTTAGTTTGCAGGAATGAAAAGAATTTGGGGGGATTTTGAATTCAAATTTATTCCAATTTCGTGTTTGGTTTGCAGGATTGCTCGAATTTGAAATCATATGATTTCTTTGAAATCCCTCAAACATCGGATTTTGAAATCCCATGGAGTAGTTGTGATTTTATGGTATTTCAAAAAAATTGTATATGGTAATGATTTAAAACTTGTTAAAAACATTTTGTTTTCCAATAATAAATTAATAATAAGGTGATTTAATTATTTTTATAATTATTTGTAATTTGTTTTTACAAACTATTTATAAAGAATGAATTAAATTCCATTCCAAATTTTAAAAACCAAAGACATCTAAATCATTCCAAATCTAAATCCCTCTAATTTCAAATCCTTCCACGAAATCCAAATCTCTTCAAACCATTCCATCAAACTAAACATCCCCTTATAGTTTCTTTTTTTATCATGGATATGTTCCCTCCTACGAACAACGTCAATTAAACTTCCGTTAGTGAGGGAGTAATTTTGTCCATTAATCTCCTCTCCCTTAACTTTCATTTTCTATAATGAATTTGGTCCCTCAATTTACTTTTCATTCTAATAACAGATTTGTCCCATCCCTTAATTTGTTCCATGTAACACCCCGATTTCTGGGTAAACAAATACTACCTTTGTACCATGTCTCGTTTGTAGTGTAGTGTTAGTCCATGATCTTACCTTGAAACCTGTCTTATTTGAGGGTTAATGGGTTATAGCCGAAAATGAGGGACAAAGGGAACAACAGTGTTCCGTGTGGCTTGAACCACACCGCCATCCGCGCGGGCTCTGCCTTTACGCGACTCCAGTCCTTGGCGCGGCTCTCCGTGCGGTTTCATTCGCGCGGGCATCCGTGCGTACCTCTCCTGGTCGATTAAATAGAGAGAAATCGGTCCCAAGACTATTATTCTCCCAAAATCACTTCCCTAAAACACTCTCTTCTTCTCCCTCTTCATTAATTTCGACCTACAACACTTATTGCTACCATTTCCCTCCAATCTTCAAGTGGAAATCATTATCTAAAGGCTTGGAAGGCTAGGGTTCAAAGATCTACCACCTCATCTTCATCTTCAACCTCAAGACTCCATCTCCATTTCTAGGGTTTTGCCATTTTAGGGTTTTTACTTCATAAACTCATTTGGTGAGTCTCCTAACCTCTATTTGTCATAAATATATGTTGTTATTTGCTAATATGATGATTATAGTTAATTTGAAGTTACCCTAAGAACTAGGGTTTTGGGAATCTACTAGTATATGAGTATTCTTTCTTGAAGAAGGTATTTAATATTATATTGGGGTGTTATATGCATGTAAAATCATAAAATGAACTACATATTGGTAAAGAATCATCTTTCATGTTGATGGGTTTTGGTTACTAATGATGATATCAGTTATTAAGCTTGTCATAATAATTTAATGGTGTCTTTTATGACAAATAAATTGTGTATATGAATGTGATCATGAAATGTGTGTTATCATGCTTTAGAATATAATATATTATTCATGAGAAATGCTATCTTTATTTAGTCATGTCCTAAATGTGAAGTAAAGTCTATTTCCTTGTGCACGAGGATTTAGATGGCAAGATTACTTGATTATAATTGTTGACCGTTGGGTCACTAGCGAGTAGGCAATAGGGGACGTAAGTTCCCGAGTTGTAACTCGTCTAGATTGGATAGACACCCATGTCCGTAAGTCCTTGAGGTGTAACTCAATGGAGTAAGCACTAGAGGCATAAACGGTTTGAGGATTGTGATGTCTAGAATGACATGGGAACTAGAACCGGGATATGTGGTGAAATCCAATAACATCGCGGGTGACCCCATTCACGTGTTCTCGTCACTCAAGATGGGAACGGGTCTCCCCCGTCTTTTAGGAGTTATCTCTCGTGGAGTTGTACAGGAAATGGAACATCTGTTCCGAATGGAAATGTTGGCATTGGTTCAACTTATGGGTACACCGGTAACAATTAAGTATACTGTACATGCTCACGTTATAAACTGTTAAGTCCTTGCTATATCTCTGACTTTGGTCTAACACTTGCTTTGGTGTTTAATGGCTCACAGGTTCTGCTAGTGGTGTGCAAATGGCACCTTGATTCGCCGGAAGCACACCTAGGAACACCCAAGGACCGGGCATTTTGGGGAATTTGAGAGAAGATCATTTTGAAGTCATAGCGACACCCACCTTAATCTAGTTTGATAAATGTGCTAGATTGAATAGGTTGTCGTATAATATGTCTTATCTTTCCGCTACTTAAATGATGCAACTATCACAACTTTATAGGGTTTAGTCAATCATGTTTGCAGGTTTACAATCCTCTTATTTTAGACGTTTTATTGCCGAAATTTTAAGTTTTAAATTTACTCAATTTTTAGGGTGTTACATTCCATCCCTCAACTTTCACTTTAAGGATTTGTGTCCATCCCTTAACTTTCAGTTTTAGGATTTGGTATCTCCTTTAATCAATAAAAGTTGGTGGCACAAATATATATCTTTTAAATATAATGAGCAAAATAATCAAATAAAGCCATCTTTTCAAAAACTTTACTTCCATGAATTCGTTTAGCTTAAACTAATTATGATTTGATAATTTTTTTTTTGTTTTAATTAGCTGAAAATTACAAAAAAAAAAAAAAAACTAAATACGCAACAATATATTAGATAATAAGATACAAAAGTATAAGTTTAAGTAATTTACTAAACTAATTAATATACACTAAAAGTGGTTATTGTTAAATGATAAATCAATACATATATAAAAAGGTTATAATTTAGCATTAACCAGTTGAAAATGATTAAAACATCAACAATGTTAAGGGATTTCACAAGTTTTTAATTTCACGTCACCGCCAACTCAAAAATCACAACACATCTCCACTGTGACAAAAAACTTTTTCAAGTTTTTTCATAGATTTTCAAACTTTTCAGAGTCTCATAACTCTTACCTTATATCATTTATATTTTTTAAATCAATATATTAAAAAGAATAAATTGCAATTTTCGTCCATGTGTTTGTTTTTTTTTCTCACTTTTAGCCCCTACAAAAATTTTATTGCACAAAAAAAAAAACTAAGGTATGCAAAAGTGCTTGGTTTTCGTCCCTCAGACTAAATCTGTTATATTACCTTCCGTTAAACCCCCTCATGTGCCTTGCACATGAGAGTATATTAGTCATTTTGCTTTCTTTTTTGTATTTCACTGAAAGCAACAAACTATAAGGACCAAAATTGCAATTTACTCTTAACTATAATATATATATATATATATATATATATATATATATATTGGAAAGATATTTTACGACCCTTAAAAAGGTTGCAACCCTTGCAACCCACATCTTAACCGTCAGATTCATGATCGGCGGTTATTTTATTTTTATTTTTCTGTTTTTTTAATTAAAAATATTGGGCCCCATATCTATTGTAACCGCCGATCATGAATCTGACGGTTAAGATGTGGGTTGCAAGGTTTGCAACCTTTTTAAGGGTTGCAAATTAGACAACCCCTATATATATATATATATATATATATATATATATATATATATATATATATATATATATATATATATATATATAGGGTTGAGTTCATTTGTTAATCCAATATTTTGTACTAACTTTGTTAATCCAAATACCATCCATTGATATTGAAATTAACTGCTGAGATCAAAACCAAACAAACATTAATTACCCTTTGGGACTTTGCGATAGTTAATGACATTGAACATCAGTGAATAGGGGTATTTGAGGAAATTACCTCAAAACCTTCTTTTCCATTTAAGGTAACTCATCATCATTAAAATGGTTGTCGTATAGTATAGTATTCATTCATGTTTATAAATGTTCATGTGTAAGAAGAATTGAAAATGTTTTCATAATGTTCTTACATGTTCATGTGTAGGCAATGTTTTAGATCTATATGACAATTTTTCTGTTTTAAATAATAAGATTTCTTATTGACATAATTGTTCATTCATGATGAATCATTCATGTTCATGTAATATTAGCTTAAAAACCTAAGATTTATAATGTTCATATAGGACATGATCATATGAACGCTAATGAACATGGTTGTGAACACTCTGACTGAAGGACATGGAGATCTGATTGGTTTGCATGTTCATGAACACTAAACTTTTGGGTTCACATGTATTCATGCGTGGTAAAGAATATATGGTTTATCAAATTCAAAGTTCATTCATGTTTATCAAATAAAATCAAGGAAAATATAAGATTTGTAATCTCCTCATTAAATGAATATTACAAATATAAAAAATACCATTCATACCCCTATTTATATATTGCACACGCATGTCAAACCACTAATGAAAATGACTTTTTATTTGTTGAAAATGGTTAGTAAAGTTAACAAGAATTAGGTGGTTAACAAAATAACCTCGAGGTTATTTTGTCAACCTCTCGAATGGTATTAACTTTATGAACCCCTATTGACCATATGAATTCACTTTCAACCTTGGATGGTTTCAACATCATCATTAAATGTCCAAGGGTAGAAATGGTAGTTCATAAAGTGTTTTCCTTGCTAGAATTTTTGATTGGGAGTTACAAAATAACAATTAATTAGGAGGAGGTTACAAAATTGTTGTAGTTATTATTATTTTTTAACAAAATTACTATGTATTTTCATTTTCAATTCGTTCATCAACATTCATTGTATCAAAATGGATTTTTCGTGTGATAAAAAATACATTCAACTCGGTAAGTTGAACGATTCTTATAATTATGTGGGGTTGGACGATGTTGATGGTGGAGTCAATGTGTATAATTGTTCGTCATTGGTAAATACATCGACGTGATTAGTTTGTAGTATTTTTGTTCGATTAGTTGTTAGTTGGAATAGATTTGAACAAATAACGTTTGTGCACATTTACTAACAAAAAGAATATATATTAGTATCATTATCCATATAATCATTGAATTTCACAAACTCGTTTCATGCATGTTCAACTTCAATAAAAGGGGGTTAAACTTTCTTGGGGTTATATGTGTTCATCAGTTCACATACTGACAATATTTGGTGCATTATAGTTGTGATAAATTGTTTCATGACTGTTCAATATACCAACCACAAACAAATGTGAAACCAACCATGTGTTCATTTATATAAATGGGTTCATCAGTTAAGTGTATCAACCATGAACAACAATGAAACCTAACCATGTGTCATGAACACATATAAAATAGAATTAGTGGTACGAGATGAATACATATGAACAATTATAAAAGGGGTTAAAAGTTCATGAGGTTGTATGGGTTCATCAGTTCACAAACCGACTATATTTCGTTCATTGGTGGTGTGAGAAATTTTTTCATAAGTGTTTAATGTACAAACCATGTGTTCTTTAACTTGAATGTAAATGAATATCTATGAAAGCAAAAAAAAAAAAACAAGACATGCAATCCATTAAATGAGGAGTATGTTAAGGGGGGTTACAAACGTAAGAGAAATTGATTTTCCTCAAATGCCCTTAAACACCCTCGTTCATTACATTTATTACTCAAACATCCCATTTTATAATTAATTTTTTTGGTATGGTTCATCTCAACCGTTTGTGTTAAGATCAACGACTGATAATTGGGTTAACAAGGTTAGTACAATAATTTCGGTTAACAAAATAACCAACCATATATATATATACATTCTGTTAAATCGTAAACCCAACATCGACCATCTCCATCGTCAGCGACCCAATCACCGCCCATCTCCATTGTCGACAGTTCCATCTCTCTCCTTCTCAGGTCGACATTCAGGGGTGAGATCGATGTGGAGATCGATGGAGTTATAGATAATGGAGATCAAAGGTCGACGTTCAGGAGTTCCGTCATCATCTCCGTCATCGATGTCGGCCACACCTCCGACCACCATCTCTTTCCCCCCACTGTGACCCCTTCCCTATATCTCTCCCTCTTCTTCCCTGTTGTCGTGACCACCTCCCACCCATCTTTGCTCTTTATTTCTTTCATCTCCGACGAAGATGGTGGTGGACCAGATCTGCACGACAAGGAATAGTGGTGAACCATCGAGTGAAAAACTGTTAGGGCAATTTATATGTTAAATAGAAGTTCAGGGTGTAAATTGTAATTAGTTGAAAGTGTTATTAGCTTGTTGGGCCTAAAAGCCCATAAGCCCATTATCTTGTAAAGCCTGAGTATATAAAGGCTGTTTTGGTTTCATTATTAGTTTAGTCTCATAATTCCCAGATTAATAGTTAATAGGTTTACTTTCTCTGATCAGAAATCCTTTCTGTAAACATGTAACCCTGTGATTGCATATTAATCATATGACTAGTAGTTGTGGCTTAAATACTGTTGATCATTGAATATTTGTTGTTGATTGCACTGTACTGGGATCTACAATTGGTATCAGAGCAAAGAGACTAAAGGTTTGATCCAGAAAAAGGTTTGTCTAAAACCCTATAATCAATTATTTGTGTTAATCGTTTTTATTTGCTTTAATTGATTATCTGTTTCTGAGTTTTATCGGTCGATCTATTGGTTTTCTGGAAAAGTGATTATCGGTCTGGGTTTGTTTGATATTTTTATCGGTCGATTTTAGTTCTAATTAATTATCGGTCGATTACTTTTTGAAAAGCCAGTAAGTTTATCGGTCGAATTTTTTTTGTGTGTTTATCGGTGTGCTTATCGATTTGCATAAGTGTGTTTAAGTTTAAATCTGCTAATCGAGTTGAAATTGTTGCAAAATCGATTGAATTTCTGGGTTAATTTATCTGTTTCTGGGTTGATTGATCGTGAAATTCATCGTGTTCATCAGATTGTTCGTCGTGTTTATCGGTCATTATTTGATTTTATCGATCCTTATCTGCTAATCTGTTATCGACCGATAGATTTTGACCGATAACTAGATTCGACCGGTACCCTGCTTTACCGGTTCAATCCTTCGACCAATACTTCATTCAACCGGTGTGATATCGACCGATATTATTTTTGGACCGATACCCAGTTGACCGGTACCCTATTCGACCGATACCCCACTAGACCGGGTCCCTGTCCTATTTTTTTATTATTGTGTTTGGATCATCCTGCTTGTCTCACGATCATTATAGTGCTTTTAATTTAAGAGATTTAAAATGAATTCAAGAGATGCGTTAGCTATCGGTTCGGATCAAAAGCCCCTAGTGCTCTATCGGGGAGAATATCCTCAGTGGCATGATCGCTTCATGAATTTCATTGAAGCGAAATCAAATTATGAAGATATATACAAGTGTTTGACAGTTGGCCGTAAGACTGGCCAATGAAAGTCATACCTGGAAACCCAGCCGAAGGTCGACCAGATCGTTCAGTTCGAAAAACTGTCGGTGATTTTCTCCCTCAAGAAAAGGCTATGTATGAGGCTGAAAAGCTAGCAAAGTCGTATCTTCTACAAAGTCTACCCAACGACATCTATGCTTGCATCGACAATTACAAAGAGTCGGCGAAGAAAATGTGGGATCAAATTGAGAAAATGATGATGGGGAGCCACATCAACAATCAGCTGAAGGTGACAAACTGCATCACCAGATATGATGGCTTCAAAGCCAGAAAAGGCGAGACACTGACAGAAACCAATGAAAGGTTCAACATGCTTCTGAATGACCTCCAGAAGAACAAGATCACGAAGACGAACACCGAGAACAACATCAAGTTCATGAACAACCTCCAGCCTGAATGGAAGTCGTTCGTCTCTCATATTCGTCATACTCAGACCCTGGAGAAGCTTTATCTACATGAACTTTACGAAATGTTGCTTCAGGATGAAGAGGAAGTTATGGAGCTAATTGAGAATCAAAAAGCAGAGGAAAAGCCGGTAGTTGATCCGTTAGCACTCGTATCTGAGAAAAGAGGTAAGTCTGTCAGTCGTTCGTCTGAAAAGAAGCCAGTGCAAAGTGATTCTGAACCCGAAGATCCTGGCAGTGATTCGGATCCAGAATACACTAAGATGAAAGAAGCTATGGTGTACCTGACTCAAGCTTTCCAGAAGAGGAAGTTCTTTAACAAGTCCTCAAACAAGCAAAGATTCTCTACTCGCCGTGATCATCAAGAGAAGTCTGAAGGGAAAAGACGTGTTGAAGAAGGAAAGAAGTCTGAAAAGAGACAGGAAGAAAAGCAAAAAGAGGAGCCGATCAAATGCTACAACTGTGGTCGGTTGGGTCATTTTGCCAAGGATTGTCGCAAGCCTGTTGTGCGCAACTCCGATTATTACAGAGCCAAGCTGCTACTGGCCAAAGAAAAGGAAGCAGGTAAGGCTCTCATGGCTGAAGATGACTACTGGCTGCAAGTATCTGATGAAGAACCTGAGGATGCTGAAGCACTCTTGTGTTTCATGGGCAAGCATTCATCACCTTCTGACACTGATGATGAAAATCGAAACTCTCCATGTCAGGTATGTGCTCCTTATCATGAAGCGTTAATTGATCAGATGCAACTTGCTATGAATAAAATAGACTCTTACAAGCTACTCATAAAAGAAAAAGAATAACTTATCTCATCTCTAGAAAAACGAGTTTCTGCACAGTCTGAATGTATTGAAAATCAATGTTTAGAAATTTCTAGCAATCTGTGCACAATTTCTAATTTAAAAGAAGAGTGGGAGGGTTGTTCAAAAGAATCACAAGAGCTAAAGACCAAAGTAGATGATCTTACCTATGAGCTACGTATGTCCGAGAATGAGAAAATTGATATTGTGACACAAAACGTGGCTTACAAAAATGAAAACACGAGGTTATCTAATCAGTTAAAGGATATTGAACGAAAACTTTATACTATTGGTCAATCTCATCAAACACTGAATCTCATAGCACCAAAAGAACCCACGTATGCAAATACGGGTATCGGTCACGATAACCCATTTTATCTAAAAAAGGCCTTATCCAAAGTTCCTACGCTATATGCGTTCGAATTTTTTGGATTAGACAAAACATATCTGGAGTACAAAATGCATTGGACCAAACCAATTGAGGATGAGGAATGGGAAGAAGATAATTTGCGAAGGAAGAACTCTTCCAAAATGCAACTTCCTTTTGTTTATGATTCTTTGAATGCTTCTTACAACGAAGAAAAACCTTGTTTCCTATCAAATGACTATTTTAGAAGCTATACACAAGCTGAACTTGATGCTAAAACCGTTAAAACTGAAGAGGAACCATTCAATAATAAAGTTTATGTTCCACCTCTGATTTTAGAAAAGAAAATTGTTCAACTCGAAACGTCATTTGAACAGGAAAGGGATAGTTTTCAAAAGGAAAAACAAGAGATTTTATCCCAAATTGAGTGTCTCAATTCCAATAAAGAGGAAACTGTGTCAGATAAGGAAAGAGAATACTTTCAGATAGAAATCAAGAAGTTAAACTCACAACTGGTTGCCTTGGCAGCAGGTCGTCTGAAAGAGCAACTTCACAAGGTTGAGCCTCAAGCTAAGCCCACAATTCTCCAAAGCGAGAAAACTAATTTGTCTGAAACTTCTTATCCTGCATCTGACACATCTTCCTGTAAAGCCTTTATGGGTGACGCGTCACCAATTCTTTCAAACAAAGGAAAAGAGCCTCAAGTTTTCGAAACGGATCAATGTTCTGATTTTAAAAATGCTTCCGCCTATGATCCGCTTCAAACCAATTCTTCCGATGTCCTGAATTCCTCAAGTGATAAGGTTCTTTCTGATGAGGAAATGGAATTTTCAGCATTCATGAATTCCAAGGTGTGTCTAGACAGTGATTTGACCCAATTTGATTTTAATCCGTCTCTACCAAGTCACGTTGATTTTCTAAACTCTTCTTGTGAGCCTCCAGTATAATTTTATAAGGGTGAATGTTAAACATCCGCCCCACAAAAACCTTATGTGAACGATTCTTCAAAGTCTAAATCCAAAAAGCGTTCACAAAAGAAGAAAAAGACCGGTCGCTCCAAAAGACAACAATCTTCAAGTTTCACATCTTCTGACTATAATTTTAACGGTCTTTCAGATACTTTTGGTCGACGCAAAGAAGTTAAATATGCATGGGTAGCTAAGAAGTCCAAGGAAAGCACGGCGACATCAGAATTAGTTGATCCAGTTTTAAAGTCTAGGAAAAAACAATAACAATCATGATGTTTTTAATTCTAAACCTTTAGTTGAATGTAATGGAACTTTAACTTTAAAAGTTTATTCTATTCCGCAATTACTTCAACTGTCTCATGATTGTCTTTGTTGCTCTTATTGTGGATCGAATGATTTTGTTGATCGTCGTTATTCATCTGATTGGTTTGGTTCATATCATGTTGCTCATTTTCATTCTCAGTTTGATATTTCCCGTCATAGAAAAAGACCCAAGTCTAAACGGGCATCCAAAACGGGTGTTAAATCTAACCCCAAAGGACCCATTTACGAATGGGTACCTAAAAAGAAATAACTTGTTTTGCAGGATGGTCATGTGTGGTATCTAGATTCAGGCTGCTCCAAGCACATGACCGGAAGAAGGGAGCTTCTCACAAACTTCACCGAGAAGTTTTGTGGGAATGTATGTTTTGGAAATGATCATTATTCTCCTATCAGGGGTTACGGAGATATCGTCAAGGATAATATCACGATTAAGAAAGTGTCCTATGTCGAAAGTTTTGGTCACAATCTCTTCAGCATCGGTCAATTCTGCGACAAGGATCTAGAGGTCACTTTCAAAGCCAAGCGGTGCAGCGTTCGGACTGAAGATGGAAAAGAAATCCTTGCTGGAATGCATCGCACCAACCTTTACACGATTGACCTCTCGTCTTTGAAAGCCGACAAGGAAGTTTGTTTGATGTCTAAAGCATCTTCCGAACAAAGCTGGTTATGGCATCGTAGACTCTCGCACCTGAACTTCAAGACCATCAAAAAGTTGGTGCTCGGTGGACATGTCAAGGGAATGCCTGATCTTAAGTTCGAAAAAGATCATTTGTGTGCCGCCTGCGAAATGGGCAAGATGAAGAAGGCTTCTCACAAGCCTAAAGTCACTCCTAGTACTTCTCGGTCTCTTGAACTCATTCATATGGATTTATGTGGACCGATGCGTGTTCAAAGTATCAATCACAAGAAGTATGTCCTCGTGATGGTTAACGACTTTTCTCGCTACACGTGGGTCAGATTCCTCCGTTCAAAGGATGAAACTCCCGATTTGATCATCTCTCTCCTGAAGATTATTCAAGTCAGTCTCAACCTATCAGTCCAGACCATAAGGACGGATAACGACACAGAGTTCAAGAATCAAGTGCTCACCGGTTACTTGACTTCAGTGGGCATAACGCATACCTTCTCAGCTGCTCGCACTCCTCACCAAAACGGGGTAGTAGAGCGCCGGAACAGAACTCTTGTCGAAGCAGCTCGCACGATGTTATCTCAATCCAAGCTCCCGCTATTTTTATGGGCAGAAGCAGTTGCTACCGCTTGCTACACTCAAAACCGCACTATCATCAACAAGCGGTTCAACAAGACACCGTACGAGATCATCAACAAACGCATCCCGAACATCAACTATTTCCATGCCTTCGGGTGCACATGCTTCGTACTGAATGACAAGGATGATCTCGGCAAGTTCAGCTCCAAAGCGGACGAAGGAGTGTTCATCGACGATCACCAACACCGCGAATGACTTCTTGTTTTCCTCGTTCCTCAGCCGTATCGAACCTTCCACCATCTCCGAAGCGTTGAATGATCCAGACTGGGTGATCGCTATGCAAGAGGAACTCAACCAATTTGAGAGCCTCAAAGTGTGGCGCCTCGTTCCCCGGCCAAAGAACAAGACGGTGATTGGGACGAAATGGATATTCAAGAACAAGAAGGACGAAAATGGCATAATAGTTTGGAACAAAGCACGTCTGGTAGCTAAAGGATATCGCTAGCAAGAAGGAATAGACTACGATGAGACGTTTGCACCGGTTGCCCGCATTGAAGCGATTCGCATGTTCGTCGCCTACGCCGCTCACAAGAACTTCATCGTCTTTTAAATGGATGTGAAATACGCATTTTTGAACGGCGTTCTTAAAGAGGAAGTGTATGTCTCGCAACCCGAAGGCTTCGTGAGTTCTGACACACCTAATCACGTTTATTTTCTTGACAAGGCCTTATACGGTCTTAAGCAAGCGCCACGAGCCTGGTATGAAGCTCTCTCATCCTTCTTGATTAAATATGGTTTCTCTAAAGGTATGATTGATACTACCCTATTTATTAAAATAGAAAAGAAGTATATCATTCTTGTACAGATTTATGTTGATGACATAATCTTTGGCTCCACAAACCCCAAGTACTGTCAGAACTTTTCTGCTCTTATGAGTAAACATTTTCAAATGAGCATGATGGGGCAAATGAATTTTTTCCTGGGTCTTCAAGTAAAACAATTAGCAACAGGAATTTTCATTAATCAATCTAAGTACATCTCGGATATTCTTCGGAAATACTAGATGGAAAAATATTCACCTATGAAAACCCCCATGTCTACAAGCATTAAGCTACACTCCGATCCTGACGGAAAGAATGTGGATGCTACTACTTATAGAGGTATGATAGGCTCTCTAATGTACTTGACGGCTAGTCGGCCTGACATTATGTTCTCGACATTCTTATGTGCAAGATTTCAGTCGAAACCTAAAGAGTCTCACTTAGCTATGGTTAAGCGTATTTTTCGATATTTAAAAGGTACTGCTGATCTTGGTTTGTGGTACCCAAAAGAGACAGGTTTTGAATTGACAGCCTACTCGGACGCTGACCATGCTGGAAACATGCTGGATCGGAAAAGCAAATCGGGACATGTCAAGTTCTTAGGAGATCGTCTTGTCAGTTGGGCTTCGAAGAAGCAAAACTGCGTGTCCACCTCCACCGCTGAGGCGGAGTATGTAGCAGCCGCTAGTTGCTGCTCGCAAGTCATCTAGATGCGCACCCAGCTGAAAGACTATGGCTTTAACTACTCGAAGATCCCCATCTACTGTGACTCCAAGAGCGCCATTGCAATATCCAGCAATCCCGTTCAGCACACGAAGACGAAGCACATTGATGTGCGTTATCACTTCATAAAAGATCACGTGGAAAGAGGTACCATCGAACTCTACTTTGTTAATACAGAGCATCAGTTAGCAGACCTGTTTACCAAAGCCTTGGACGAAAAACGTTTTAATTATCTTGTGCCCAAGCTCGGTATGCTAAATCTGAAAGTTTGACCCTTTCACAGACCTATCCGAGTCTCATTCAATCAAGAATGACTGTGACTTAGTGCCCCAACGACTTGTCTCTGGATGCTCATACTCACACTCATTGGTGATTGACTTTTACTCGTTCAGTTCTGTGTAAGTTTAAAACTTCTGTATTAATAAATTAGATTTCGTTAAATTTCTATTTTTTTCTCGTGTATTTTTTTCTCTCTTCGTGGTGTTTCACTTCATTTTTGCAGTTCCTTAAGTTTCTATCCGGAAACGTATGTCGTTTGTGGTGGTTTTAGAAGTTGTTCATGTGTTCAGGGGAGCACCATCGTCAGTTGTTTGGTAAGGTTCCCGAGTCCTCCATTCGAGGGGGAGCAGGTAAGTTTTGCCTATAT